>VWPU01016790.1:0-186078 GCA_013398955.1 Callaeas wilsoni
GTGCCGCCGCGGGCGGGCAGCGCCCACCGACGCCCCCGGGCAGCGGCCGCTGCTCCGGGCGCCCGGCGGGGCCGTGACGGAGGCGGACCCGGGCTGGCCGGGAAGGGAACCGGGGCCGAAGCGGAGGGAAAAGGAAGAGGAGGAGGGATGGTCGCTCCGTGTCGGGGGTCGCGACCGGCAGCTGCCAGCGCCGGAGCGGTTCGCGATGCTCCGCGCCCCGCTGGGGCGCCTCGGGAGGCGGGAGGAGTGAGCTGAACGTCTCAACATCCCCGATGAATGGGAGAACAATCTTAAGCAGATTATGCGTCTTTGTGAAAGACGACGACTTGTTTTACTATTATGATTTTTTTATCTGTAGTTCTTGAAATTGGCTATAGTGGGTGATAAGGCAACGGCGGTAATGAAATACGCGGAGGTTTTCCAGAGTTACGGTTTTATTCCATTTTCCACATTTAATCGCGGAGTATTCAGCCAGCCGTGTTAGGAGGAGCGTCAGCCCCACGGTGTTTGTCTTTCAGGGGTGTACCTGCTGTCCCCACAGCACGGCTGATCGCCTTTGCTGGGGCTTCGGTCTTGCACTGGAGTCAAAGATGTGCGGACTGCCCTGTCCTCCAGTCACGGGGCACCCTGCTCCACGGGCAGGTAATTGGAAAAGTTCTCTGTACACTTCGTTCCCTTCGGGTTCTCAGCAACGCCATAAATCCTCCCAGCATTTCTCAAGGTGTTGCATCCACCTGCAACGCCCATTGAAAGCACCACATGCTCCAGCTTCAGGTCCTCTCCCCAGCACCGCCCCGTCTGTGACCTTGGGTGCTCCCATACCGACAGATTGGCACATCTCACTGTCACTTGTCTCCTATGCTTGGAAAGCTTTTTTGCCTTAGGACTGAAGAAATTGCAGTTCAGGCTTCAACAAGAACAGGAGAGACATACAAAATACAAATGCACAGGGAGAGAAACTTAAATACGTTGAAATAGCAAAGAACTGTAACACAAGTTTTAATAAATGAGGTTTACATTTCTCTCCCACTTCTCCCTGGATTTCATTTTTGTATGCTGGTATTTAACCAGAGAATTATGTGATCTTGACAATTTGATTTCCTGGTGAAATTACAGTTTTACAAGTTCAAATATAAACTTGTTTCTTATCAAGATGTCTACAGCTGAGTGTTCAGCGCAAAAAAGGGTTTCACTTCCCTGGGTGACTGTGTAGGTTGTGTGTTGGTGACTCTTGATCATTACATTTCAGGACCAGAGTTTGTTCCACAAGTTCACATAAAGAATTTGGAGAAGATGGGGAATTCCAAAATAAAATGTCAGTTGTGTCACTTCTCATTTTAAACCTGATTGTAGATGTACAAAGAAAGAAGTTTCTCAGGCTCCTAGGTAGCTCATTTTTAGTTGCCATCCTAATCCTTCTATGCAGATTGATTTTTTTAATGATTTATTTTACTATGTAAAAGGTATAATCAACACAAGAGTAGAAATGTATACATCAATTGAAAAACAAACTTTTGATCTTCCTCCTGTTGGATGAAAACTGCAGCTCTGTGAAGAGGTCTGATTATGCCTTTCCAGAAACACTGATTGGGATCCTGATCCCGTAGACTTTGAGGAGCTCAGGCTGCAGCCTTTGGGCCAGCAGCAGGTACCAGTTCATGCAGGACAGAGCTGCTGCCCAGAGACCAGCTTCAGCTGGCCCAGAGCAGTTTGGAGGCAGAGCAGATTTATGGACTTCCAGCTTGGAAACTATCAGGACTGCAAATCGTGTCTTAAAACTCCAGGCTCCTCAGCTGGAAACCAGCATGTGCTTCTAGGGAAATGGGCATTTTTGCATGCCTTGTTTGCTTTTTTTATGGGCTGATACATAATCTGACTTCCCCACAAGTCAATAGAAGTTTCTTGGGGACCTTAAGCATCTTGGAAATTAATCAAACAACCAGATACTCTTTCTGCAAAATCTACAGGAAAGAAATGCACCTAATTTTATAATCAAAAAAGTGGGAATAAAGAATCCTTGTCCAAAATTTGAATGCTTTTGCTGTGAATTAAAACCAGAATCGCACAAAGAAAAAAAAACAAAACCAGATAAAAAACTACTTGACACTCTTTGTTGAGTCACATCAGAAAATAACAAACTAATCAATGAAAGCAGACCAGAACAATATAGCACAGCAGCCACGGAACTGCTGTAAGCCTGGGCAGATAAACTGACTCAGCAGCATGTCATAGAAAGTCTGACTCTGAGCTAGTATAGCCGAAGAGGAGCAAGGTGTGGAGTCAGGAATCAGGTGCTGGTAGTTGCATGGGAAGCATAGGAAGAAGCCTTGGGTTTCCCCTTCAGGGTTCCTGTGCTTCCCTTAGGACCACAAAGCTGCTGCGAGTTCCTACAGCCCCCATGGCAGAGGCGAGACGTGCTGGAGTGTTCCCCCTGCATGAGTCGAGCCCACATGTCCCCGTAGCAGCTCCTCCTCACACAGGTCTTGTTCTTTAGTACTCACCACCATGGTTTGACTGTATTGGTATTTGCCTTCAGGAATCACCCAGAAAATCTGACAGACATTCTCCCAGTTAAACAGAAGAAATAATTAAATTTACCTGCATAATACAGGACAGTTCTTTATACTCTTCTCTTCTTCTCTCAACTTTTCTAAATACCTTAACCTTAAGTCCATGACATTGTTTTCTCTCACCTTCATCTGTGTGGCCTTCCTCCTCGTGCCAAACTACTTTCTCCTTTCTCCAACCTCACTTTAAAACACTTATTCATTAAAATATTGAAATAATGTCCATTGAAATGCTGCTTCTCCATCTGTCATTTTCATAGAACTACTGTCAAAACCTTAATTCTGCAGTCACATGTGCTAAACGATGTGGTGTCAAGATCTTCTCCTCTCCTTCCTGTTCCCTGCTCCTATCTTCCTATAGAGTTACATGGCTTCTCACAGCAATATGGATACGGAGCCTGATTAGGATTTATTAGTATTAATAATTTAGCATCTGGGAATACAGGGTAGCAGTCACAAAATGACACACAAATATCTTTTGGACTTGTCAGTGGACAAGAAATCAGTGACAGATATCATGAATGTGTGCTGAATAAATAATCACAGTTTTCGATGAAAGGTAATATTTTGAGAAGCAAAACATGCTCACAGCTGTAATAGCAAGGAGATGTAAAAGCAGCTCTTTTGTATAACAGGGCAGGACATCAGTTCAATTTCCTTGGAGGCTGACTCTCAGAAATAACCATGAGAATTATTTGCTGGATTCTTCCGAGCCATAATTTGTAGAAATCAGATCCTAAGGAACTTTTATTTTAAAAGATCAGCAAAGTATTAAATGTTACGGTGTCTTTATTTTTTCTTTTTTTTTTCAAATAACAAATGTTATGATTGAGATTACCTTTCATAAGGATAAACAAATGTCGTGCTCAAATTCTTCACTGAAACCAGTACACTAGTCACAGACTGATAGGTCAGTAATCTGCTTCACCATTTTATCTTGTCTTACACTTCCTCCCTTTTTACATTGCTAACTTGGCAACACTTCCATTCGTTTTGGTTTTTGCTGGGTGTATTTTACCAGCCTGTCATGTATAGCATATTATAAATAATTACAGAGTAGTGGGGGGGGGGGGAAGGATCTGAACTTGCCTACAGTATTTTAGGAGGCTGACAGTATTTGCCTCAAACATCCCACTATATTTTCAGGAGGTGCTTCAACTGGGGAGTGCTAAATGGGTCTTGCTGACTCACAGGTGATTACTGCCAGGGAGTGCTGAGGTGGCAGGTCTGCCTCCCTGGGGACAACATCTTTGAGGTGTGAACAGCAACCTGGAAGCAGAAGGGAAGGTTTGAACTGAGCTCTTCATCCTGCTCATCATCAATAGTCACACTAATACACAGAAGCTGGAGGAAGGGTATTGGCAGGGATAGGAAAAGAGCACTTTGCTTTTTATGTGTTAGGTAGATCATTTGTGGGAACAAGCAGACAGAAGAAACATCATCACCTTATATCATTAAGGAATAAACAGAGGAGGCCTTCCTTATTGCTCTAGAGGGTCTAATCTCAAACACTTACGTTCATACAAGCCTGCTTTTCTTACTGTCTTAGAATATCCCAAAATCAAAAATTGGAAGAGGTTTTTCCTTAGACACTACGCAGAGCTCTTCCAAAACCATCAAAGCAGGCGTTAAGCTGTAAGAATAGCATCTTCCAATGGTATCACACATTTTCTAAAAGTTAAATTTCTGTGTTTATAAGCTCCAGATGTGTTTGCACTCTCTCATGTGTGGCTACACATGGACATGGGGGAAAAACAGACGTGGGACAACCTTAGGAAATCCAGAAATAGCATAAAAATATTAAAGCCATTTTTCATAACTTCCAGATTTATTAGAAGTCACATCCTGCTCAAGTCAGAAAAAAAATTCTTACTCTTATTTTACATACTCAAATAAACATTTTAAATTCTCCGTGAAAGCTGGTAAAAGGTATTGACTTTCAGTAAAAAGATTTTTTAAATGACAGTGAGGAGCCTGTGGGATAAGAACACTGGGGACAACAGTAATTTGTTGCATTTATAATCCAGCCAAGGAATATAGCAGTTCTCTTCTTGGGATAGTATACGTTCAAACATACAGGAGGCAGTGTGTATATTACATCACATAATTCTGTAGAGATGAAGAACACATAATATATTTAAAGATGTGTTATTGTCCTCCTTCTGCTGTCAGCATTAGCCCTCTGCTGAGCATCAGAGGAATGCTGGGAAGGCTGGCTTCCTAGAGTAGAATAAAGACCAAGTTTATTCTTAAATACCACTTTCTTCATTTACTTGTAGACACCAACACCACAGTAGATGCACTGATAAACTGCAGATATATTTCCAGGAAATAGGTCCACTTAGGGCTTTGTGATTCCCAAAAGTATACACTTTTTAAAGAACTACCTCCAAATGCCAAAAAAATAGAAGCAAACAGTTTCTTGTCTGTCATTGTTTGTCTCCAAGCCACACTGTGTAACAGAACTAACATAGCAATCATCAGGTCTAAAATGCCAGCAGGTGCTAAGAAATAACTGACTCCATGAGGATACTCAGATTATCCGAGGGAATACTTTGACTAGAGTGCTTCCATCCTCAATGTACAATATGGGGAAAATGTCTTCTTACTTGTGCAGCCTGAAGATTAATTACTATTTGTGAAGAATTATAAATATTCTGGGCAGGCTGTACTGCAGAAGCATGAAGAAAATTAGTAATACTCTTTCCACTGTGGGGCTGAATTTCTGCACAGTGCCACCTCCTGAATGTGAGGAGAGGAATATTTCTATTTTTCTCTCTAATCCTTTTGGCCATTACATCACCAAATGAGTCAGGATCCTCTCAAAAAAACGATTCATGTTCCTGTGACTAACTGCTGCATCCACTCAGGGAGGCTACAGCAAGGTTATGTAAACTGTCCCAGTTCTGGCACTACCCAACTGTTGAACTCTTGACCTTCCACTTCTCATGTTCTTTTAATTTATTTTTGGATGTGATTTCCCAGTTTGCTTTTTTTTTTTTTTTCCCTCCCCCCCCCCCCCCCCCCCCAATCGTAAAATAACCCAGAGATCTGTCAGCTGGAAGTAGACTGGTTCCATGTGTATCATTAGCAAGGACATATGCTAATGAGCTTATTAGAGGTTTGGGAGAGTCCTTTGGTTGCCTGCACTCCTCCTCCTGGAGGCTGCAGTTACCACGCAGAAGCAGTGGGCTGTCCTTGTCTGTGTGGGACAATTATTAGGAAGGTACAAAGTGCACATCTCAGCAGCGAGTTTCCAGCTGTCTGCTGACAGTGGAGCACTGGTGGGTGTTCCCACAATTTGGGGTAGGGGCCGAGCTTCTCATAGATTGTCTTACATGCCTTCTTTCCCAAATCTGCCCCTTTCTACTCATGCTCATAGAAGCTGTGTTCGCTCTAGTGCCCCATCTGTTTGTCCCTATCACACACCAACAGCCTTGATGCACTGTTTTACTGATAGTAACCCTCTTTCTAACGAGATGCTGAGTTGTGGACTGGATTCCAAGTAAGCATTAATAGGATTTGCATTTGCTTTCAGCTTATTAATCAGAGCCTCTTCCGCTGGTGTTATCTCCAATGAAAACACATCCAAGCCAGCAGTGTGCTCATTGTGCTCTTTACCCACACTGAGTCTGCTGGCACCTGCAAATGGATGTGATTCAGTGCGAACCTCCCACAAAGCAGCCTTCACCTTGCTGTCATCACACTGGCAGCACCACGGAATGTTGTGGAGCTGCAGATTTGAGTGCCGCTGCCCTCCTTTTGCATCATTCTCGCCTCTTGTAGTATTTTGAACTGACTATTTTGTTGACAATGTCAAAGTGAACCTGCGCCCTCATCGGCTTATTTTCTAACTGGGAGCCTTTATTGCTTGGCAATTGCAATTGCATCTGTCATTAGGGATGAATTCTGGATCCTTCAGCTAAAGAAAAACCAATAATCATGGCACTGTGCCATAGCTGCCTGTATACAGATGACCGTGCTTATTATTTGGACATTCCCTAGCTGCACTGGAAAACAGATATAGGATGTAGTGAAGCCAGGCAGAAGGAGGAACAAAACAAACGCAGCCACACTGCTCTCAGATGTGCAGCCACAGGCTGAACAGATGCATCAGCACTAAGCTGGTGAGTACCTAAATGAAGAACTAAACTTTCTGACTGTTTCTACCTAAAACCAGTATCTACTCAGTCTGGAATAGATGACCGTCTTGCTGAACTGTTCAAAACTCCTGTGATTATCAAATCTTAAAGTACCTTAATAGGAGATTTTTCCTCAACAAGCCTCCAAAAGCTGGAGCTGTATGCAAGGGTAAGTAGCGGTTTCCCATATAAATGCAAGATTTAAGATGAACCAGACCCAAAATTTTTAATCCACTAGTAGAAGAGAGAAAACACAGAAATGTACCCATATGAATGCAAACCCAAATGCACAGAGGTAAAATCTAGACAAACAAAATTAAAAGGGAAAAATTAATAATCTGAGGAATAATAAAGGTCTCCCTGAACAAAGACTTTGTATACACTATTCATGGAAAGAGAAGTCATTGAGATTAAATGTACTGATAAAAGAAATAAAACAAAATAACATTGTGAAGCAGGCAGAAAGTGAGACCAAGAGTCAGATTTTGCAGACACATAGTATTAATGTAGTGCAAAGGCATGGAAAGAGAAATGATGCTGTAAACCTCAGAAAACCTAATGATATGAATACAAGATAGCATCAAAAAACCTGTTCTGAAATCAAACCTCATGATGCAAACTAAGAAAACCCCTCAGGAAATCAAATGCGAAAGAAGCAGTAAGGTGGTAATGAGTATGTGAAGCGGTAAGACTTCAGCCTTGTTTGAGAGAAAAACTCCGTCAGCCAAAGTACTGTAATGGTGGTAGGATGGTATAAAATTCAAGCCGCCATCATTATTCTAAATCTCTTGAAGGTGAGGTTAACAGGGCTGTCATGGGTGTCACCGTGTGAATGACTGTACCAACTCAGGCGGGATAAGCACCTTTTGTTACGCAGGTCACGATGACTCTGTGTGTGAGTGTTTTCCTGCACCCTTCTCTTACACACTTTTCCTACCAGGAACAACAGGATGTTCTTTCTTTTCAGATACCCATACTTCGCTTCACTTCACTGTTTATTTCATTTGAGAACTAAGAAGGGTTGGCTAGTAACCAAGCTCCCTTTTCCCAAAAGTGCCTTTTGGGTGTCCCTGAAGCATGGATGTAAGTGTGCTTCTGCTTTCCCCATGCTGTGACTGGATGAGGAAAAGCTCGGCAAGCACCGAAGTCGGGACGAGCTTGCACATTTGCAGACAGCTGGAGTTCATGACTAAATACTTTCCTGGATGAGGATTACTTGCTTTGGAGAAGCAGGATGATTCCTAGTGCTTCATGGAAAACGGTGGTATTGTTAAAAGCACTCAGGTAAGTCAAATGGCTACTCTGCAAGATTATGGACCTCATCTAGATAAAAAAGTTGGCAATGGCATTTAGGCTCCTATCTGCAGAACAAGTGAGTAATCCCTGTCAACAATAGAAGTAGGATTTGCTGGATCTCCTGGAAGCAATGTGTGTCTCACAACCTTTTGCTGGCCACAACCTGGTTTGAGAGAGTGCGGTAAGTGGAATAAAATTTGACTGTAACCACAGTAAAATGTGCTCTTCTGCCATGTTATTCACATGCATTTGCTGACTTCCTTAGGATTATGTGCCAAAGAGGTAAAAGCAACAAAGCTGGGTCTAAAGATAATTTCGAAATTACTTTAATAATAGTTTTTTAAACTAGCAGACATTATTTATACTATTTTCCCACCATCAGACAGCTGCTGAGTTCTGAAAAAAAGGAAAAAAACCAGCACAGACATGGTTACCGCATATAGTCATTACATACCACCAGAAAACAGATAATCATTTATCCTGTCCCAAAATAAGGCAGTATGACTGAAAAGGCAACAACACTATGCGATGCTAGTGAGTTGTATTTTGCAGTACCAGTTCCTACAGCAGAAGACAGCTGGTAGCTTTTTGACTAAGTTCACTGTCACCACAGAACAAGAAGACACGCAAAGGAAGAAGAAATGTCTAGCAATCATGTTTGGTGTGAGTTGTTTCATCATTAAGTTTGAGGGTGTGAAGCAACTGAAGCAGAAAATGACACTAAATCACTAGACAGCATTTTAAAAGAGTTATTGCTTGTGACTCTCCATGATGCTGAAACTGCAATGCTACAATTTTGAGGTACACAACAAAAAGAGGGAATTAGATATACAGCTGACTTAATTTTCTGGTCATGAAAGTACAGCAGATGAACCAAGACATGAGATCCTCAAATAGCTGGAAAAATGGGTAAGAGAAAGGCATAGAAAGCAATCAAGCCAATTATTTACCATTGTCAAGGAAGCATCTGAAAGGAAGCTGACAACAAACCATATGAAACAAGGGCTCATATCTATAATTTTGTGGAACTGGGCATATGCCAAAGGAGAATTCCCACCCACATGCACAGAGTACTTGAATTTTTGAGGCAGTCTGGGCATACAAGATAGAGCATCATAGATAAAGGCAGTTGGCTCACAGCATTCAGATCACAGACGCTTCCTCAGAGCACCTTCTGAAACTGAAGTGTGTCTCCAAAAACCTGGAGATGTCACTGTTTGGCAGACATGGCCAGGGATATCAAAGACCTGGTAAACAGTTGGAGTTCATGTGGGTATGTGCAAAACCAACCCAAAGCTGATGAAATCTACATAGCATTTAGTTTGTCTGTGCTCTAAATAAGGGAGAGTGTGGGAATGAACTTGAGTATTGGTAGCACATTGTTCACACTGTTTAATTGTCATTCCTGGCTTCTCTTGGATGACTCGAACTTAGGTTTCTTCAAGCAACTACCCTGCAGATTGGTAGGCATGATCTAGTGTGTTCCATTTGAAAACTGGAGCCAGGGATCAGTCCCTGATCCTCCCTTATTCAGTGGTGTAGACACAGATAGTTACAGGTGACTCAAAAAAAGTTAAATCTTGCTTGTGCCCTCCCACCCACAGCACAGATTTTTTTCACTACTGCCTAACTGAGCTGACCTACCTGAGACCCTGAAATTGCCTTGGCTGCCCATCCCTCCCTGTCTGTGCACATGCTGTGGACTGTCTTTCAAGCTGACGGGAAGCAGATAACTGTCAGACACTGCACTGACCACAGCAGGAATCATTTCAGCAGGCCTGGTACCCTCAGCCTCGTGCTTTCAGATAACAGCCCCAACTTGGGCCACTCTGTTCAAATGATTTACCTTGGAAGAGGAGTCCTACGTCACCATCATGTTACAATGACAAAGCTTAATTGCTGCTTAGAAGTGCCACGGACCTATTAAAGCAAGATGCTAAAAGGAAAATATATGCCAAACCATCTCTGAATAGAGTAACATTCCCTGCAGAAAGTGTTAACAGCAGCCTGGTGGAAATGCTTGCTGTCAGGATTAATATATACCTTTGGTACTTTACCCCATCAAACAGAAGTGGTAGTAAGAGAAAGAAATAGGCTGAAAGGGAAATACCTATGGGCCAAAGCCTGCCACTCTGGGCAAACTACAGTCCTCCAAGAACTTAACATTAAATTGATAAAGCCAGACAAGAAAGTATCAGCCCACAATTATTAAATACCCCACCACCAGAAGTGCAAGGCTGTTGGCCGTCAGTGGGAGAATAGCCTGATACATAATTTGGTATTGAGCACCTAGAAAGTATACATCTGACTCTTTACAATGCCTCACAAACCCAGGGTGTTTGCAGTCAAGCAAGCATATCACTCAAGGAGAGATTATCTCTAGAGATAATTAAGTGCTATCTTAACATATAAACAAGGAGTAGTACTCATTTTTTTGAGGCAAAATTAAATGTTACAAGACAGATCACCCAAGTGGGAGGCATTTTACCAGGATTAGGTGTGGGATTGTGTCTAGGGACCTCAAAAGCTCAATATGTCATGTTTGATAAAGGTAGAGACTTGCAGCACAACTCTTGGCTGTGCTGGTACTGGCAGTTGCAGTAGAGTGGGAGTAGCTGGGGAAGGCTGGGCCACCTGCCGAGGGCTGCCTGGGACAGGAGGACCAGTTTGTTCCCTACACTGCTGCCACGTGTAGGGAACCACCCCATGCCCCTTGGCCACCACATGGGGCAAAGGGATTTTTATGTTGTCTCTCCCCCTTTCTGTCTGTGTGTGTGTGTACAGAACAAGAGGCGTGATGTTTTGGAAAGACTTGAAGGCCAGCCAAAATGAAAGCGAGAGAAATCATAGGAGCAGCCAACAGGCTCCAGCAAGAGGAAAAGGGGACATTGAAGTACATAGTAGTCTTTCCATTAATTTCAAGGCAGGCTGGATCAAACCCATATGAGCCCAAGGCTAGAAACAGGAAATGTCATGCTGACTATTAGGAAACAAACTGTGGCAGTGAATGCAATCAAGCAATTTGTGCACAGGGAGGGAACAGAACCTTGTCCTACTATGGTGACATACTATTACAGCACTCTAGAATCCTCTTGAATGAGTTTCCTCACTATCTCATTATTTAGGATTTTTTTTGTTTTGTTTTTAATCCGTTGTGCTCTGAAAGAAAAATACAAACAGAACTCTCTTCTTCCCTCTGTCCTTGGGAATAGCAGGCCATTTCAAGCAAAGAAACCTCTGTCACTTCAAACAGCAGAGGCAGAGCTAACATTCCTTAATGAATTATTTGGTGACATAACATGAAAGTGCCCAAGAGATTCACACTTTGAAAAATATTTTTGTTATTTAAATTTAGAGAAGAGAGCGCTTAAATCACAAGCCAGGAATCTCCCTTTGCTCTTTGGGGCCTGTTACTTTGTTCTGCTTTGAGGTGTGCAAAATTTACTTTGACATCTCTTGCTTTTGGAATATTTAAAGTTAAAGATGATTTTTTGACAAAGTAGTCTAATTTTCAGAGGTCTGTGCTTCACACTTCACAGATGCTTGGAGTCAAACCGGCCAGATTCTCAGCCCTATGAGAACTCATCATAATTATGCAGGAAATTTTAAGGCAATTCTTAGGTCAGCACAGTGAGAAAAGCAATGGACTTCACGATGAGCATGTCTCATGGATATAAAGAAACAGTATCAGTTGGCTAAAACTAGTATTTTATATCGCAACATGTATGGTGTATACTTTACTCACAGTCTTCTAATAAATTGCTGCGGATGGCTTTCTCTGCAAAATAAGTATTGTTAAATACTATCACTGAAAAAACTAGAGCTGGGAAATGCTCCATAAACAATCCCAAGTGCCCAGAAAATCAGCAATCTATGGTTTCTCCCTCTTGTTCTGATCTGAGCTATTGTTTTGAGTTGTTGCTGGCACAGTACTTTTGTCCTGTCCCAAATCTTTTTTAAGTGCAGACACTCAAGATCCAATCAGCATTAGGGACCCTACGAAACTACGGCATTACCGCTTAGCACTGTGCGGTGCAGCACACTGCAGAGCCCCACCAGTTAGCACCATGTGAGCTCTTCTGGAACGGGAAGACTTATCATTGTGCTGCCTGTTTTCCCAACAAATTTGCTAATTTCACGCATACTTTGGGAACCAAGCCAAAGATTTCTGCTAGGTGCTTTGTATGCTTCATGTCATGCAATTCTGAGCAGGACTTCTGGCATCTGGCAAGTTCAGGCATTTTAATTGTATGGTCTTCAGAGCAGATCCACCTGTAAAAGTAAGTAGAGGTGCTAAACAAGATCCTCTTGAAAAAGAAAGGCAGACACTGGAGGGCTGGCCTAGGTAAAACTAAAAGGGAAGAAGCAGAGAAGAAGAGGTACCTACGATTCCTCCACCGGCTCTCTCGTGCCTCCAGAGCCAGTCAGTATTCCTGTGGTAGCCCTCACTCCAGCGTGCTCGCTGGGCTTACTCCATGCTTACGCTGCCCATACAGAGGAGCCTTTGTAGAATCACAAACCCTTCTAGCTTTACTGGCAGTCACACCAACTTGCACACCAAAGAGCAAAGTTGTCTTGGAACTGCAGTCGACAAATGTGGTGGCTGGCGTTAGATTGCACATTTAGTGTTGCATTTTCCAGTCTAAGGATCAGCTGTTGACAGTGATATGACCTGTGCTAGGACAGTTACAGAACAGTGTCAAATTTGCAAGAAAGGAAGCGAAAGTGTTGTCCTATGGATTTTCTTTTTAATTAATAGCTGCATGAAGTTACAAATGAAATGCTAGAAACAGTTTTCAAGAGTGTTTGATCGGTCAAAAGCTAGGTGAGACACCCATAAATGTCTGCTAAGTACCACTTGAGGTTGTATCATATCTAGAAACTACAACATTTACATTTTATATCAGAACATTCACATAAGAGCAAAGGGAGTGAAGAAAGTAGCTGCGAGGAACTTGACAAATTCATCACCTAGAACAGTAATATGAAGCTTAGGCACATATTTAGAGGATCCCAGGACACATGACGGATAGCAAATAAAAGAAGTAAGAGACTAAGGACACCTCTTATAGACACCTCTTCTCATTACCTGAACATCCTCTGTTCAGTGTTAAAGTGTGAGCTGTCCTGGCCACCTGAACTGTGCTTCACAGGGACAAATAAAGGAAAAAAACAAAACAAAACAAAACCCCAGGAGTAAGCATATATGGAATTAGCTACCCACACTTCTACACAAGTGAGACTGCTGCCAGAGGAAGAGATGTCAGTGTTAGCATCCTCAGTGGTGACTAGAAAGAGAAATGTGACTCTGTGGTGAGTCCTCAGTTCAATACAGTCCATTCTGGCAGCCCCAGGATCCTCTATTGTAATGACTTCTCCTGGGAAAGAAATTCCCTATTTGTGCTATGATTTTGCTCAGTATATTATGTCTTTTTCTGAAAATGTTTTTTTAACGTATTTCCTTTTAATACGTGCTTACAAATTGAATATATACTCATGTTTACATAACTGTGACTAAATGTACTTGTTTATAAGAATCTGTGATTTTTGTTCTTATTCAGCATGGGCTTTTCATACAGAGTTTAGGAGTATTGAAATCTAGTAATTTCTTTATTCTTCACCAAGGGTGTTTTTCTTGATCAAAAGTATTCATATATCCATAGTAAGAGCATTCAAAGACATTCTAGCTCCATAAATTAATCCACACAATACAAACATACAGAATTCAATTTTCTTCATTCATCTTCACCAACTGCTGTCATTTAGATCCAAAGTCATTCTCCCACTCTCCCTGATTCCCCTCCTCCCTTTTTTTTTGTTATGCAAATTTGGCAGATTTAAGCTGAATATTAGGTGTGTTTGAGGATTATGCTTTTGCTTTGTACTGAGTGGAAAAACCACAATTTTCTGTTTTAAGAAAAAAAATCTAAGAAATTAACACTTGTTGGAAACCCCATCCTCTCCAGCTTTCCAGCCGAAAAAAAATATTACTAAGTTGCATATTGTTTATGAGACTTAAGTGGTCCATAAATCTTGATCAAAAGTTTCCTAATTTAAAGTTATTTAAAGAAGTACAGACCGTTCCAGTTAGTCAGACGTGAGTTTAAAGCTTACACTTGTATCAGGATAGAGGGGGGGTTCTCCAAGCTTTTTTTGCTTCTGAATGAACTTCAGGATTTGTCACAGATCTGAGTGTTTTGGAAAGGAAAGGAAAGCATTAATTGCTGTTACAAGTCCACTTCCCATGGCTTGAAAATCTTGACTATCAAAACAGCCTGTATGTCATTTTAAGCAGTCTTTTTCTTCTTTGTCTCCAATGTACCCATAACCTCTCAAATGCCATTTTTTCATCAACTCAGCCACTTTTCATATAATATCCTGAAACTAGCAATATTTATCTTGGAAATGCTTTATTGTTTTAAGTATTTTGATTTTGCTATATGCATTTGGAAAGCACATCAGCTTCATAAACAAAAAAAAAATAGATTTTCTCTTTCTATCAAATGTCATTATGTAGCGAGAAGAACTGTGAAGTGCTTTTATTGAAGTTGTTTTCTTCTCAGTTGTTGCTAAAGGCTGTCAAAAAAGGTACCATCTAAATGGTAATTCATGAGAGCACTTTCAGGACTAATCATGATGTCACAGTGGGACTGTGCTGATGTGCAGTTATTGGGGGATTTTGCCACATTTAGTGGAGTTGCTCCCAGTTTATACTAGCACACATGAGAATATTCACAGAAATAAAGGCTGTGAAGCTCTTGGAAATATGTCATGTCTTTGCTGTTTTAGACCTCAATTTGCCCATCATTTGAATTCTGCTTTGAATCTCAACACTTCATTAAATACTGTGTCAGTGAAGTCAGAATTTGGAAGATCTGTTAATGAGTTGCTATTTGGGAAGGCCCCTTAATACGATGGATGTGGTTTTGGATTTTACTGAAGTAAATGTGAAGAAGATTTAGGATGCTAATATAAATGTATTGGATGATTTAAGGAGAAGAGGAAGTTAACTGGAATTCTGGAAGATGGTCCTGTTGGCTTTGTGAAACACATACTCTACTTGTTTCCTCTGTGGGAAAAGGGACAACCCAGCAACCTCCTCCCTCACCTGGATATCTGTAATCCTTGTACATAGTATGAAACATGATAAACTGAGACTCCATGACATGCTCTGTGAGCAGATCTCTAATATTTTCATCATAAACATTTATGGCCAACTTAATTCTCTCTTCCTTTCTGTATATGGTTGTTAAACTTCAGTTCAGTTTCCTGGAACTGAGGTTTTTGTGTGCCTCTCCCTCTCTTTTTTTTTTATTTTTTAAAAAAATTTTACATTTAGCTTTGAATCTGTTCCAAAAGGATTCTGAACTTTATAGCACAAATCTTTGCTTGGCCAGGCAATATGTGCACTTCCTCTCGTGAGGCCCACCACTGGGACGGATACAAGATACTCGATGAGGTATCTGAAATGACTCCAGTACCCACCCAGCTTATCCCCCTTAAGTGACCTTCCTGTAGTCAACAGGCTTCTTAATGCTGCCTATAAAGTGATCTTTTATATTTACTTTATGCAAAACAAAAACAGATCAGAGGACTCTTTGAAGACTAAAGCACACCTCTAGTTCCTCAAAACTTGGCGATGTTCAAAACCTTTTTATCTTCCTTCTTTTCTTGAGATGTTTTTTAAATTTTATTACATATTTAATCCTCTCTGCCTATGAGGCACATTATCACCAAGTATATTATCTAAAAAATAACTCTGATAGATTGCCTTGAGGAATAAAGTTGTCCACAGTCCTTGCCCAAAGCAGGTCCAGCTATACCAGAATGATTCCAACTCACATCTGTCACATTTGCTTTTAGAAGCCAAGAGTGATGGATATTCCACAACCTCCCTAGGCAATCTTTTCCACTGTTTACTGTCCTTATCACTAGAGGAAGCTGTCTCTAGCACCAACCCTTAGTCTCTCTTGGTGCAATCAAAATGCATTACACTTGTCCTATCTCCAAAGAACACATGAATAATTTCTTGTCTCCCTTTTTGCATCTGTCTTGTCCTTAAAGGCTCTTAATGTCTCTCCTTAGGTTTTTTTTTCCTGCTAGACCAATCAACTTCAACCCTCCCTAGCAGGTGATTTTTCCTACACCCTCATTTTTTAATTTCTGTCTCTTTTGAGGATGGTGCCCCAAACTGGTTGATATTCTCCATCAGAGACATTAGAAGCAAGCACCAAATAGAACATGAAGATTATTTTACATGTTTTAATGAAAGTTCTTCTGCATGGCTTTCTGGAGTCCATTAGACCCCATGTAAACTTCTTCAGTCTTCTAAGCCCAAGTTTCCACCAAGATGAGGTGCAAGTCACTTCAAAGGGCTGCTCAAGCTTACAAAGACCATGAACAGAGGTGCTATTTGAAGATGTTATAAGAAGAGCCTGGAAAGCAAACTAAAGGAGTGGAGACCCACTGCAGGATGCACTGTGTGGACAGTCCCTCTCTGTTTTAAATCCACTTGGAATCATGGAATATAAATGAGTTAAGAGATTTTTAACTTGTAAGAAAATACTCAAACAAAAAAACTCAAACCCCAAAAAACAAAAACCCCAAACCAACCAAACAAAACAAACCCCACCAAAACCCCTAGACCAATAGCATATTTAAGCTCTAGAGCTGACAGGTGCTGAAGGGATTCAAGAAATTATCCAAAATGAAAGCAACTGGGGTCATCCAAATATGAAACCACCAAAGTGTGTGGGGACTGTCAGAGCGTGTAACACAAGTGCTCTGCTTTTAGTGAGCCAGATGCAGCAGTGGAACAAAAAACTGTGATGAGGGATGATGAACTTATTCTGGGGTGATTAATAAAAACAACATAATTCTTCACTTACATACATTAAAGAAGTGAGCCAAATACTTAGACACCGTGGATGAGATAGTTTGTCCAGAGAATATCCAGGCACTACCATCTGACCTGGAAAAATGCCCAAGTGGGAATGTTAATTTTTCAGATGTTTTAAATTAAGAACTGTGCCTGGAAGTTAACTTTTCAACTTAATAATGAAACCTCATTTTAATCCAAGGTCTGTCTATTGCAAGCATAGCAATCACCAGTCATGCTTCTCTTAGTCTAGCGCGGACTTCACGAGTTGCACGTGGTTTGTAAATGAGGGGATAAATAGGTATCAAACGCGCTGTGCAAATTTACCACAAAGACATCTGGATTTGAGAACCTCCCAGCAGGCAGGTTGCTAATGATCTCAAATGTTTCCTTCAAAGAGAATGACTTGGTTAGGTCTCTGTACTCTTTAAAGATCTACAGGAAATTCAAGCAGGGAAATGGCATAGGTTTATTTTTAGTCATGGATACGACTTCCTTCAAAATAATACTCATGTCAGTCTTGTGAAGTAAGGTGCTTCTCAGTGTTGTGCATTCTCAAAGTGCTCATGTCTTCCTGCCTTGCAGAATTAATAGTATTTCTATTGAAATGGCAATATTTCAGCATGGTAGTCACAAACGTCCCTGTTTTATGGATTCTCTTGGCAGGGATGTGTCTCTAAGGGAAGCGTAGTTTGGGTAGCTTTGCATCAAGGATTACCTTTCATCAGCCTTGAGACTGAGGAGGGATGAGGCATGGAAGAGAGACAATGATGCTGTGGCAATTCCTAGTCAGTGGTTCAACTGAGTGGTGCAGCTCAGCAGACCCCTGCTTGGTCGCTCTTCAGGACCAGCCACCATCAATCTGACTTTCAGCCTTAATGCACTGGTTCAGTTTCTTATCTCTGCCCTAGCTGGGCTGGCTACATGGAGATGTCCCAGCACTGATCAAGCCAGGGTTTTCCTGCTCCAGCAGAAATTAAGGGTGATGACCAAAAAGCCTTAGGGATCTGTTTAGCCATGGGTGTTCTAGCCTAGATCCTGGGAGTCTGAATAGCCTGGGAGTCCCTAAATTGCTCCACGACTTTTGCTGAGGACTGGAGCAAGAGTTTACAGTGTTGATGGATATGAGGTCTGGTATTGTACCCTGTGGCCCCAGGGCTTCTCTGCATTGAAATGCCCAAGGTTTTGCTCAGTCTAAATAAATTTGCTGGTAAATGTTGCTAAAGACATCACTGGAGTACTCAGGGAGCACAATCTCTTTCGGCTGTAGAATATATTTTAACTTCTTTTAAAACCCGTAGGACTGGTCTTTGCCTTTAAGCCCAGTCCACGCAAATGTGTACACAAAGTCCATTTTTTCACGGAAAGCAAGGCCCTGGGATAGAGGATGTTGACATTGGAAAGATTTCCTAGTCAAACTGTTTTCCTGCCCTGATTACTCTCTGGGGTCCTGGACATGATATACATTCTGTGGTAGAGGCAGGGAAAGGAGGGGGGAAAAAAGCCTTCAGAAGGGTTTGTGCTGCAAGTTGCCAAGTTTTGTGTGGTAACTGGCTGCAGAAACCAAGCTTCTTTTAGAAACCCTTCCTTAGGGAGATCCCTCCTTCCTCAGGGATTCAAATCATCCAAGGCTCATGCTATAGCTGGATCACACACACACAAAAAAGCAGAACTACTCAATGCTACTGCTCCCTATTCTGCTTTTTTCCACCAGCTTGTGCTTCTCAGTGCCTGCGACCTTATGGGCTTCAGGTGGGCTTTGGTTTTTTTTCCCCATTAACTGTATGGGCAGCAAGGCAATTCAGCCTTGTGTGAATCCCATGGCACTCTCAAACAGAAAAGACCACTGTAGGTCGGGCACTCGCAGTAAGACTCTATAAAAACTCAGTGTAAATCTGATGAGGCTCTTTAGCTGATGACGAGGAGGGATGTGTCTGGGGAGCTCTCCTGGGGTTGGTACCAAACAGTATAAAATCCAAGTTTTCCTCTCCCCTCTCTAGATGGTTACATGGACATTTGAGACCAAAGAGATCTCCTGAAAGGAGAGGAAGGTGAAAATGTCTTGGGAAATACATGGCTTGTTACTCTGGCATCTGGGATGCAGGCTCCTCTATTTGCAGGTCCTTTTGTTCTGCCTGAAGTGGCTCTGTACAGCAGATGTCCCCAAGCAGGTCCACTCTTCTTTCCTCTGACAGAAACAGTTTTGAGGCAAACAGCATTAGTTTGGCTACAGGGATTTTGATCTGTGGAGAGAAGTTAAAAAAAGCCTGGTATGACAGGGGATGGCACCAGGCAGTTGGGCAGTGACACATCTGGACACGTTACCCTTGTGCCCGGAGTCTGTCTGCTGACTGCCGGCCGATAGCGAAAGGCTGGGCTAGATTTGCCCACTGGTCAGACTTTCTCATCTCTTGCCTGCACTGAATGAGGCAAACAAACTAAAATGGCCAGATACAGGTGTGTGCGATCTCCTGGGAATCCCGGTTTGGATTAACTGGTGAATTAGCCTGGGGATGGAAAGTTACTGCAGTTGTTGCTTAGGCAGAAAAGTGAAGGAGTAACAGCACAGTACAATATAGAGTGAGACAGCAACATGAGCTCTGTGCTAAGCCTTGTGATGATCCCTTGGCAGCACTTGGGCACTACAAAAAGCAAGGGAGGGGATTCTCTCACCAGGGAGTCAAGAATGAGTTGGCATAACAGCTCTGCACTAACCCTACCCAGCCCCTGGGATGTGGCTTAAAGCAGGCAGCAAATGTAAAATAGGAAAGCAGCTAAAAAGATAAAGTTGTTTCCACACCCTATTTTTACATATGCCCAGATCCTCCCAGGTCTGAGGCTGGAGCCGACTGGGGACAGTCAGAAGCCCCTGTGACCTCAGTGGAGTCACATCTCTTTCCAGCATTGCTCATCTTGCTATTCCACTCTGTCACACACAGGCATGACTTCCACTGCCTTTTACTCCCTCTCTAGGTTTGCATACACTGACACAGGCTTGGTGTTGCTAGAATATGGTCAGTGTATTCCTCAGGCAGCTGTACCTGGGATTTATATTTAGATTGTTGTTGCCCATGAGGCAAGAGATGAGCTAGAAGGAGACCATCCATGATAGAACTGCCAGGAGCTGCTAAACTTCTTGCAGGGCTGTATACATCTTTTCATATTCATAATTTCTTGTGAAATTCTGGAGTAAATCTTTTAGCCTTCCACCTCTCCTACCCAAGCCATGTTTTCTTCCTCTCTCTTTGCCATGGGACTCTATTCAGAACTGCATCATTCTAGACAAGGTTCCTCCTAAACAAATGCTTTTGTTTGCTGCAAGCTTGGGGAAAGGAAAACAGGAATTTTAGATCACATGGTCGGAACAGTCACTGGGAGAGGTCCAATAGTCCATGTTCAGGAATGTGAGTATCTCCCTCCTGTTAAAATGAAGGACTGCTACTCTCCTATGAGAATGACAAGAGAATCTTAAAATTGATATACAATAATATTGTATTTTTACTGTATATTTACTGCTGTTATTCCATACCTCTTTGTACAAGTTTTGAAGAAGTGTCTAGAAGGCAGGATTGACTTCTTGTTGTTCTTTGGCTTTACTTGCAAAAAAGGAAAAAAGGCAGCATTGACTGATGCTGGTGCTGACTGGTGGGGATGGGTAAATTTCCCTGCTGTCCAAATGTGAGTGACCCATCCAAAGCACACTGGGGAAGTGGTCCTTGGCACCCACGCTCCCCTGGGAGAGTGCTGAGTGGCCCCAGCCCTGGACTGGGCCATGTGGGTGCAGGGCTGGGCCCATCTGTGCCAGAGCAGTGTTTTATTTGTCAGCACAGGTGGATGTCACGGCTCAGTTCACCCCCTGCTGCCTGGGGGTGAGGAGCCCACACGTGGTGCAGTCCCACGGAACATGCACGATGTCTCTGCCCAGTGGTGATGGAGCCAAGGCGGTCATTGAATGCATGCTGGTTGCAGATCTAACAATCCCCTCAGGATCATCGGTAACTCTGGATCAGTTTGAAGACATGGGGGCAGGAGGGACACCAATGCCAAGCTCCCCACTGCAAGGCAGATGCAAGGGATATAGAGGCTAGTCTTCCCTTTGAATGATCTACTATGCTGTTTCCTTGGGATCATATTAACACAGCTGAACTCCTCTCTGCATATTTGGAATCAGCTGTGCTGCTCGGAAATGGTTTTTCTGGTCAATTTTCCATTGAAGTTGATTGTTTACACTCCCAAAATACCCCCTCAGGGTGGGTTTTGGTCCCTGTGAATGGATGGGGATGTTTGTTGCTCCCAGCAGGACCCCTGCAGCATGTCAACTAAAAGGAAAGAAAACAAGTCCCCACAATGCCATCAAAATCAGCTGTGACAATAAACATCACTGTCCTGAGGGGTGAGAGAGGAGGGTGATAGTTAGAAGGCACAGGAAGCTGACAGCTTAGGTCAGCTTTTCAAATTACTCTGGCCAAGGTTGATTCTGGGTGAACTTCATCAAGGGCCCTGCTCCAGATAAAAGGGGAAAACGCTCAGTTATCTTGAGGCTCTTCCTCAAAACTCTGGTAGACAGAGCTTCAAAAAGCAGCATGTTGAGAAGGAATGGGTGAGATCACCAAAATTTGAGGGGAACAGCTGGTTTCTGCTGTGAGTTGCAGCAAAACTCTTCCCAGCCAGTTACACAGATGTGTTGTCCTGAGTGAACTGGGCTAGTGCTTACCAAGCCTTTCTTCAGTCCAGCAGCATCTTCTAAAGTTATATCATCTCATACCCCCAGCTGGAAAGCTGAGCTGGAAAGCTGTTTAGCTCTTGTCTCTTTGCCATCCTTCTTACAGCGTGATTTATCTTACAAATGAGATCCCAGTGTGACCTGCTGAATAAGTCCCACGTTTAGGAAAAGCCTCTTATGTTTATTTGAAAGCATCACCAGAGAAGTTAAGGGCTTTGATATGGGATGTAGGAAGTCAGATAAGGAGGCTGATAAACGCTGGGTTTGCTCTAGATTACATGGTCAAAGAAGAGTTTTTTGCAGTGTACTGTACTTCAATCAGCTGAAACAGACTTTTTAGGTGAGGTAATTTCCAGGGAGGCATAATAAAACTATGCATTTTACAAATTATGCCATTGATGGCCTTGTCAAGAAGGCAGATGGATACCTAATATAGACAAATACACAACAAGCAAGGGCCATTTCTTCGCTTGTTTGAACACCTCCAGCACTGGAGGTCTCCAAATCACCTTCTGAGGGGGTTCTAAATCCTACAGTGGTAGAATTGTGCAGTCAGAATAAGATTAAATCATTAAGGTGAACTTCCATAACTGCAATGGGAGTTGAGATAGGTCTGGTGACAGCTTTATTTTACATCTTGGAATCCTTCAGCTGCTAAGCCATGATTGCAAGCCACAGACCTGCTTTCTGATGTGATCTTGACAATTAAGAATTAAGTGAATTTGGATGAAAACCAACATGAGGATTCAACGTAGAGATCACTATTTCTTACAGAATTGTTTCCCTGTTCTGCGGGAATACTTCAGACTAGGCCTGTGTGAACCTCAGGAGTCCGGTGTTTATCAGATTTCTTCTGATATCTTTTAGTTTTGAAAAGGAAGAATTTTGTTTTGGGAAACTTTTATACCCTACAGTCTACAATCTTGCTTTCAGTATTGAAAATTTATACTTTAAACATGTTTTTTTTTATTAGTGCTACCAGAAATACCCGTACTTATTAAATTTGAGATGAGTAAAAAAAAAAAATTCTTCCTTTACATTCTTTGTTTGTTTCTTAGCTTCGGGAATGAAATGCAGTTTTTAATTTGGGTAGTTTTGCTGTTAGGTTCATAGTGCTGTCTTGCTTGTGGTGAGGCTACTACATAGTAACATAATATTTATTTGAACCAGCTGTTTTTATTGAAACGGAATGCCCCTCCCTAGCAAACCTTTCAAAACTTTTCTATTTACTTCAAGTTCTGGCAAAAAATAATGAAGAAAGAAAAGAAGAAGTAAGCTGCCTATAAGCTGAGAGTAGCCTTTTAAATATAATGATAATGGCCTAGCACTGGTGAGAGAAAAACCTGCGCTGCAGACAGATATTTAGAGACTGCCCTGCATGAGGATTGTGGGTCTGTGGCCACCGATTTGCCCTCCTGTTGGGGTCCAGCAGTGGGGCTGAGAGCATGAAAGGCCAGCTGCACCTGGGCCCAGTACGCCCTGCATTCCAGGGACAAGCTGGTGGAGCAGAAGGGATGCATGGTTCCATGTCAAGGCCCCATCCTGCACCATTCTGCCTCTCCAGAGCCCTGGGCTAAAGGCGCATTAGGATTTCCCCTGTCATGTGTCCCATTTGTTTCTTTCTTTGCCATCCTTTATGGTGGGGCTTTCCTTCTTTTGCTCTTCTTCTGCTCTGTCTCTGTCCTGGAAAGAGAAACATGGAGATTATTGAAGTCTGATAATTCACTGTTCAAGTGGAACGCTTGTCCAGCTGTGTACTGTTTCTGAACACCAGCAGCGAAGAATTCCACTGCAGTACTTCCCTGAGTATTTTTTAGTGTTTATTTAATTTTTAGTATTCATTTCACAGTCACTGCTGCTGGCAGCATAGAGACACCCCATCCCCTGTTCTGAAGTCTGGGCTTTCCAGACAAGGTCTTTAGGAAAGCTCTACTGAATGTGTGGCTGTCCCATACAGCCCTGAGACACTGATGCTGCTGGAGAGGCACACGAGACCAGGGTGCCAGTGAGTGACAATGCCCCCGTGCTGGGAGCCTTGGTGTCCCTGGCATGCAGAGGGATGCTGCCCGGAATCCTGCGAGCACACGGCTGCCCAAGCCCACCTTGGCAAACCCACGGGCTTTGAATTGCTTCTCGTGCCCATCCTCTGCGTCCGGGCCCATGCCAGCCCATCTGCTGCTCCCGATGGACTGGTGCGAGTCCAGGCGATGCCCGGCACGGCAGTCACTGTGGCAGAGCCTGTCCCCTCCGCAGGGAGGGCTTTTGCCCTGCCTTGACAGCCATTTGTTCTTCTCGGGAAATCTCTCTCATCAGAAATAACTCTCCCCTCCCCCTGGCGCTTACCCCCCTACACGGTGTATTTATAGAGAGCAGCCGCAGTCCTGCTCAGCTAAACGGAGGCTGTTCAAGCCTTGCTACGCTGCCGCTGTCTGTGCTTTGACAGCCTGTGCCTAATAAAAATTCAGTCCCTTGGCTCCAAGTCTAGAGCTCACATCAGTATGCAAAAACAAATGCAAATAAGGGAGAGGTCTTGCTGGTTGATGCAGGTGAGCAGAGGATGGTGCTGCCCTTCTATTCATCTTTTTCCTGTCTTGGCTTTCATTTTTGACCTTATTGCAAGTCTTGGCCCTGGAATTTCCGCTGCCTTTTCCTGTGGCATTGCTTGTATAGGGACAGAGTATGTTAGCAATCAGATTCAGCATAATTTTTTCCACTTTGTCTGGAACTCTGCAGCTCTGGGGTGTCAGGTCTCCTGCTGATTGCTTTGAAGCTACTTTTTACCATCTCAAAAGTGTCGCTAAGTTTTGAGACATCCTCTTGTTAGAAAAGACAGGGAGCGGTTGCTGCTCAATTTTCTTTCCATTTCTCCACTCAATTATTCCTCAGCACAACTTATTATAACATGTAGTCATTCTCTTTCTGACCAGCATGGATTTCAGCCAGTTGATTTCCCATCAAGTGCAATTTTTGCTGGTTTTTTTGCTATTGTTTCACTTCTCTTTTTTTTTTTTTTTTTTGAGTGTGTGTAGCACACAAGATTCCTACAACACTCGAAGCAGATTGAGCCTATTTCTGTAGCTTATTTATTGGTATCTAGCAATATTTATTCAATGTTAATTTTGAATACATGTATTTTAGAACCAGATTTTTTGGCAGTTAATTTCTACATCTGGGTCATCAGGTCGTTGTTAGTTTTTGGACAGCTGCTCCTCTGTCACATTTTAAATACTGGTTTTGGTTAGGGATGGGCCAGCCAGTTTATTTCAAGTAAGAACAGTTCGGAGCCATCATACCTCACACAAACTCAGATGGGATCAGCCAAAACCGTGGGAATAGAATAGATTTTTTTCCTGAGGCTGAAGAGAAAGTTTCATTTAGGGGACTCACTCTGTTCCTCTTCAGATGTTAGTCAGGTAAATTGTTCCTTCAACATGGTTGGCAACTCTTTCTTGGCTGAAAGCAGACAGACAGCTCGATCTAATTGCACAGAGATGTTTGCCTGCTTTCCCTTTTCAAGTAAAACAGGTTTATATGTTTCTGTGGGGCTGGCTGAACAAACAACAGGTGGATCTAAAAAAGCCCTCTGGAAAATCCCTACAATTGATGCCCTGGGAAATGACAGGGGAGTGTGCTAGAGCCACTCCCCTTGCTAGGGTAGTCTGTGTTCTGCTAATGCCCTGAGAGAGTAGAGAAGTGGAGGTTGGGGACAGTGCCAGAGGGTAGCCTGGCATGAGAGAACAGGTCCTGAAAGTTTAGGTAAACTGTACAAAACTCATCACTTTATGTACTTTTCTGTATTCAGCCTAAAATCTCTGTCTCAATGAAATTTCTAGGGTTCTGCAAAGATCCCACTTTAAATATAGATGGGCATTTGTATGCTTGTTATAAAGATCAGTGTGAACAGGGAGGTGGCCATCTAAAAATGGGACATGATGACTTTTCACGTAGATGCTAAACAAAAGTGTGACAGCGCAGTGCAAGGTGTTAAATTACTTGGTTGTTTTTGAGGATAGTTCCACTTGAAATATGCAATCTGTACCTTTTTACCTTACTGTCCATACTAGGTCTGCTACTGCTGCAATGGCACCAACCTCCAAAAAGTACTGAACATCTTTTTTTTTTTTTAATCTTTCAAGATAAGCTTGAAATTGGGTCAGATTTTTTTCTCAGCCATTGATTGCTAAATCTACTGTAGCCTTTTTCCTCTTGAGATACTCAAGGGGAGGAAGGGCAACCTGAGTGATCCACACTCAGGGCTGTGGGGTAAGGAGCAAAGGGTGAGGAGGGAACCCGCACCCCTGACCTGCTCCTTATGCATCCAGGTAAATAGGATTTTCAATACTTTAGGGCAGCCGGCTGACCTGGTTTGTAGGTGAACGGAAATACCGCTGGCATTTCATATTAAACAAAAAACAAACCCAACCCAAAGCAAGTCAAATGATCCCTCCACTCTGAGGATTTTATCCCCCTACAATACTCATTTGGCAGCATTTGCCCTGGCAGTGACTTGTGCTGATACACACTGGGAGATGCTTGGAGATGTCTCCTACTCCTCTGGAAACAGTTAGGAAAAAAAATCTATATGAACAACTGCTGCTCCAAAACATCCACCTTCGGTTGCAGCATGATGCCCCCACTCAGCCTGCGTGCCTCTGTTCTAGAAAAGGACTCACATTTTTATCAAAAACAAGGGCTGGGAATCCATAAATCTGGGCTGAGATCATGCTGTGTCCAGTCCCCTCATCCCAGTCTTCTGCCCTGTTGCCTGCAGTGCTACCTCCCTCCTGCCTGCCCCACAGGTTTCCCTCTGCCTAGAAGGAAAGGGTGTTGTCCTCCCCACATGCCTCTGCCTGACCTCTGGCCTGCACTGAGGGAGGTGGTATCTAGAAAGTTTATTAACAAGAACAGAAAACAGCGTTTAATGAGCAATGAGACCAAGAGGCAGCCCCGTGTGGCCAGGTGGGGCTGGTCATTTCCAGTGAGGTGCAGGATAACACCCACAAAGGGGCTGGTACCTGCTGCTGCCTCGTCCTGCTCCTCTGCTGGCTGCTGCCTCCTTGAGAGCAGGGCCCTCTTCTCTTTGTTGCAGTTGTTTTCTGGTGGACCTAATCCCTCTAAGAGGTTTCTCTCCTCGTAGTGGCACAGCAAAGAACCACCTAGCCAAGTGTATCTTCGCAAAGGGTGTTTTGCAATAGGTGAATTTCTGTGTTATGAGAAAGGACCTCTCTGAAACAGCTAGGTCACAAATGTTTTTGGTGTGCTGTGTATGGCATTTCTTTGCTTTAATTACTTTTAACTTTAGCTAACAGTTCTCTGGTAAGCATCATTAGAGCTCACCACAAAAGCTGTAGTGACCTTGTGTGTTTCTTTCAGTAAGGAGCAGTTCTTGGGAGGGATCCACAGTCCTGTGGTTCAGCACAGGCTGTCTCTGGTTCTTCTCCCTCTGAGTCACAGGGCTGTGTCACCAGGAAGGTCATGGGACTGCCAAACATACCAGCGGGTGGATTTGGGGTTTCTTTCATCATAACCTCAGCTGATACCTCTTTTCCCTCAGTGACCTTCTGTGGGTTTTTACAAAATCTAAGCCATATGCAGTGTTGGCATATAACCATCCAGTCGATATTTAGGTTCCTGGGAAGCATCCCTTCCATGTGGATGTCACCAAGTTCCGTATCCACAGATCAGTTTCCATAGTAACTAATGTCGTTCAATGAGAGGGGGAAAATCAGAGGATTTTGAAAGGCAACGACTAACACTGGAAGGGACTATGTGGAACAAACAACATGTACAGTGGCTAGGAGCATACCACAGGTTTTATGATGTGTGTTTTAGGGAGACTTGCATGGTTTGTAAACCGTTCCTTTCCTCATGATATGTGCCAAAAGCTTGACAGTGCAAAATAAAATGGTGCTTCACAGTATTGCACTCATACAAATCCCGTGTCAGCTTATATTTATTCACAAACTTGTGAGCACATGGAGACACGAGGAAAATGAGTTTTATTCCCTGTTTCAAAGAGAATTGTCATACCAGTATTTTGGAGAAGCAAACATGCATTCTTTTGATACTCCTTCCTCATCCCTGCTGCAACAATGGAAAAGTGGAAAAGAACAGGACTCAGGCAGAACCACTTTTTAGCTTCTCATTTATTCAGGCTGTCACATATGCCACCTTCAGTGGGTATAAAATGATGGTGCTGCTAACATATTCTTACATATGCTGGTCAGAGTCACTACTACTGATAAATTGCTGCTCGAGCTGTGGTATCTGATGAACAGAAGTGTGTATTTTCCTTCAGCCATGTGGTATAACTCAGGGAACAAACATATTGGTTAAAAATATATCTGAAATTAATTTATTATGCGAATCTAGAATCTTGCACATCACAGATTGTATGGCATGACATATATTCCTCTGGAAAGCAAATGTTCAGAATGTTAATTCTGCAGAAATAATTATTCAGAAGTCAGGAATGATCAGTTCAAAAGGCCATAGGAAACTCTGCATTTGTACAAGTGTACTTGTTAAACATGCATATGGCAATGCCTTGTCCTAGGACTCGGTAGGCTAGGTAGAGGCAAAACCACATAAAGGAAGATTCATGTGACCCAAGTTTAGCTGGGTGAAGAAAGTTGTCTGAGTTAGTTCTCTTGGCTCCGTCTTTAATTAGTGGATAGTAACAGATGTCTCCTGTTGGTGACTCACCCCATCTATTTTAGGTTGCCCATTAGAGGTTCCTGTTTCTGTTCCTTTACTAAGAGGGAAACTAGTGGATGATTACATTTAAACAGCCAAAGGCTGGTGAGGTGAAGCCCACCTAGAGGTATGCATCCAGTGATGGTCAGAGGGTGGTAACTACAGAGAAAGAAGTTTGGATCTCTAGTTCTTATCCCCATCCACAAAATGGACTGTTTGTTGTCGTTGTCGACAACACATGGGCTGTGTTCTTAGAGCAGTACATTTCGCCCTCCAGATCAGGGTAATTGCACCCACAGGGTAATTGTCCGTCAAGGATGGCACCTGCCCCTGCTAACCCTAGACTGGTCCTGGGCACCATCTGAGGCAGCACCATGGGGTGTTGTCCTGAATCATGCAACATAACCACAATGACTGTTTGACAGTGTGGAAAAACCCCAGGAGAGGAGCCATGACACAGCATTGCTTACTAGTGGAGGTGTAGCTAGAGAGTCAAAACCAGGACCCCATTTCATGGAAAGGCACAGTGACCAGTGGGACATCATGTCTGGTAGATAGAGAGATGACTAAGAAGTTGGCTTTAAGTTGGGCAGCTCGTGTGAGGGCTGTGACAGATTAAAAAAGCGAATCCACCTGGGTGGTGAAGATCTGGGGCAGGCAGAGAGCACAGCTATTCTGGGCCCTGGTGAGGCTGACAGACGCACGCAGCATTTCCTGGCAATGCGCTCAGGAGCCGAAGCTTAACGTTCAGTTCAGAGGTACAGCCACTTCTTGCCTCCACAGCCAAAGCAGGTAGGAGTAGCTGAGCAGGGAACATCGCACAACTGCAGCTCCCCGTCTGCAGGGTCCATCTCCTGCAGCAGCGTTCAGGAGGAGGAACCAAAACCTCCTAAAGGAAAGGCAAGGTGAAGAGAAGCCAAATATGCTTCAAGGCTGCAGGTGAGAGAAGCACTGTGCTAATGCTGCTTTTCCAAGCTGATTAGTGTTACTGGGGCACAAAGGTGAGCGACTGAGCAGGAATTATTATCTCTCAGCACCCCTGAGCCCTGCTGCACCAGAGGGAAAGAAGAAGGACAGCTGCCAAGGGGAAAGTGCCCTGAAGAACGCCGGGGATGCACAAGGACGGGCAGCTGGATGGCACTATGTCCTGACGGCAGAGGAAACCAGCATGCAGCCCACAGAGCCCTGCAGCCGCCTGGGCTTTAATGCATTTTGCCCTGTGATAAAGAAATTACACCGATTAGAGCTGAACATGGAAAATATGATTCATCCGGTCTCCAAGCACCGACCCCTCCATCCATCACGTCCGAAGCGTGCAGCGGAAGCCGAGGCGAGGCGGAGTCTCCGGGGAGCAGTCTGTGAGGCTCCATCTCTTCCCGGTCTTTCTCCATTCTTGCTAAACACAGGTGACAGGACCTAGTCCGTGCTAAGGAGCCATGGGGGGGCGGGGGAAGTTTTGAGCTGCGGGAGTGACCGGAGGCGCTGCCGGTGAGCAGGCGGTCGCGCCGTGCGAGCTTCCCCATGGTGCCGGTGCCCCCGGCGCCCGGGCAGAGCCTCAGCGCCGTCATCTTCCTCTGCCTGGACTGCCATCGCCTGCCCGTGCCATGGGACAACATGGGTGCCTACAGAAGTGCCTCGGCCTGGACCCGCTGCTCCCCTTTGACGAAAATAGCTCGTTGCGTTCCGTGTACTGAAGTGCTGATGAGAGCAGATGAAGCGCGGCGGATGTGCAGGGGAAACTGTGACTTCCTTTGCTCCTGCAGATAAAAGTAACGTCCTGTACGCAAAGGTGCAAAGGCTTCCTGTAGTAACATCGCCGTGGTTAAGCCTGTAGTCCAAGAGAGTAAACTGAAGCTGCTGAAGTTCAATTTGCATCCTGAATGTACACAACTGAAAGTATTAATTATTTCACTGAAGATGTGGGAGGCACAGCCAAAGCACAAGTGTAACTCCAGTTGTAGCTCAGGCAGAGTAGTAGGATATAGGACAGGATATGCAGCAGCTGGTGTAGTGCTCAGAAAATGTACAATTCTTCTTATCCACCAGCACTCTCAATTTATACGGTAGCCACACGAGTTTGGAGACTGCAGCAAAAATCCTGTAGGGCTTTGCATTCCTCACCGGAGTCAGAAAAAGCTTTAAAACTGGGATAAGAGAGACAGCTAAGAACAGAGAAATTGTAGTAGGAGCTTTAGTATTTGAAATTTTTCATTCATATTGGAATCATTACCCAATTTTGTTGTCACAGAAGCCTCGGGATCCATCAAGGACTCAGAGCTTTTAGGTTTCAATTAAGACACCATCATTTCACGTGATACCACAAGAAATACTGTTAGAGTGGGAAGGAACAGACAGCACACAATCATGTTAGCACAAATTCATTTTACACCTGCCTGTTAGCCAAGCTGTCAATGTGCCATTCATAACCTTCCCCAGCACAAGGTAACATTGCTGTACCAAGCTTCAGTGAGGATTAACCTAAAGCAGGATTACTCTGCCTTTGGGCAAGTCTGAGGTTGTAATCTGCCCCCTCCCCTCAAATATTATCATAGTAGAAACATATGGAAGTATAAGACTGCTGCAATTTTCCTCCTACATTCTTACCCCAGCCATGTTCTATCACCTGCTTTTTGGGAGGAATTTGCCCGAGAGTTGGGACAGGTCAGGGATTTTTGGGGCAATCCTGACCTCTCTCAATGCAACATCCAGTGATGAAGCCTGAACTGCTGCATGGGACTGAAGGATGTGTGACTGTATGTTCTACTCTGCTTGCTTTGCTATGGCAGGAGATGGCCAGGGACAGAGAGGTGGTGATAAACAGTGTGGAAACAGATGATAAGCAGTTTGAGAAGAGCATGTGCTCTGTGAATATTGCACACAACAAGTGCAGCATCCCCACAGATCGTCAGGAACTCCTAAAGCCAGAGCTTTGGGATTCGCACTCAACCATGAGCCCATGCTCTGAGTCTCAGAAAAGTGAGTGATGCTGAAGAACTGAAGTCTGGGGTGGGTTTTATGCCTTTCTTTAGAAGACCAAGATCCCATTTCTAGCTATGCATTGGCCTCTTTTATGCTTTTGGGAAAATTACTTAAAGGCACATTTTTCAGAATAGTGAATTGGAAACTTCCTTTGATGCAACTTCCATGAGTGTCTGTGATTACCTCCCAGAAGCTGGACCAAGAGAAGGTGTTTTAACTTGTGCTTGATGGCAGGACACTGGAGAATGTCTCAAACTAGTAAGGACAATGCCTGAACACAGGCAATTCCCTTTTTGCTCTCCATGATCTGGTTTCCATCAGAAGGAATACTTCATGTTGGGAGGGTGAGACTGCTTGCTCCGCTGAGCTTTCTATTATCTAGACCAACCCCAGCTTAGCCCCTCTGTGATAAGGCTAAAATACTTACTGATGCTGGCAGAACATCTCAACAGAAAACTGAGCTTCTGCTAGGGCATTCAGGATTAGTTTAAGGAAAACTGCTCGCAAGAAAGTGGAGAGAGAGAGCCATAGAGACATTAAATATTTTAGTTACACATTCTGGTTGGGGTGTTTAAATGCATTCAGGGATTAACACTTTAACACTGTCCACCCAAACTCGAAATATCACCCTAATAAAGTTTGCAAAAGTGTATGTAAATATTGAAAGTGGAAGATTAAAGAGAGGATATTAGAAATAGAAACCTTGAATAAGTAAAATAGTTTTATAACTTGTTACTGTTATTTTGACCTTTCAATATGTTTTCCTAAGTTTTATTATGAGGCAGTGTAATGTTTGGAAAGGAGGTGTATGACCTGTGAGGCAGTGTTCAATGGGAAAGATTGCAGAAGCAGTGAGGAAACAGCTAGGTCCCTTTTCTACATTGAGTAGGGTAAATTAAATTAAAATTTACTATGCTGGTTTCCTAACACATTTTGCTTCCCATGGCTGAGCATGCACACACATATGTAGCCATGAAGTTGTAAGTTTGTGCTGTTTTGAAGGGAGAATGCCCAAATCCTTTTTTTCTTTTAATAAAAACAAAACCCCAAATCCTCATGACTTCTTTCTTACTTTACAAAGCAGAAGACTGGGAATATGTGTTGATTTTGGCTGGGGTAGTTAACTTTCTTCATAGTGGCTAGTATGGGGCTGTGTTTCGAATTTGTGCTGAACACGGGGTTGATAATATAGAAATGTTTTGGTTATTGCTGAGCAGGGCTTACACAGAGCCAAGGCCTATACTGCTTTTCATGCTGCCACGCTGGCAAGGAAGTTGGGAGTGCATGGGAAGTTGGGAGGAGATACAGCTGGGACAGGTGACCCCAACAGACCAAAGGGATATTCCAGACCATATGACATCATGTCCATTATATAAATAATAATTATATAAAGTGGAGGGAATAAGGAAGAAGAGGGGGACATTTGAAGCGATGATGTTTGTCTTCCCACGTCACTGCTGCACGTGATAGGACCCTGCTCTCCTGGAGGTGGCTGAACACCTGCCCGCCCATGGCAAGTAGTGAATTAATCCCTTGTTTTGCTTTGCTGGTGTGCACAGCTTTTACTTTCCCTATTAAACTGTTTTCATCTCAACTGTGAATTTTCCAGCTTTTACCCTTCTGATTCTCTCCCTGGTCCTGCTGGCAGAGCAGTGAGTGAGTGTCTGCATGGGGCTTGGCTGCTGGATGGGATGAAACCACGACAGGATGCAATCATTGACATTCTTGTCAAGCAGCACCACCAGATGACCCCCTTAGCTTCTGAGCCTGAATCTTCTCTTGTGTTTGGTCGCAGTACTACTGTTGTCCTTGCAAGAGGTACCTACTGCTGACTGTGCTTTTTGGCTGTAGCTCTGTGGTGAGTTTTTGTCATGAATGTGAGGACCCTCAGAAGATTAGTCATCTCTTTTCTTGATGGCAGCATCTCAGGAAGTGCTTTGAGTGTTGCCCTGTGCTAGTAAGAGCAATCCTCAGGACCTACAGATTTTGCTTGTAGGTGGGTATCCTCCATGTGAACACAAACAGAGGGATGTATACCTTTCTGTTATCTTTTTTTCTGAACCAAAACTAACCCAAAAACTAAAATGGGACTGCTCTCTTACTTTTGAGAGTCCTCATGCTCATATTGCAGTTTATTATCCAGAATAGTTCATTTTAAGTATGATATTCAATAAAGTGAAGTCTGTTCTTGGTAGTAAGTCCCCTGCTGCTGTTATTTCTGATTAACTTGTTATAATCTTTGTGGATGATCAAGCCTTTTATGTTTCTTCAGTTTTATGTTACAGTCCCTATTGCTTGTGAGTAGCATTAATAGATTTCCTTGTGCTTCTTTCTAATTTTACCAGAGCTGATGATCTGACTCTCTCTGTTCCTCTACGTTGACATACACATTTTTATTGCATGGCTGTTAGGACAAAGAGTATTCTTCTGAGATGACTTCTTTCAAATCAGACTGGAAAATGGTCATCTGCTAGCTCCTTGTCCAGTCTGAATGGCAGCAGTGGGTACAGTAATGCCCAGTATGGAGCCACTAAGAAATCGTCTTCTGTAGACAGGTATTTCTTAGAAGCAAATGAACCAAAGAAGTTCAAGCCCTATGCTTCTCTGGACTTGCCATGAGAGAGCTGTGCTTTGTGGTGTATTCCTTCACCTTTTTCCCTGAAACATTTAAAAAAATTAGTTTGGTTTTAGATTGTAAACTCTTTATCTCCTTCAGATGCTCTAAAGATCAGCCCCATTAGCACCTTCCACTGAGCTCATTTTTCTACAATGCTTCCCACTTAAAGTCTGCAGGTAACCTTGTACTGTTCTGTGTGAAAGCAGTAGTAAAAATTTCTTTCTTCTGATAAAGAAAATTGTTTTGATCCAGACTTCACAGAAATGCAGATTCACACAGGGGTCAATGGTGATGATAATCGTAGGTAATGGCTTTCATTAACAGCCTTCTTAAGACTTTGCCTCAGCAGCTCTGCTAAAATAAAAGTCCTTCAGATTAGTGACCAAGATGTATCTTTTATCTTGTGCATTTCTTAAATGACTTGATCAACCAGTTGTCTGGTTGTACATGTATATTCGTGGTCCCAGAAGCACATCCCCTGCTGCAGGCAGGGAGTCCCAGGACCTCTCTGTCAGACTTTCCTTCCCCCTTGCTTGTGTAATGCTTCTTCCTAGCCTTGAGATGAGGGGTGTGCTCCCCCCACCCTTGTCTCTGCAAACTTCTTGGTGATAGTCTAGTAATCAATTATCAGAGCCCTTCTGAGCTAAGGGTCTGCCAAAGTGAGACAGGGCACGGTGGAAGTCTCCTGCAGCAAGGGTGTGGCTGCAGGTGGGAGATGAGGCAATGTCCTGCCAGGGTGGCATGACAGTGGGTAGTTATCCATTAAGGAGGAGTTACACAGGCATGGAGGAGGATAGGATGGCACATGTCACCTTGTGCTGTCTCCAGAAATCCCACATCCCTGTAGTCACAGAGCTGCAGTTAATGAAATGCCACATGTCTGTGGAAAGTGATCTGGGCAATGAAAGCCTGAGAAAAAAAAATCATCTCTGTGGGCGCAAGAGTCTCTTGTGTGTCTTAGTTTAAATTGAGTACCTTTGCATGTTTATGTTTTCCTTTGTTTTCTGCTAAGAGCATATAAAGGCATTGGCAATGCATAAGTGGAATTTAATTACAGGATCCTTACTCCAGTCAGAACATCTTGCAAATAAATTAATGAATTTCTCCAAGATTCTCTGAGGCAGAGAGATATTGTTAATATTACCCTTTGCAGATAGCTTGCTGTTGTTTTGACATGTTTTCCACACACGAAGGATGGCAATGTGCTTACAATCAATGCACTTTTATTTTGGTCTGGAAAAAACGGGATGGGAAAGGAAGAATAGCAAGTGAGAGCCAAAAAAAGGCTTTACGAGGAGACATGATCTTTCTTTTATAACGTGGGGCATCTGCATGGCTTGGCTGAACAGCAGCCTGTCTACCACTGATCCTTTGCAAACCAGGGGGAACCTTCCCTCCACAGTCACAGAGGTTCGGGAGCCTCCACAGCTTAACCCTAGCTTAGCTACCAGTCTGTGGACTTCAAGAGTTTTGAAGATGGTTTGTAAAAGTCCCTCTGAGAAGGCCTACTGCTCAGAGGACCTCTCTAGTAGTCTCAGACCTTTCCAAGGGCTCTATGCTAGCCATGCTTGCTGTTCCCAGCAAAGATGTCTTGTACGGTGGTGGCCAGCATGTGCTACTCAAAGGGGCAGCACTCTGGGGCCACGTGGCTATTTTTATAACATGGACACACATTGTTCCCCTAAACAACCTAGATTATGGGGGAATCAAAGCGTTTTAGAGCTTCCTGTCCCAAAAGCTTGAGAATGTCTCAAATGACTGAGCTCTGTGGTTTCTGGGTCTGTCTGCGCAGTCTGGTATTACTCTCCAAGAACTTTCCAAAAACATCCTTGGAAAACAGCAAGACGAGGGTTATAAGGAGGCTGATGCCAGGACTTCAGCATCTTCAAAAGTCTACCTGGGAAAAAAATAAAGCCAAAACCATTCAAACAATGACGTTCTACACACAGATTTCCATGACTCAGCAGTACAACATGCTAAATATTAATAGTGATTTGTTTAGTATCCAAATTTTCATCACACACTTCCTTCCCAGCCCCAAGGAGCATTCAGCCAAGTGACATGATGAAATTTCGCGTGTACAGTTGCAATCCTACTCCTTGACAACACTTGAAAACAATGAAAAGCTTCATCCATACAAATACCGTGTGAGAGCATGAACTCGCTCGGGGAGAAGTGCACTCCAATCAGACTGACCCGCTGGGGAACTTGGATAAAGCAGATGTGGAAATCCCAGCCTAGGAAGGACTTGGGAGGTCACTAAGGTCAGGTCCTTGTGCTTGCAGGGGGTTGTGTCCCAAATCTCATCCCATCTCCACCTTCAAGCTAACTAGGATGTTTTTCCTTCCTCCACCCATTTTGGAAATATTTAAAACAGGCATTAAAATTGCTTCTTATATTTTCAACTGTGTATATTCATGCATTCCAGGTAAATAAATTATGAAACAACACGCCTTATGACTCACTTATTCTTCTCTTTATATACAAGCTTAAAATTTCTGTAACTGCAAAAGGGAAATAGACGCTGAACAGAAGTATTATATAAAATGTGGAGTTGAAATTTAATGGGTTATAATCTAGGTTTACCAGAGTCTTCCAAACAACTCCTTTGAAGGATGAATTTGTATGAATTAGAAAAATAAATGGAGGTGCCAGCTACATAGCCTACTTCTGTTTTATGACTAAATTTCAGAATCATTCCTGTTGTGGTCTTCTGACAAATGTTCTGCCCTCCCCAGGTGTCATGTGCACGTCGCCAAAAAGCTTTCCAGACAATGCTGATGCTCATGTGCAAAATCTGCTGGAGATCTCAGTGTCCCAAGTACCTTCAAATAAAGAACAGGAGTAGGGGTATAAACTGAATAAACCGTGTGTGTGCACGTGTTTAGACCCCAGGAGAAAGAATGGAGAGTGTGTGTAGATTCAGAGCGTGTACAGCAGCCCAGCCTAGAAATGGAGTCAGCTTGTGGATTTATTGCATGTAACAGCATCAAAACACACCCAACCTTAATGCAATCTCCACTATTCTTATGACACATTGGAAAGGTCAGTGTGAGCAATAATCTATAAAGGCATTTGAAGGAAAGCCCCATTTGCGAAAAATGAGCAGTCTGAAGCACTGATTTTTAAACTTTTCTTCTCATGACCTTGTTCTTTCGTGGCCTCAAGTGGCAGTGTCACTGGCATGAGTGCTTCCAAGCTCATGGCTCCAAGAGAGGGAACCATTGACCTGGAAACACCGTCTGGCCAGCAGCTCTGAGGCAACCCCCTTGCTTATTATTTATTTGTACTGCAGGGAGGCCTAGAGAGATGCTGCAGAGCCGGGTGCCAGCAGGGTGCCTGGCAGTCGATGACAAAGAAGGGAGGAAGCGTCTCGGTGGCTGCAGCAGGACCAGTTGGCTCTGGCTCCTGAGGCCTGGGGGACAGGCACTGTGGCAGAGGGTGCTCGAGGAACAGCAGAGAAGGACATCCTGGGTCGCTCATGGGACTGTCGTGGGGACTTCCTTTCACAGCAGATGTATGGCAGGGCAGGAGAAATTTATGTATTTGCTAGAAGAACTTTGCAATTATTGAGCAATACCGGGGGAATTACGCTATGACGGGAATTCCTCCAAATGACCAACATATTACAGTTTGCTTATTCAGTTCAGGGCCCAGAAGACAATTGGTCCCGCCCCCCCCCCCCCCCCCAACTATCTGCATTTCAACAGCTTCACAGCAAGGTTGTTTTCAATTACAAAAAAAGTGTAGGAAGGCAATGGACAGACCAGAGACATTTTGGTAAAAAGCAGTCTTAACACTCACATAAAACACTACCAGTACTCATAGATCCAGATTGGTTCTTCCCAAAGTTTGCTCTAGAACGCAGAATACTTTATATAACACATGCTACTTTAACTGAAAATTATTAGACCAAAATAAACCCTAGTAATTTTTTTTCCAATAATTTTTTTTTGGATGGGGAGAGACTCATAGCAATGAGGTGACTGTTGGAAACAGTTTCTGGTGTATACAAAGTGAAAATGGATTCTCAAGAAGATATAGGAAACCTGAGAAATGATCATGCTGAAAAAGGCATAGGAGAAATAACTGACAGGCAAAGGCTGAACTGGACCTGAACCTATAATTAAAGTGTCTTTACAAAGCTGACTAAGTTTCAGGTGCAGATATGAAGCCTAAAAAGTGTAACAGCATATCAGATTTCAGAAGGAAAAAAATAATTTGCAGATATTTGAATAGTATTGTCAGGGGAACTGAGAAGTAGTTCTTTGACTATTCCTTAGCTACAGAAAACAAGCAACGAAAAAGGAAGACTGGTTAGGAACAAGAAAGATGATAGCCACAAAAGAAATGTATAAAGCTGAGTTTCATGAAGAATGTTTTGGCAGAACGCTTTATAGAGATGGAGTGATCTGTGCAGAAACAGATTAGACTTTGAGTGGCTTCTGCAGTCATGATGAGTTTGTCTCTCGGTGTATGACACCTGACCAAGATGAAACATAAGAGATCTTACAAAAGTGAGCACAGATACGGGCCAGGACTGTGAGATGAGCCGATCTCGCTTCACAGCTGCCCACTACAAAAACACCTTTTGCTGTCCTGTTCCTGCTGGACATGCCATTTGATGCAAGAGAAGAATGAAATCGTGAAAATTAAGTGCATGGGATAAAATAATGCCAGAAGGATGTTAAATGTTGGAACTAAGACTGAATAAGGAGAAACAGCTGACAAAATATGTTGTTGTCTACTGTGATAAGAAGTTCCCTGCACAGGATGTGCCACATGAAGATGTGCAAAATCATCAGGAACCATGGTTCCTATAAAGGAAACAAAACAGGAAATATCATGAATCATCAGCAACCAGGCTCTGGACAGGTTACATGGCTTGATCCTGAATGAAATTAATAATTCGGCAAGGTTGGGAAAAAGGAGATTTAAATAGCACCATAACATTATGACACAAGCTTGGGAAATACAGGCTGAAAATTGAGGCTGATCATCTCTGCTCAGCAACAAGATGCGCGTGAGAGAGAAGCTACACTGCCACAGTGTGGGATGCCTCATTAAACAAACAGTCTCAGACACTAATTAAGACTATACAGAAACAGATACAAGAAGGCGAGCATGCTTGGAGACTCGAGAAGCTTCGGGATCAGTTGACTTGCACACAGTAAGCAGAGACAATCTCTCTACAGGAAACTATTTCATTGGCATCCTGTCTGTAATCCTCAACTAATTACCCACTGGTTTGCATCTCTGATTCATATTAAAATTCCTTGTGTCCATTTATTGCTAGTATAGTTTAGCAGAACTTGAATGCTGGAGATAAAGGCAGCAAGATAAGCCAATCCAGCAGTACCCATTTCAGAGAAAAAAAAAGTAAGGAAGAGGACCAGTGTGACAGAAATCCCACAGGCTGACATAATCCAGTTAAACAATATTCCAATTAAACAATAGAAACCAATAAAAGTGAGTTGTGTTTCAGAATAAGGGGTCTTATATCTGCCTTTATCCCCTTTCTCCAGAAATCTCAGTATCTCTCAGTTTCCATCCATAGCTGGATAGGCATTATTCAGTGATTCTTTACACTTGATACAGTATAATTCAGTTAGCTGTTACTTTTCATTGTGAGTCACCTTATAATAAATAGGGTGTCTTAGCTGCTAGATAGCTCTTTCCTTTATTATAGCAGTGACCTCTAGTGTACAGCTCTCAGTATCCAGACCTAGCAATTCCAGCTTGCAGAGCAAGGCCATTTTCCATCTCATGGGAAGCAAACAGCCTTACAAAGTGACCTTTCTGTTTATTTTGGATTTCTTTCAAAGAAAATAAAAGAAAACTCCCTTGAGACTTTAATAGTCAATAAAGTCGGGCTGCATCAGCATGTTGGATCTGTGGCTGCCCAGCCTTCATGCTCGAAAACATTTTCATTTTGGAGTGGCTCAGGAAGAAATTCTGCAGCCTGTAGCACAGTCTGTGCTGTTATTTTATATTTTGACAAGGTAGATTACCTGCACATGAATTTTCTTTGTTAGAAAGCTAAATGTCAGATACATTTTAGGGCAGGACATACTAATCTAGTGCCTAGTAGGTAAAGTCAGCTGGGATTCCTTGAAATGAAATGTGCTAATTATTTGTAAGATGAATTACGTTTAATTTGTTTCTGCTGTAGAAATTCCAGGGGAATCACTAGGACACACAGTAATAATCTTCCTCCAGCTTTCGGCTCTGTCTTTGACGGAGGCCAACACAGGATGTTTTACTGCTTGTATTCCTATAGGAATACTGTGCGTTTCATCATGTGATGCTGCTTCTTCCCAGACAGTGAGGATAGAGGCTGCCCTGTTCCACTGTAGCTGCATGAAGGGAACCCTCTCGCACAAGCCGGTTACCTGCCAGATATCCCTCTAGGGCTGTCAGAGAACTGAATCTTTTACCCCGCTCCTTGGAGAGACCCACAGCCACCCCATCCTTATTTCCCCTGGAGGCAGAACTGGATGGTGCTTGGAGAGGAGCTTGCCCACGGCAAGTGATGGGCACCAGGGATCTCTCCAGGCCTCACTCTTCCCCATACAGGGGTTGGGATACAGGGCTGGGGACACAAGAATGGACTTTTCATGCCCGTGAAGCTGTCCTGGGATATGCCCCTGGCAGAGTGAGTCCTGCCATCCAAGCTGTGATGGTAGATTACGCCTTCTGGTGGTCTGGCAGCACAGGCCACTTCTGGCCTCCCAAAACCAAATCTCTTTGACTGCATTTTCATATTCAAGGCTATTGATGATCATCAATACTAATTTAACTTAAGGACATAAATCACTACGAGGGGAAAACAACTCTTCCTAAAAACGCAATTGTATTTCAATCTGTCCATCTTGACAGGTGTTTCCATTCTGTAGTCACAGATGTTTCAACATAATTGATAAAAAGAAGTCGTAATTCAAGTAACGAGGAGGTGAAGGGTGGCTGGTGGGGTTTATGCATCATCATAAATAACCTAACCTCACCTGTGCATTGCTTTCTAGATGGTGAAGTTACAGAAAATCATGGAGGAAGGGGTCAAGAGCTTTCAGGAAAGTGAAGAAAACACATTTCAATATTGTTGGCTTCCTGCTGCAAAACATCCAGCCTTACTGCTGAAGTGTTCCAAAAATAGACAAGCTTGCTCATTAGCCTTGTGAGCATTTAAATAGGAGAGGGATCGTTACCCAAATTATATCCCTTTAAAAGGACTTTCACACTGGGGTAAACTTAAAAAAGAACATTTACGCAAAAAGCAATTTTCTTTGCCTGCAATCTTCTGTATTCCCCTAAGTCTCGTTGGAATAAAAAACTTCCTCCCTTTCCAGCCCGATTCTCTTTTTTTCTTAATCCAGCTGTGAAATCATAAAGCTCAGTGTTTATGACAATAGTTTGCTACCATGGAAACAGCTATGTCATCACAAATTTAGCCTTATGATATGACCTCCCTGACTGCAGGAACAGTCAAAAAGGAAGATATGTTAGAAACGATACCTTGTTTAACCAGAAATGGCTATTTTAAATCCTTTTGCGTAGCACACTCAGCAGCTCTTTAGTAAGAGGACCTTTGATATGAACTGTGTACCTCATTACATACTGCTTTATTATGCCGTTTGAATTGCTTTGAATGTCACCTTTGAATGCGAGCTGTTCTTTTATTGTTGAACATTTCGAATTTCCAGTGTCCTAACACAGCACTGTGGTGATTTCTACAACTTCAGATCATTGCCCTTCTGAGCAGTTTACTGTACCCTGTGGTTTTGCTTGTTTTCTTCTTTTCAAACTGAAAAAAATATTAAAAGCAAAAGAAAAATCTATTCACGAGCAGATGTTGGAGGGAATCTGTTGGGATTCTGGGACACTTCCTGCTGCCACGCTGTATGTGCAGTCTTCTCATTATTGTTGTACAGAAGAAGTGTCTTTTGTGCATTGGTATAGCCAGATATTTGAAATCTGATGGGCATCTGTCACGCTTTGCCACAGTGTCCCCTGCCTCCAAGTGAGATAACCTACCCCTGTACATGGGCACAGTGGTTTCTAGTACAGAGGGTGGTGGCTAAACTAAACAGCAAAGTGCCTGATGAAAGACAAGAGCAGCGTGACCCTCTCTACAGAGAAGCAGACATAAAATTTGGCAGCTGAAGCCATAAACAATTTAGTCCTCCTGTGTCCTTGCTCGCTGAGCCCATGAGATGCTTCCCTGCAGACTTCTTGCTCCAGTGAATGAACCCATCTACTTTTGCCAGGCAAGCCCAGCGGCTTTGGGGAGCTGTGGAGCACTGGGGGTTCCAAGGGGCTTCCTGCTCCCCAGCCCTCTGCAGAAGAGAGCTGTGGGAGGAGGCTACTGCGTAGCGTAGCCTTCCCCCTGAAGAACAAAATAAATCTTTCAGAACATCCACAGTACACCATTTGGGAAAACAATGAAGCCCTGAAGTTAGGAAAAGGGTTACGAATTTCTCCTCAGCATTTCAAAATGACAGCTCACCATTTCTGCAAGAGACCATGCCCAGCTCCAGCAGAGGACATGGGGATTCACTGAAGTGTCACATTGTGGGAAGGTCCCTCTGCACCTCTCTGTGCTGGCTGATGTATTACTTTGGATAATAAAATAAAATAAATTTACATGATTTTCAGCAGATTACCTGTGATATAAACCAAGAAAAAAATAAAGCTTCTATAACAAGATGAGTAACATTTTAAAGTGCCTATAGTTCTGAGCAAGAAAATCCTTCTAAGGATATCTGTGTTGAAGATGCTCATTAAGATAATTACACTGAATGAAGTGTGGGAAGTGTTATCAGAGGGGCAATGGGGCGAGGCTCCTGTGGGTGGGAGGAGGAGGGTGCCTGGCTGTCACAAGCTGGTGCAGCAGCACCCTGCAGCTGCAGGAGCTGTCAGGGCTGTGCTGCTGCACGAAACCATGGTGTGCCCACAGTAGCTGCAGCCAGGAGCACAGGCCTGCCTGGACTACACAGCATGTCCCATCTATTTCCATCAATTGTGGAAATTCTGCATGGTTTCTTAAAAGTACATATAATTTCATTCTTGTTTTCTCTGTTTGTGCTCTGCTTGTTATTTTGTCCTCAATAAATGGTTAGGGGTGTGGTCTGTGCAATTGTAGAAATGATCTTCTACACCTCACTGATCTCTTTGGATATCTTGCTACCTCTTTTGAACACATTTAGTTTCATCTTCTTCAATTGTCAGATTATTTCAGACTTCTTTTTTTCATTTCTCTCTCAGAATTTCCTCTAACATTTTTTTGTCAGCTATGACAGAAGGATGGCCCATAGATAAATGCTGTGCTCACACCGAGACCTACCTGTGGCAGTCTGCCTCGGGAAAAGCCCCCGCTAGTTTTATGCATGAACAATGTTCCTGCTTGGGATGCACATGCAGTGCTCCTGTACAGCTCAGGATCCACTCTCGCCTTAGGCTGGGCTGTGCTGTGCAGAAGCAACATCCCTACTTTCTGTGTTTATGAAACTGATGTTTCCCTTAGATAGGAAGAATTTCACATCTGTATTCTTAAAATCTCAGTTTGGTTGCACTCTATTTCTGCAACTTGTCTAGCTCACACTGTATTTTAAGGCTGTTCTCCAAATTGCAGTACCAACTTGACTATGAACCTTGTTCTCTCTGTTTGGTGATTGCAGAGGAACATTTACCTTAAGAACGCTCTAAGCCCTAAATAACCTTCATGTGTCAGACTGCCCCAGTGTCTTCTGTGTTTAAGTACTGTAGACCCACCAGTGCATTCCCACACTGCTCCTTCAGCCTCACTCCCATCCTGTTTTGGGGTGCCTTGTCAGCTGCTGGTGCCTCCTTTTAACATCTTACTTTCTCCCCCTCTGGTGCTCAGCAAAGCATGAAAGGCTGAGTCCTTTTGGTTGCTGGCTGTGGCCTGCAAAATGCAGATGTACAGTAAATGACAAGCCTGGCGAGGGGTATTGAAAGGAAGCAGTGGTGGGAAGCATTTCAGTTTAAGGAGAAATAGTGTGGGCGTGGTGCAGCACTGAGAGAAAATTGGATAGAAAATGAAATTGGGGAGTGAAAATCTATTTTTAACAGCGCTTTGAAAATCTGGCTGGGGCCAGGCCCTGTCTGAAATGATGCAGAGCCGTAACTATTTCCTGGGGCTTGCATTTTCCATAAGGGAGAACATCTGATAGCAAAGCAAGAGGTTTGTTCTTTCTGAGTACATCCAGTGAGAGCCTTATCATTCTTACGGGAGAAAACAGAGGACACTTGTTACGCTGCACACAGCACAGATGTCTGGCTATTTCCCATGCTAGGCGAGATCTGGGCATGCAGGGGAAACGAGAGCTCAGATGGTGAGAGATGCATCCCTTTGCAGTAGAGAAGCGACAGCATCTCACTGAGGCAGACATTGTGCTTGATGAAGAACTGCCAGGAGAGAGATGTGCATAAAAAGGTGATGCATGTTAATTACTATATCCACTGAGTTTATAACAAGAATACACATTTTTGTTTCTACAGTCAGGATTCTCTGTGCTCTGTGAGGGTGCTCACAGGAGGAAAAGCTGCTCGTGCTGCAAGCAGATCTCTGTGCAACTCCAAGGTGGGGTTCCCTGGAAGCCAGGAGGGGTGTTGGGGAGCAGCTCTGCTGCTTGCATGGGACCACACACCGCTGGTGCCCACTGCTGCCCTGGGCACCCTGTGTGCCCCTTCCAGCTGAAGGACAGGAATAGATCCATCCTTCTTGCATAGGAGTTGCCTGACTTGCTTAGACCCCTCTTTCTGTGAAGACAAATTGCACCCAAAGGATATTTTTTATCCACTGAAGACAAAGGAAGGGTGGATATCCTTAGATGTGTATTTGGAACAGACATCTGCCTTGTTGGCAATTGAAGACCTGCAAAAAACCCCAAAAAACCCCTACAGACAGCTGCATCTGGTCTGACAAATTACAGCCCCGAGCCTTCCCAGTGGAGGAGCCAAGTCCCAGCAGGCAGGATCTTTTGGTCACTGCAGTGGTACATGAAGATAACACCCCACAACAGGGTCAGAGGAAATGCTTCAGCAGCAGCTCCAGTGGGTCAGCGCTGCCCTGCAGGCACCAGCAGAGCATTTAGCTGCAAACCATCTTTCCCCGTGCCAGACACTCAGCAGCTGTGCAAGGTTGCTGAGAGTATCACTAAATCTTTGAGGAATTTTTTTCCAGGCCTCAGGGCAGCGGCTGATGCGCTCAGCTGGGAGCTGGTGAGCTGGCTATGGGGAGCTGGTTGGCAAAGGCTGTGCCTGCAACAGCCCATGCTGATCCAGGTCTGCAGGTGACCCTTTAAAAGGCAACAAACCTCACCCTGCAGTGCTTTTTGGAGGCTGTTTCCACTGAAGCACAGCCCTCAAACCCTCTTTCCGCCAGGCATGGGTGATTTGGCTGCTGACACCACAGGTACCTGCACCTAGGTAATGGACACCCAGCACCACTGCTGCCTCTCTGAGAGGAGCCTGGCCTGTTGAAGGACCAGTGTCAAGAGCTACTCTAGGCAGCCTCCTCGTAGGGGTGTCAAGGGCAGATGGTGACATTTCCTGGGGCCAGGCTCTGCCTTCCCACTGCACAGCCTCAGCAAGGACTGACTGCAGGTGGAGGGTAGATGCTGGTGCCACCCGTGGGGGAACTGGGTTGCTCTCACCAGCCCTGAGGGGTTTGTAGGGTCCTGAGGTCACTCACTATTATGTCTGGTTTGCCCTACAGTGAAGGAAATGCAAGTGTGGTCTGAAAACCGTGTGCCGAGGATGGCCAGATAAAAGCAGCGGCATCTAGTTTTCATGCAGGCTACTGAATACAACATTTTCAGTTTGGACAGAGAAACTTCTTACAGCAGAATGGCAACCCTCCTGACAGTCATTGGCATCATCTGCCTCTGGATAGGCAGTGAAGTTGGCCTTGAGGCTGTAGAGGGGCACACAGCAACCAGCCAGTGTAATTATTATGTGCATTTCCGAGAGAAACCCGATTTCTTCTTTTCACTGTTTTCTTTTCATTTTTTTTTTTCCTTTCTCCTCTTTGTTCACCTGAATAATAGCTACTAACAGTTTAGCTATACTGTGCAACACATCCACAGTAGTGTTGTGCATATGTGTGCACACAAAAGCCTTCTGTTTCTGGTGTGGTTAGTTAGCCTCCTTTGGAAACACACCTTTTACTGCTAACAGCTCATCTTAAGCTGTGCATGAAAATTGTGACTCTCAAAATTCCTTCCTGCCTTCCCTCTGTACACACTGAATCCAACAAGAGGACAAACAACAGAAGAAGCTGCATTGCTGATAATCCAAGGCAGATTCAGGTAGGAGAAGGAGTCTCTCAAGCTGAAGTGTATTCCTTATCTCCACGTGCCTGAATGACTAAAATCCCTCACATCCAGAAGGGAAGCAGTGCCCTTTTGTATAAAACAACCTGCATTTGGGAAGGAGGTGGTCCTGACAGGTCATCCTAAAGCCAGTGTGCATGTACTGCCCCGGACCTGAATGCCAGATGCCTCTCAGGTGAGTGTTAACACAGAACTCTTTCTTTTATTTCACCTTCTTCTTATCTGTGGGGAGAGAATCATGTCCCTGCTTCTCAGCTGCTGGCTGCTAAAGTGGAGCTGTTGGGGTCTTCCGGCAGGGCAGTTTCAGTTCGTGTCCGTCCCCAGTGCTCCGCACAGCACTGGCAGCAGAGCCTGGCAGGCAGTGCTGCAACACCGCTCTTTTCTACAAAGACAAAAGCTCTGCCTGGGGAAACTGTCGGTGCACCATCAGGAGAGCTTCAGCTAGGAAATACCAGGGTGTCTAAAAGCCATTGGGGTGGATAGGTGAGGCATCAGGCTGAAGAACTTCAATACCCTTCAGTCTCCAGAGAAATGTTTACCCTCAAAGACATTTCTCCTAAGCAAATATTCAATTAAGCCATCAGGGAATTCTTTTAAATTCCCATATGGGCACTAGCAGAGGCAGACACTGCAGCTATGGAAAGTGGGTACTGCCTGGTTTTCTACAAACTGCAAGCTGCTGGAGGCAGCTGCCATCACCCAGAGCCACCTCCACCACCCAGACTTCAGGTCCTTGGGGTCCCCCTGGTTTGGAGACTGGTCGCATGCAGCTCTCCAGTAAGCCGGCAGTGGTAGTGATGTATTGGAGGCAGGAAATGTTAGGAGGACTTGGCTCATCAGAAATAGTTTCTTGAGAGGAAAGGAGAAGATGGAGATGCACTGTAGAACTTTGTCATCTATAATTGGATTTTCCCTTGGGTCTAACTAAAAATAAATTAGCTAATAGTATATTCAATTAATTTTGCCAAATTTGAGCAATTCTTTTAATTAGGAGGGAAGAACTTAATCTCACAGAAAACAGACAATTTCCAAAGGCTGGCACAAGAGTATGCCACCTGAGTATGTCCCTATGAGTTGCTGTGAGATGAGGAACACACACACAAACTTACACAGAAAATATAATTGCATGCAAGTAGTGGAGACAGCAGTGCAGTGTGAGTTATTTAACCTTCAGGAATTGGCATGTGATGTTGGGAGGGCAGGTATTGTGGAGCTTTTCATTCTTTTAGCGAGAGATTGTCAAGCTAGTGAATTATGATGAAATCAGAATTTCATTTTAGTGCTAAGACTAGGCACATTAATCGAGTGTCCTTACACACATGCTGGTGAATGGAAGAGGGACTGCAGCTTTCACTGTCACATTGCTGAAAAGTGTCTGTACTTTAGCATATGCTGCAGGAAGTTTATTTTCTAAGCTTGGGAGGACGCAGGAGGGGAGAGACCTGGTGTGGTTGTGGATTTATTGAGGTTACAGGACAATGGCACTGGCTGCAGGCAGAAATTTCAGGACACAGAAAGGCTTTGGGATGGTTGAGGCTTTTGCCTTTCTCTCAGCACACCCCAGCCTCAAAGGCCTTGTGGTGGCAGACACAGAAACTCCACAGCTGTGAAAATCCCTCTGCTGGGTCACTTTTAGTGCCTGGTATCATATATTTGTACATGATCAGACTTTGGAAAAGAGGGTGTTTAATTCTGATAGCTAGCTACTCCTCTCTGCTATCTTACTGACAGTACAAACAGACAAACCACAAAGTAATAAAATGTTTTGCTGCTTCCCATTTCTTATTAAAGTAACTGTTAACCCACTGGCAGGTTAACAGAACTATGTGTGGGATTACAAATTAGAAAATTTGACAAAATTATTTTTATCTATTTTTACAAACTCATTTTTCATGTACTATGCATTTCCATTTTCTGTCTGTCCAATTGCCCAATAGAAGAAGCCAATTTAGTATTTACTTCTCTCTTCTGTTATTAGAAAATCTGAACTGGGGAATATGCTGAAGACAGCAGTGAAAGTTTCCCAGCTGAATCCAGCAGGATGGACAGAAAACTGCTTCTTTCTGAATGCTCCCTTACAGAGATTTTGAAATATTAAGTATAAAAACACTCTAAGTACTTCAGGTACTACACTAGTCAAAAAAAACCCCCTCACACCAAAAAAGCCCCTCCCAAAAAACAAAACAAAAAAACCCCACCACCAAACAAACAAACGAAAAACATCCTTCCCCCTCCAAAAAAAAACCCCCACAAAAGAAAAAAGGAAAAAATAACAGAAAAAGTTAAAAAGGAAATCCAGTATTTACTTCTTCAGGAGTTTCCATAAAACCAGAGAGCATTTCAGAGGACTTTGAAACCATCATTCTCCACAAGCCTACACGACAAATCATGTGTGATGACAAGTCCAGAAAATTATCAGGAGTCTTGTGATCTTTGGTGTTTTTTCCTTACAGTCTCAGTTTGTGTGACTAAACAATTCCTTGGCAAACTTGGCTTTCAGTTTTGGAAAAAGTTTGTAGCCCTTTGGCTGCAGAGCTAACCTCAGGGACCAGAAGTCTAGAGACTGAGTAAACAGAAAAATAATAAAAAATGTTCATTTTTAAAAATCGTATGCTTTTCAAAACAACTTTATGAGTTTTGAGGTTTGTGGCATGATTGTTGAGTGTGTTAATTTAGGAGTATCAGTTCACATTTGGGAGGATGAGCTCTTTCTTCCCTGCGTGTCAACATGGCACCACTCCTTGTGCTGGGGACAGTTATGGATACCCAGTTGATGCTCCAAGGAATTATGGCCCTGGGCCCAAATCTTTAGTTTTTCCAGGCAAACTGTGGAGTTTTGTTGTTCTTTTGTGGCAGAGAGCCGGTGTCCTGCAATCCCAGATGAAAAGGTGGGTTGGGGTATCTAACCCAGCTGCTGCCCCTTCATTTTGATCAGAGGTCATGCCTTGGCCCAGCGCCGTCATGGGAAATTTGGACAGTTTTTCAAATGAAAGAAATTGGGCTGTGTATTTTTACTGTGTATTTTTCTGCAACACTGTGCTGTTTGCCATGATTCCCGAAATGCAGCCACCTTTTCCATCTGGCTGTTGGGAATAGGGATGGCACAGGACTCTCCCCCAAAACCCCACGGGGATAACCAGGAGTATTATATTACAAAATATCTCCTAAGTCTTAAAATTTTTTTCCTTTGAAACCCCAGGGATGGTCACTGTAGAGATTCTGTAGCTTCTGTGGCACATTACAGCTGTGTTTAAATTAGATGTGTTTCTATCCGTAGCCAAATTAACACATCATTGTCTAAATCTTTTCCCAAATTGCCACTGGTCAGACGAACAGCCTGTTTTACTAACCTTTTTCCACTCTGGAAAGCATCTATTCATTATTAATATTTCTTGTCTCACAACAAATTTTGCTCACGCCTTCCTCTTTACTTACTCAGCTTTTGAAAAAATGTCTCTGGGGCAAACACCACGATAATTCCCTGCTTCCCTCCGACAGTACAAAGTGAACTGCTAAATGAAGGGTAGCGTGTACTTCTCTCCTAGAAACTGCCCTGGCTGCTGCTTGGCGCTGGCAGCTGCCTGAAGCCCTGGTTTTTGTCACGGCACCTCTGCACCGACACCCCAGCGCCGCCTGCCCGCCCCAGGGCTGCCTCCCCTCTCCTGGCTGATTCCATGCCTTTTCCTGACACGGGGCATGGGCAGCACAGCTGTGGGCTGGCTGCCAGGGCAGCCCATGGCCTCGCAGTAGCAGCCCGTGAACTGGCACGCTCCCACCATCACCCTTGTAAAAAGCACATTTTCACCCTCTGTCATTCACAGGGTGCACCAACAGTTGCTCAGGCAGCAGGCAAATAGCTTTTCCCTAGGAAGAAAGTGTTCAAGGAAAGGCTTCCCGAAGCAGGGTCCTCCACTGAGAATGGGAGCCGAGTAACGACAAACACCAATATGGTTAGATAGTGATCTCCTTTATTGTGCAAATCAAGCAGGATTATGTAGCATTTCCAACTAGTCAGCTGTTGTCCACGCACTGCAACCAACTCTATGATTGGGTACTTAGGTAAAATCAAGCCCGTCTACTGTCTACTCATTGGATAATATACGGCAAACAGGTGTCCTCCCTCCTCCCAGCTTGCGGTTATCGCATCCCGTTAAACCTCCATTTTTTCTCACGGACACCTCAAGGACACTCTCAGCACTAAGTCATGTTAATCTCACAGCACTCAGGGCAAGCAGGCCCTGCTAAGTCTGGCTTGTTCACTGCGTTCAGATACAGACCATGTCCATTCTGCTCTAAGAATTCTTCTACAGCTTCCTCCGCCGCAGGGCGCGCAGGAGTGCACCGTCCGTGTTAGCCATCCTGTCCTCCTTCATCAGGCGAGGCAAGCACTGCTCCCTGCAAGTCCTACTGCAAACATTCCTGGCTGACTGGTGTTAACATTCCCAGTGTGATGCCTCGTCGTGCAATGGAAAAATTATCCCTCCTGGAGTTTCGGCTGCTGAGACACAGTGCTTCAGAGTGGGAAGGTGGGAAGGGCAGTGTTCACCTGGGTGCCCCAGCGCTGCCTTTGCCTCTCCTACCTGCTGATGCTCAGCGTGCAGCACTGCACAGAGCAGAGCTGCGCTTGGAAAACTCCCTTTGCAAAAGCTCTAGCTCATGACCCAAATTCTCAGTCCCCATTAGGTGACACTGGAACTGCTGTTTCTATAAAAAGAAATCTTCAGTGGTTGCCTCTCAGAGCTGTAGCCATCCAAGAATATCACAGCAAAGCCACTTTCACATTTTCTGTGTTTTTTTTCCCTGATTATCAGATATAATCTCCTCCACACTTCTCTGCTTGACATTTCCAAAATGGCATTAATAACCCGAGTGGCGAGAAATGTAGGATCTGCTGGACTTGCTGCTGGATGTGGGGCAATTACTCTCTCTCCTATCTGCCACCAGATATTCTACTGTCGGCAGAAATAAGGATTTCTTTGATGTATAAGACCTTGGCAGGAAACAAAGGGGACTGTGAAACATTAAATCTTTTCCCATGACAAAATTCAGCCCAAACTCCCCTCCTGCCCCTCTGTAAAGGAGAACAATGATTGTGAACCAGTGTGTGTCAGAAAAAATAGCCAGCCTCAGGAACAAGGGCTTTTAGTCTCTCGCCAGCTTCACCAAGGCAGCTGTCCACAAAAGCCTGGACAAAACCAGGAGACAGTGGAACTGACAGTCGAGTTAAAACAGTCAAGTGGCCAGGGCCAGTGGAGAGACACCCCTGAACAGGCTCCCTTGCTGCTGCTGGGCGTGCAGGTACCCATGTTGGGCTGGTTCATTGCTTCTCCTTCTTTTCTTTTACTAACCCTGCATTTCAGTCATTCCTCCCTCAATTTCAAGAAAGACTGGCTTACCTAATCAACAGTAATTGTGAAAAACCCCAACCCATGAAGCAGTGACCAGCTCCTTTGTAAAGCTCTGTCTCTGGCCAAGGCCAGCGTGTGCTGAGGGTGGCCGGGGCTGACGATGGGGACAGAGGCACTCAGGCCATCCCATGGGGTACTTCTGCTTTGGGCTACTGGGTAGCAGCTACTCTTGGCTGGGGATGGCAGTTGAGTTTGTAGAAAACCTGTAAAAGGTTTCATTCTGTTATGGTTTTTCCAATACGTGTTGCTCTGACCCTGACTGTCAACAAGAGCATTTCACTAGAGGGCTTCTAAATTACTGACGTGTCCTAAGTAAAAGGAGGGGTAATAAAAACCCAAACAAAGAAAATAAGCCCTAGACATGTTTCTATTCCTCCTTCCTTCCCTCCCACCTTTTACAAGGAAAGAGATCACTTCTTAGAGGAAAGAGCACAGCACTTGGAAAAAAGCTGCAGCTTAGTTGTCCCCTTATCTTATTGTGTTGCCGATGTGCATGGTCCATGCTGGGAAAAGGAGTCACTTGTGGGAACTGGCGTCTGAGGGAGCCTGGGCTGGAGGGAGCCCCTTGCCCAGTGCAGTGTTGTTCACTGGGACTCGCATTAGCAGGAGCTCACTCCGTCGGAGAATAGGTGTGAGCCAAAGTACAAAAAGAAGATAAAAAGGCTGGTGGAGAAAAGGAGAAGGCAAATATAGAATATACACCAAGTCCTGTAGCCCGCACAAGAGAAGATGAATGTGAGAGTTCCTTATAGCCTACAAAGAAATGCCTGGGGTACATTCAGAGTACACTCAAAGTGTCATTATTTAAAAGGAGCAAGATAGTCAAGTGGTTGAACTCCAGGTTCAGGCAGGCTGAGGATATGCATTGAACTTGTTTACAGAGCAGAAGGGGTTCCTCAAATCCAGACTGGACAGTCTGCAGACAGAAATGCTTCAATAGGAAACTTCTCCACTCAGTTCTGGAGCTGTCTGGCTCAAAATAAAGCTCTGTGTTGGGTGAGGTTGAATGTAAAGATGTACAGATCTCAGAGATTTTAAATTACAGGTCAAGCAACAGGGCGTAAATCAGGTGGGATTCCCTTTGTTACTTCCCTGTGTTCATCATTGTACAGCTGGACACATAATGTGAGCAACTTGATTGAGCTGAGGTTGTTTGTATGCCTCAGGCCTTGATGGGACTCAATTATTCTGAGCATTTAAGAAGAACTTCTGAGTTTCTCTCAAAAAAGGGACAGAAGTTACCAGTCCTAAATGGCTTTTGTCACTTCTGAGTGCCTCAGCTTTGATTTTGTCCAATCAAGGTTGAGCTGATCTGCTACTCCTCGTAGTTTTCTCTAGTTTTCTGTGCTCATCTGGTCAGGCTCCAGCCCTACAAATACTTAGGGACAAACCTTTATGCACATCAAATAGTCCCTCTGTGCAACTGCACTGGTCAGATGAAAGCACATCCCGGAATCTTTGAAGAACCGTGGCCTGGGGTCCTGGAGGGAAGGCACTCTCAGCTTGTAATACCGGTTAGATATTAGGCACTCCTATGGCATGATTAAAATGCTAACAACTGGCGTTCAGTATTATTTTCTGCATTGTGTGCATTTTTTCTAAACATTTTATAGCAGCACTGATATTCAGGAGAACTGCAAAAGCTGTTTACTTTCCGAGTGCAGTAATTTATCCTATCAGAAGGAAAGGAATGAAGGAGAATAAAGGCAGGTATTTTCAATAGCAGTAATCGCCACTGTGACAGACATCTGCAGAAGGCATAGGGAGAACCAAGGCACTGCTGTGCTGAGAGCTGCTCCAGCCACCCACAGTGACGCGGCTGTCTTCTCATTGCTGGGGACTGGCTCTGATTTCACAACAGGCTTACACAGGTTTCTGATCCCATCAGGCTTCTCATGCCACTGGCTTCCCCCTTTTCTTTCCTGACTACTGATTTTAGGTCTCAGGTTGATGTTTTAAGAGAGAGGGACAAACTAGGTTTTCCTTAAGCCCAGTTTGTTTTCAAGAAGTATCCATTGGATGCTTTGAATGGTTTGTCTCCTCTGGAAAGGCAAGCAAAGAGATTCTGCTGGGCTAGATTTCCATGCTGCCATGGCAACTCTGTTTGCAGGACCCCAGCTAGACATTTTAAAGGTGTACTTGGTATTTTCAAGAGACCTACAAAGGGCTGACAGCCACGTAGACACAGTCTCAGTGTGCAGTTGATGACAAAAGTTGGCAACTGCCAGATGACTATAAAACTGATTGAATAAAGTAGTTTTTAATGATAGTAATTTCCTGATTTAATGCATAATAGGCAACTGCACTCTGAGTCCTGTTAGCAGAAGGTACATAGAAAAATGACCAGGTACATTTTAGACCCAGAGGCTGTCTCTCCACTGTAATAAAACAGAGCAGAGACCATTACCTGGCCCTCAGGGCTGCAGGCACAGCACTGCTCGTATCTGTACTAGTAAATCCACTTCCCCCCAAAACTGGATCAGTGTCTCCGCCCTAACTCCTGCAAAGGGTGCCAGACCCATGCTGAGTCCTGACTGTGTCTGGAAGAGTATGAGCAGCTGGAGGTCCAGCATCACTGAGGAAAGGTTGAGCTTGCTTCCATGCTTTGTAGATGCCTGAAGACTATGTGGGCTGTGCATGGAGCTAGAGATGTTACAATTCATATGTGACCTGCTTAATTCAGATGGTGTGACCACCCTGTCTGAACTGGTGTGTCTTTTCATCCTCCCCTCCAGACTCCTCTCTGTCTGGGCAAAGTTCAGGCTGCCCATACATGTGTATGAGCAATGTGGATGCTAAGTGAGATTTTGCCGAGATTTTAATTGACAGCTGAGCTTTACCCTTCCGTACCACTGTAGTTACATCCTCTGGGCTATGTCTGCGAGAGTGCATTTGCCCACGGCAAAGGTCTGGAGCGCGTGTTCTGCAGTTCATTTAATGTCACCTTCTCACTGCTGTCATAACACAGGCCGGGTGTCAGGCAGTGTCGCTCATCCATGCGTGTTCACCCCGGGCTGCCTCCCAGCACACTGCGACCTTGCCTTGAATTGGATACATGACTCAGGGAAGCATTTTTTCCTCAGTTATCCATTATTTTTGTCAGGATCCAGCTGCAATTGGGGCAGGACTAAGTCCCCTGAAAGGTTTTGAATGAATCTGAGTCCGTTGAGGGGAAGAACGTCTCGAGGGTGGGAAAACCTCTCAAGTGCAGATTAGATATGAGCTTTTCCCTGTTGTTTCTGTTTCAGTATAGAAAACCCACAGCATTATTTGCAGTTGTTTCCTTTATCTGCCTGCTGGCTTTCAGAGAGGAAATTTGCCTGTGTTTTGACACAACAGTAAGAGTTACTGTGTGAAACTGGCTAAGACTATTGGAAGAACAATGCAAGCTCCCCACCAGGAATACACCAACTGTTCTAAATAGCATACTTCCAAACAGCATACTTCAGAGAACATCTGCCATTGTCTGCAGTTGCAACAGCATCTCAAATAAGCATTTTCTAAATCTCACCTTTCATAGTTTCATAAGAAAAAAGGTCCACTTGCCAGTTTATCTAACCTTACCTGGGTCCCTCAACAAAAACCACTCAGGGCTTCTTTTCTGGTGAATGTAGGTTAAGTATATGGAAACAGAAGCCAGAGTGCTCATTTCTTCTGTTCAGAGTCAATGGGTAATGTGAGCATATTCAAACTCTTCAGAGGCTTGAATCAGAACAGTGACAATGAATGAATCCTCCATGCTCAGAGGTTCTCTGGTGAGTCTCTTTTAATATTTTTGTTGAAGCCCTTTTCATATTGAAAGGAAGAAGCTGGTGGAGGGTGCTGTGCTGGGTGGAGCTGCCAAGTCAGTGCTTGCTGGTGGCTGATTTCTCCTGTGACTTCACCCTGGGCACCACCAAAGGGGCATCCCCTGTCATTGCCCCTGTGAGGCAAGGAACCAAGAGCACTTTTCAAAGCCATCTGGATCATGGGCTGGTCCTGACTGCCTATGTCAACCCCATGGCAGGCTGCACTATGCTTATGGCTCTGCTGTGGTGCCAGCCCCAGAAACTCAGAGAGAAGGCCAGAAGGAATTGTGAGGTCATCTGACCACGTCTAAGCATCAAGTTTTACACTGTACCTAGTCACCTAAGCTTTGGGAATAATTACTTTTTTCATTCAAATAGTTGTGCCAGAGAGATGCCTATACAGAAAACACACGCTTGTTTCATCAGATGTCATCCCAAGATCCCAGCATGGTCACCAGAGACAAGAAGGTACAGAGGTACTCAAACAGATGCAATTCATTTCAGCCTGAAGATGAAGTGTCCATTTGAAGAAATGAACTGCACCATGAAACCATCTGTGGTTCTCCAGAAACAGAAAGGATTCCTAGTTGACACATACCTGTCCCCATTGGAGGACACCAAGGGAAATCTCACCTTAAAAAAAAGGCAGAGAACTGCCACATCCCTCCATATATTGTTACAGTTCACTCTGTTAAATACAAGAATTTGTCTGGCTTGAGGTTCCCATTGCTGTGTCTTCTTATCCCTCTCTTTCTTTGGTTAAAGGGTCTTTTGGTATCTTGGTAGTCTTCCCTCAGAACGTCTCTCTGGAGCGTAGATAAACATACATGACCTGTTAGCCTTATGAGAAAAAATCCCAACTTTTTCCCCTTAAAATGAACCTTTTCCTTTTCATGCATGAAGATGCCCACAGAAGCAGGATGTTGCCATCAGTAAAGCTGGTTTACAGTTTTGGTGAGACAGGCTCTGAGGCAGGAGCTCAACCTTGGGATGTCTGGATGGGGTCCCAGATGAACTGGATTCCCCAGGAAATGTCAGGGTTGCTGCTCGTTTCTGAACTCATTTAGGAAAGCAAACATATATATCACTGAAATAAAAAACCAAGCCACTGCTGTAATTTTTTTCCCTTGATATTAAACAAGCATTTAATTAAAAAAAAAAATCTGACAGATGGCAGGGCTGTACCTAATGCAGCACTGAGCATTTCTCCAGTGAATTTAAGGTGGTCTGAAAGAGATTTAAAAACGCAAGAGGTGGAGGGATAGATGCATTATTGAGAATATATAAAAGAAAACCCTAATATCTGTCTTGCTTTAAATTACATTGGGAAGGTTTTCTTCTTTTTCCCTAATTAGCATTGCAGTGCAGGGCCATGCCTGGTTTATTCAGAGGCCTCCTGGGTGTCTGCCCAGGTACTCCAGGGTATCCTCCCTCTGGTAACTGGTCAGCAGGAAAGGCAGGATGAGGTGTTAGGTGCAGTGCCTGCACCCCTCAGCCTTAGCTCAGGTCTCCTAGGCAGAAGATCAGAGCAGTGATGAGGGGACACCAGCCTCGTGAATGGTCTGGCTTCAGCAGCACTAAACCTTTTGTTTCTCTCTCCCGTTTAGATTTCCCTGGTTTTGCTTTCTGCTACTGCCTTGTCCCACTTGGAGTCAGCACCATGTCTCCCACCACATAGGGAGCCAGAATTTTAATAAGGCAAAAAACCATAAGGTGACATCTCTGAGGTGCAACTTCTGCAGAATAAATATGGAGAGTTTTGTACCTATCAATAGGTCATGACTGATTTATAGAAAATGCAAATGAAATAATCCTTTAGGCAAAATAGTACTGAAAGCCTTGCATCCCAGACATATCATTCACTTGTTTATGTTTGAATTGTCCTGTGGGCTTTTCTGGATTGGAGATGCCTGACTCAAGTGCAGTCATTCACTAGGAGACTTCTACCTTAACCCCTTCCTGTTTTTTTGGGGTTTTTTTCTGTCCTTTCTCTTCCACTCACATGGCAGATGAGCTTTGGACAAGTCGCCTGCTGATTCCTTTCTGCCATCTCTTCTCTTTCATCCTGTTGGTGACAGTGAACACATTATTTGGACTGAAGCATTGGGATAAAATAAATGGACACTGTTGTGCAACAGAGGTGTTTATTTACTTTTCCCCTGATGATTTACAGGGAATTCTGCAGTAGGCATGCAAGAGGAAGGATAACTGTACAACTGAATTTTTAAGGGGGTCAACCCAACACAACTCAGCCGCATTTTCCTGCAAGCTGGGCAAGCTTGCAAGCCCTCTGGAGAGTTTGAGTTGATGTGGGGTTTTGATTGGATGTTTTGTAGGTTTTGATGCTTTTGCTCTAAAGGAAAATGAAAAGAAACCAAGTGTGAATGTTTAAACTGAGTTTCCCATAGGTTTCGCACTTTCATACAAATCTGCTGAGGTGACATTCTTAAGAAAAATAAATCTCTCACTATTCCTTTTCATAGAGAGGTATGGATTTTTTTCTCTTGGATAATTCATTGTTTTGTAGACCCTGAAAGACATAACCTGAGGGCTGGGACAAGAACTCTCTTATGCCCTTTCTAAAATCTTCCCATACAAGAATCTGAACATGGGCTGTTACCATCTTTGTGGACCCTGGACCTTGGCCAGATCTGCTGTGCCCACCCAGTGTTTGCTCTTTGGACTTTCCACCACCAGTTCCCCGGCTGCTATTTTTAATGTGCCCATCCAATGAAGGGATAAATCCTTTCAGCCCTGAAACATGGAGCAGCTTCCTCGTATGCAGGAGGAGGGATGTGGTGGTGACCTTCTTCATTCATGGCGAGAAAGAAGTGGAGATGATGCCACCAGCAGGAAGGAGAGGAGCAGGCGCAGCCTTCCTTCCCCTCTCTGGGGCTGTTTCACTTCCTGAGACACTTGGCATGAAAAATGGGCACCAGATCCGTCCAGTGCCCTACAATTTATGTGTCTCTGGGTTTGTAGAGAGCATCATAAACTTTTCCTGTAGACAAAAGAGATGAGTTTGTCTTTTGGTGCCAAAATAAGTCTGGAGATAGCAATGTGAATGCACCAGTATTTATGTGGGATTTTTTTTTAAAGGTTAATAAAGTATGTACTGGAAATAAAATCAAATAAATAATATCCCCAACTGGTGGCTTAGGAAAAAATACAACTCTTTTTTTGTGTCTCTCCCATGCCTTACCCTCAAGGAAGGTTTGAGTAGGACATTGGCTGGGACCGTATTTTCATTTCCATCAGGAATGTTTTTTAGCTGGCACACAAACTACATGTGTAAATAGCCCAGGAGTTTGGGAAGCTGCTTTACTATTTCCTCCTGTAACTAACAATCAAAACCCTTTGAGAACTGCAGAAGCCTCGGTGGACATTCACATGTCTCCTGACATGCAGGATTAGCCACCCTGCTCAACTATTTATCCTGACAGCGCTGCTCCCTGAGGAGCGGCTGTCTTCCTCCTTGGCAAAGCAGCCCAGCTGTGGGGGAGAGAAATAGGGGAGGCTGGAGCTGCCAGTGTTGGGGTGCCCACAGAGCTGGGCTATGAGGAGAAAAGCTGATTTGCAAATACGGTTTGGGCTGATCTGAGTTTATTCTGTCACAGTGAATTCAGCATCAAACTGAAAAAAGCAGAGCCGCTGCACTGTGTGCAGAATCGGTCAATTCCAGCGTGTAATAGGTTAGCTCAGTGCAGTTGCGCTTCTTTGCCTTGCTCAGTGGGTCCCCAATTTGTCTTCATTTTTATTCCTGTCTCTACCTTCACTTTGGTCTGCTTTTTGCAGCCTCTGCCTTTCAGGATTGATTGCACAGAGCCTGCCCCACAGAGTTAGGCAGAGCACAGACTGATCCTGTTCAGTGTGTACACATATTTTTAAATCATCTGTTAACCAGAAACATGAAAACTCAGGCTGTCTCTGATGACAAATATTCAACTTAAAAAATTCTGAGAATTTCTAGTTCGACATGGTTGATAGTCACAGAAAGATGGAACATTTCAGAGATGTGTGCTTGGGAATACAAGCACTTTATGGCATCTTTTCTGTGTTTAAGGCCTGCTAGAAGAAAATAGGATATAGACAACTACCTGCATAAATCAGTTTTGAAAATGGGACCTAGTTGTAAACCTGCATGTCAATATCTTCATATATGAGGTTGCCTGTTATAGCTCAGAGAAACTTTATGATTTAGTTTGGAAGCAAATCACAGCAACAACAGAAACAGTGAGCACTGTTAGCTGCCCTTGTACGAAGCATTTCTACCCCTCCCACAGCGCCCTCAGTGTTGCACATGCTATTGCTGAAGTGGGTATGCAGGACAAGGTGAATTTCTGTCCCATTGGAAATACCCCCATTACCTTCAGAGAAGTTCCTTACTCAGCTTATTGAGAATGTGCTGTTGTTGGTGGTGCTCTAGGAGGAGAGGTATGGAGCATTTTTGAGTGCAATTTGTGTCTGAAACTCAATTTGAAGAGAAGCAAAAATGGCCCAAATTTACAAAAGTTGAGCAGCTGATCAGCAGAGAAGAGAGGAACCTCAAAATAATGCATTGGTGGTGGATGGGTGATTCCTCTGCAACGACCATCACAGCTCCTGGTCTCAGGCTTCCAGCTGGGAACTTCACCACACCTTTGAGCATGGCTAATCCCAGAACCTGGTGCATGCCATGCTGCCTGGCAACAAACCCTGCCACTCCCAGCAGGGAGATGTCTGTGCCTCAGTGTGCCCAAGTTGCCAGCAATAGCAAGCAGACCTCCTAGTGAAATCCATTGGTGTTTTTGGAGCACAGTTGTTTTGAAGAAGGCAGCTTCCTTCCAAAGCCCAAGTGAGCAAACAGCATGTGAGACAGGGCGAGCCAAGGGCAGTATGTTGCCATATAATGTTCCTATTCCTTTTTACCCATCTGTTTATTTATTTGAACGAAGAGACACAGAGAGGAGGTTTGACTGAAACAGAGGAGTCTCTTCACAACATCCATGCCCAAAGAACAATGAAACAGGACAACGTGCAAAAACCTTCCTGCCAAAAGGTGAATCCCCAGCTCTGGTGTGTGTCTGGAACTAACATCCGGTTATTAGGAACGACCAAACCCAACCATGGCTTTGATGGATTTTATTGCAGTAACTCCCCCAAGCCCAGTAGAGAGTATTGAAAATCTTGGCCCACAACAAGTATCAATAATGAATACCTCTGGCATTTTGTCTAAGACCTTGTATCCAGTTAGAATGCATGGTTATATCAGTTTATGGGTTTATAACTCATACTTTTCCATCTCTTAAGACAATGTATTTACATGCCATATTTCACAGACAGGAAGATGATTTTTTGGCACCAAAGAGATGTGTGCAGTATGTAGAGGTCACTGAATATACAACTAAATTACATTTCTGTTCAGGGTGGTATTAGAATGGCACCAGATAGCAGAGCAGGTTTAGTTCAGGAAATGAATGATGCTTTATGTAATCAAATCTGCAAGGGAGATTCGGCAAGAAGGATGCATGCAGACAAACTATTGCTGAGTCTGGACATGGAATTAAAAACATTAGGTTTTAAGTTGTGGGGGATCACTAAAGACCTGCAGGAGAGGAGAAGGGTGGATTGCCTCCATTTATTTAGATCAGAACCAATACTAGCAGAGACACAAACTCCAATACTCAGTAGTCAAAGCAGTGGTGCACTATTCATACATAGGAGTTAGTGCTGCTGTCTTTACGCTCTTATGGCTATTTATTATACATGCAGAGATCAGTACTGCAGGTACTGCGAGGTCCACATAACCTCATTTAAGTGCATTTGTTAGGGAAAGGCAGTGAAGGCACACTGTTGTTTTGGAGAGCTTAGTCCTACTAGCAGGAGCGGTGCTCCTAGCAGCAGGCCCTTCTTGGGCTGAAGAGGTATGTTGATTGACTTGCACACATGTGAGCAATCATTCAGCCACCTAAAATGACATTTTAATGTGTTACATCACCAGAATGTCTTCTTCAGGGAGGAGCACTCTTCCCACTCATTCCAAACCCAACATTTTCTATCAATCAGCTTAATTATACTCTAACCGCATTTTCAAAGTCTCACTCTCTAAAGCTCAGATATCATGTTCTCCAGGTGATTCCAGCAAAATACACCATATAAAACCAATGGGTAATCCCTACAGAAATATCTCTCTCCTGTTTCCCAAGACTGGGGACCATTATTCACATCAGACCAGTCTTTGCCAGCTCACACAGAGCGTTCCCAGTCCTGCAGTGGTCACGTGCTTTATCTCCGCAATGCAAAGAGAAACAACGCATTTCAAATGAATGCTCGTGCTCCCCTTGCAGTCCTGGAAGGAGCATGGATGTGCTAGTCCTTTGACCTTCCTCACTTCTTACAGGCTGGAGAGTGGAAGGGGTGTCTCTGGGGCTGCAAGAGAAAACTGTACCTGGAATCTCCTCAGCCAGCCAGCATTGCTCATTATTATCCCTCTGAAGGGCTGCCAGGAGAGGTTTAGCAGCCTCCACCCTTGGAGGTTTTCCAGATCCAAATAGACAGAGCCCTGAGTAACCTAGACTGATTTCAGAATGAACCCTGCTTGAGCAAGTGTTGGACTAGAGACTCCCTGGGCCCTCTTCCAGCCTCAACTATCTTCTGATTCTATGAAAGAAGCTATGTTTTGATAGCATACAGAAGAGACTTTTGAGAAACGTGTGCTGTGCTCATAAGCTTTCAAAGGGAAACACAAGGATGGCTTGAGTCTGCACTGCCACACACCAGAGTAAAATAATGAAATGAACTGATCTGCTGCATCCACTTGTCACCCAGGTACTGCCTGGACTTTATCTTGAGTTATGTGACAAAGTGATTGTGCTAAAGAAAAGCAGGTTTTCAGTGTTTTACAGCTGAATGCTCAAGAGTTTGAAAGGGCAGTTCAGGGTGCATTTGTAACTGCAGAGGGCATGTGGTGCTCCAAATCCAGGAGCCAAACAGAATCGCTTGGACTGGATTTGATTCCCTACTCCCACTACTGCCTCTGTCCACACATGGCTGCTGTGCGAGTGTGGTCTTTGGCAGCCCCCCCTAGCAACTCTTGGGCTTCGCGGGAGATACCTGAGCAAGGACAAATGTGAAGGAGGAACATTTACCAAGGGCACCACCAACACCACTGCTGCAGGGCTGGAACTTTTATCTTACCCTGGAGACCCTCCCTTGTTAGCCTAAAAATCAAACACATCACCTTGATAGTATTAAGGGGGAGGGAATTTGGAGATTTGAACACTCTTGTGCTTAAGTGGGATGACACAGCAATAAGACAAGGTGCATACTTCAGGGAAAAGTACATTATAGTTTGGGCTTCCCCATTAGGACTCCGTAGAAAGAAGCAGTGCAGAATATGTAGCAGCATTATAACACTTTATAGTATCACCTTCCCTCTTTAGAGAGCATGTACTGACTGTGAATTTTTATGCAATGATTTGCTAGGCACAATACATTAGTAATTTAAAAAAACCCTCTGCTTTCTCCGTCCTAAAAAATACATGTATTTGGGGCTCTGCCCTTCAGATCTCAGAAAATCCTGCAATATAGATTTAAAGACAAGTTAAAAATAACACTGCATTTCCAGCAGCAAGATTTTAAGAATCAGATGTCACCCTACCCGACCTCAATTAAGTCTGGCTGAATCAGCTGGATGGGATCAAGTAGGGTATGAAAATCTGTATTCTAGCAGTGGGCAGAGAAAAGAAGAACAGCTGGAAATTTCAGTGTGAATCTGGTTCTGTATGAAGTGGAGAATTTCAAGTGTGAATGCGTGTATGTGTTCGTGCATGTGCTGGGGAAAGTAGGGTTGGCAAGGGAGACAGAGGAGAGCTTTGTGTTCAGTGCTTCCTCTGACACAGCTCAGCCTGTTCCCTATCTCCCAGTTTCACTTCTGAATGTGCAGGAACATGCGGTGGCTCCTTGTTCCCACCATCTTCATCATCCCTTGTACTCAACAGGTAAGTTCATTAAAAAGAAGAAAAAGATTTCTCCCTTCCTCACCTTGTCCCAGTTAAAAGTTTTTATTTGCTTAATGACAAATTAAATTTCAGAGAAGTAAATTCCTCATAAAGAATAAGGAGCCATTCCCGACTCCTGAGTAAATTTCATTTGCAGCTTATTTACTGCATCTGTCATGTTTTGGCAATTTTTTTCTCTCTGTACATTAATATGACTTGGTGGGAAGAAAAAAGTGTTAGGGAAGCTTAAATTGTCATTGACCTGGCTTCTTCTTTTTTTTTTTTTTTTTTTTTTTTTTAAATATAAGCACAAATGACTATGTGATGCAGTAAGAAAGTAAACACCCATGCTCATATTCCATATATATATGTATACATGTGTTTGCAAATATGTATATATACACACAGCAGTCTGACTTCAGGCTAGTTTTACAAATGAGAAAGATACCTGGGCTGTGTTATACTTTGTATCTTATGAGAAAATTTTAAGTGATAGTTTTTTCTAAATGTATTTGTGTCAAAGGCCAATTTCATTATTTATTTACTTAATTTTGAAAATCCAGTTTAAGTTCACACAGTATATTTTTGCTTTACAGTCAAGATGAATGTCAATAGGAGAATTTTCAAACAGCAGTCTCCCTCCACTTTCTGAATATTTAAAGCCAGACTAAGATAACAGAACATTAGTGATAATACATTGCCTACTTTTGCTATTTGCTTATTTATGCCATACTGACCTTGTTCAATCTTTAAAACATAGGAAAACAAACAACACATGAAAGGTTCTTACACAATGGTCTCATTTTCTGATCTGTGCATAGGATCAGGAAAAGTATGCAACGGGCTTGTGTGATGTGAACAGCTTTGGTATAGAAACTTGGGGAAGCACAAATCAGAAAAATATTTGACCTGTAAACTGTACAAGCAAACTTTATATTTTCATTGTAACTTAATAGATATGTGAAGATTTTTCATGTAAACCGAAGTTTTCAGTAATTCCACAGTAAAAACTGTCAGATATTCGCCTGATGGTATTTTTCTTACTTTTTAAGAATTTTGTAGTCTCACAATTTTCAGCTGACATCTTTCCCTAAAAAAAGGAGAGAAAACTCTCCTAAGTAGAAGTCTGTAGGTTTAAAACCTGTTTCAATTTGTAATACAAATTAAACATATTGGTTGAAGCACATAAGATTACTTCCTGCTTCACATTCCCATTTTGAAAAAGGATTTTGATTCAAGCCACATAACCTCATATTGCTGGCATATGGACAAATTCCTGATGATGATGATAATAACAAATAATAATACTCTGCTTCTAAAGAAAAAAGCAGCAAGGAAGTGTTTCCTAAAGCAACCATATTGTCTTAAACACTGCTAAACGTATAGGAACATCTGCGTGTCTTGTTTCCAGAGCAATCCTTTAAGAACCTTTATATTCCAATGCATGCATTCATCAAATTAACATTATGGTTTATAGGAAAGGCTTAGTTGCCTAAAAAAAGTATACTTGAGTTAGTTGTATCTATATTATTGCTGCATTTAGGTAAAAAGGATTAGAAGGAATCCTTTAACAAATGACACATTTATGAAACTATCTTCTTCATGCTGCATGGAATACCACATGACATTGTTTAACATCCATTTACTATATGAATTGCTCATGTAAATTAGTATCTAGCTTAAAAATCATTCAGCCAAAGGAACTTGAAAGCTACTACTTTGGAGCTTCATTAGTAGCTGCAGATTGAGATATCATAAGTATAGTTGTAAATGACCATGAAAAATGGAAATTAGGGGTAGAAAAAAGCCTTTTAAAAGGTCATTTACTACTGCATGTAATTAAGCCAGCTCAATTATGCTGCAAAAGCTTTCCTAGGCTATGACATATGAAATGCTGAATTCTGCAGATACTTCCAGTTTGAAAGTTGAACAGCAAGGAATCCCAGCTGAATGAACCCTTTCCCAGCTTTCCCTCAGCATCTCTGCTCGAGGTGATTTCTACACCAGTAGAGCCTTGTAGTTTGGAGGAACAGAGAGAAACTGATAGGCTGGGCTTCATATGCCCAGTAAAAAACCATAGGATATATGTTTTGGTTTTTTTCCCTGCAAGCTTGATGGTGATACTGGCACCTGGTGAGGGGCTGGGTCTTCTTTCCCTTTTGCTCTTTGGGCAGTCAGAGCTGTGTGATGAGAGTGGCTCGCAGGCCTGATGTCGTAGTGTGGCCAAGTGCTGAGCATGAGCCCACTTAACTGCAGAACCAGTCACCCATGGAGAATAACTATACCATGATCTGCATTTCTGCTGAAGTCAGCAGCATGAAAAGATTTAATGCTAAGATCTAAACTGCCAAGTTTTAGTTGTAGCTCTTAAAAAAATACAGCTGTCTCAAACAGATCCTTTCACACTGTGCTAACTTAATCTGCCCCCATGCTTGAGAAAAATAAGTCCATCAAGAATTAGTTCAGTCTTCCTTTACTTGAAAAAAAAAAGAAAAAAAGAAAAAAAGAAAAGAAGAAAAAGATGGATACATGAATTCTGAGACAGAATGCCTAAACCAGTAAATTCTGGCTAGATCTTGACTTTCTACTGCTGATACAAATCTCTTTAATGAGACATGTCTTTGCTCCATAAGCCCTGGATTCAATGAAAGCTTAGTCATGCAAATAAATGCACTTTTAGAAAGTGACCTATTAAACTCAGCACAACTACTAGCCTCCCTTATTAGGATTAATTTTTTGCATCTAAGCACAAGAGCATTTGTAAATATTATAATGCTCCTTCCCAAGCATCTACTCAAATTTTGGAGCAAAAGTAGCATTCAAAAGAGGTTCCCTCTTTTAAAAGGGTCTTCCCATCAGAACTGGCACACAGGACTGTGGCTGGCTATAAAACAATGTGAGGAATCAAAAGCTAATTAATTTGATATGTTTATAGGAAGGAATACTTACCATAAAACCACCATCTAATTTAAAATACTTTTTTTTTTTTAACTTCTGTTCAGTTTTGTTCTATAGAAGGCAAAGGAAAGACCAATGAATTGCGTTTTGTACAAGCAGTAGGCAAGGCTCACTGGTGGAACATCTCAGTGTAAGAGGCTGACTGATGAAAATGGTCTCCTGCCTTCTACCTAATCCTCACAGCCTCTCTCACTTTTTGATCTTGTGAGATGAGAAATGTTACATATCTTGATGCAACTTGACAGTTTTTTCCATCTTGACTTCATTTTATGCTATTCCAGCTACACAGAACGCATTCAGTGCTCAAAATAGCCCACTGTGTGTAAGTTTTTCCACAGCCCACCAGAGCAGCCTGGAGATAAACCTTCAGAAACTGGTGAAGTCCAGCGCAAGGAGGTTTGCCGCTGGCCGTGCCGATGCCCACCGGTGCCAGCCTGCACCCCTGGGGTCAGTCTGGTGAAGGATGGCTGTGGCTGCTGTAAGGTCTGTGCCAAGCAGGCAGGAGAGCCCTGCAATGAAGCAGATGTCTGTGATCCCCACAAAGGGCTCTACTGCGACTACTCGGAAGATGAGCCTAGGTATGAAATAGGCGTGTGTGCATGTAAGTTGTTCTTTCACATTCCCTTCTTGAAATCCCAGAGGGTGGGGACCACTAGGTGAATGGTTGTGGAGGAAAACTCCACTTGCAGGTGCTGCACAGCTCTGTGCTAAGGAATTTATCTTAATTTAATCCTCCAATTGCTCAGTCAGAGAATCTGAGAGTAGCGCTGTGACTGTGTTTAAACTTAGCTGCATTAGTGAGACCAGTTCATTGTGCACAAGCCTGTTATTGGCAGACATGTTGATGTCTGATTTAAAAAGCTGTGGATGTCATGAACACGGATCACATTTTAGCACTCTGCTTAGCAAGACCCACACGCTCCTCCTGTGTTAGTAACTGTTGTTCACCATTTTCAGATCTGGTAGCTGTAGGATGTGAGCTCAGTGGAGTTTATTACGCCAATGGGCAGACCTTTCAGCCTAACCCGCTTTATAAGTGCCTGTGTGTCAGTGGCACAATCGGATGTACCCCTGTATTCACACCGAGATTAGCAGGAAGTCCCTGCGCCAGGGTCCCAGGCAGAAAGAAGCCCGGACAATCCATTTGTGGCCTGGGACAGCACAAGCAACTTCAATCAACCAACTACAGACTGATGTCAGGTGAGCCTGGCTACACTGGTAAACTTTTCTGTACATGAGCCTTTCTGCATTTAGTGTCCCTGGCTCCAGCAGTCAGGCAGGCAGAGCACTGGCACCTGCCCAACTCTTGCTCAAGGCCTTTGCCAGGGTGACTGTTGTGTCCCACTTACCCCTCTTACTCTCAGGTCATAGACTCATTTCTCTAAATCTAATGAATGTGAAAAGCAAAAAGGCTTTTGGCTTCCATCACCAGGGAATTGGCTAAAGCATCTTTCTGTAGAGGTTTACTACTCTTCAGATCAGCCCAATGAGGGATGCTGGTGGACAGTCAGTTTGCAGCCTGAGAACTGTCCCACTTTTTCCTGCTTTGTGGTATTAGGCAGTCTTGGTTTCCACATCCATACATTAACACTATACAGGTCTTTTCTTTCAATAGAAAGCCGAAAATTATAAAAATTGCCTTAGTGGCTTTCCCGCATTCACATATTTTAGGTCACTGCAAGAACAATACTCCTCCCCAGCTTCTTTATTCAGTCTGATCAAAAGCATTCATAAAGCTTGTCAGTGCAGTTCTGCCAGGGTCAGTTGCTATTCCCTTTAACTCCATTCTCGCTCTGCTGCTAACTAGTTCTCTTCTTCACTGTAAGGAAGCACCACTGTCAAAAGCAGCTATGCCAGCCCTTCCCTGGCCACAGCTGGTAAGCTTGTTCCATCTCCTTCCCTCTACATGTGCAACTTTCCATGGTGAAAGTCATCTTCCTTACAGCTAATGCAGGTACCAGAAAGCAGAGCCATTTATTTGGTAGCAGCTTGAATCACCATCATGGATCAATAAAGTAAAACTAAAAGGATTGCAAAGCTTATCAGAAAAACTTCATCAAAGCCTGCTGAGTAGATGCACATAATCAAGCTGCTTATAAACAGATCTGCTTACAAAATCTGAAGTCCAGTTTGGACAACTTCTCACACGTAAGCAGTGGTTACGCAAGTAAGCCAAAATAAGAAAAAGAAGCTCATCTTTACTTCAAAATTACGATATAATACCTGTATCTAGTATCAAAGCCTTTTAAAAGAAATACACTTCATGCTGTTGTATAAACACGTACTTGGTAAGGCAACTGACTTCAAGTGAAGAGAGATTTAATTTCCAGAGAATGGTACTAATCTGATGGAAGAAAGACCATAATGCATGGAAAACAATGGCAACCAAACCATGTGAGCCTCTGAAATAAATCTCACCACACACCCAAGTAAGGTACTTCAGATACCTGGAAAACAGCATTAAGCCATTTACTTTGTAGTCCTTCAGCGGATCCAAAAGCTGAAGTCCAGCCTTCAGTAACTCCTTCACTGACTGCAACATATCATCATTTATTCTGGAATTTGGATCAGCTGCACAGCATAGCCTTGAGAGCAGACACCCAGCTGGCAAAGCACGCTTTCTACTGGGCTCGGTTCAGGGACCCAACACTCTGTCCCTGTGGTGGCTGCACGTGCTGTAGGATGCTGTTCTTTGGGAATCTTCTCAAGAAAAACATCTTGAAATTATTTTTCAAAGTAAAGTCTTCCCCCTCCCATTTCCCAGTCCAGCAGAAGTATCTTGTCAACTTGTCCATGAATTCCATGGATGGCTCAATGGGATAATATGTATCTTGAAAAGTCCTTTTTCTGTTAGAGTGGATAATAAGTGCTAAGTTTCATTTTACTCCTCTTGCTTTGTTTTCTGGCTTTCCATTTCAATTTGATTTACCTAATTCAGATACACAGGGATGTAACTAGGTCATACTTTAAAAAATGTACCAAGTATAATCAACCATTTAACTTCCTTTTATTTCTTGCAGATCTGTGACAGGCTTTTAAACTGCTTGCTTCAATGAGATCTTTAAATTGCTGTCTACTTGCCAAGTATTCTGGAAAGTAGACAGCAGTTCTGGTAACTCCAGGTAACTCTACCCGTGCTCTTACATAAATGCACAGATTCCACATATTTTTTTTGCAGAACTTCTCCACTGCATTTTTGTTTCTTTTTTAAAGTATACTCCACCTAATCCAACCCTCAGGCTTTTTAGTGGTATCTAAAAGTGATTGGAGAATTTTATTCCTCAATACAAAACCTAAAGTCTTATCAATATCTACAAAGACACAAATATTAACGTTCTTAGCAGCCTTTACAAGCTATGCTTGGCCTAAAATAAAATAAAAATCACTCTGGACATTTCATAAAAATTCCACAATTAACTCTTTTCACACAACATTTCCATCACATTAAACTGGAAGGTCTTAAAACACATGCAATTTCATAGTCCTTGCTAGGATCTAAGTATCCAGTGTCAGAAAAGTTTAACTGCAGATCAGCTGAATTTTGTATAAATGTTATTTATGTCTCATTTTTAGGTTTACTTACAGAAGTACCTTCATGAACAAAAATCAAATTCTTATCCTTGTATTTTCAATTCACCCTTTTGGGGCTGTATAAACAAAATATTGCTGTCTTAGCTTACAGAAGCTTACCACTAGTTTTGAAGAAAAAGTGCCTCATACAGGCAACTCCCTGGACACCCTGTTCCAGGACCTGTGGCATAGGCATATCCAGCAGAGTGACCAATGACAACAGAAAATGTGAAATGAAAAAAGAAAAGAGATTATGCTTCATCCAGCCTTGTCTGACTAATATGCTGAAGAAAATAAAGGTATTTTGTAGCATAAAATCAATTCCTAATAGAAAATTAAAATATTGGAACTAATGGAAAAATGCATGTATTAGCAAATACTAATAAAAGATTTACTTTCTTTTTTACGGGTTTTAAAATAGCTCTTCTATGTTTTCTACCATCAATCTTCATGTTTCAATAGCAAATTACAGATGTGCAATTTCAAACAAAAGAATTAATGTCCTGAAATATAAGTGCTGCTAATGCTGTCCTGATGTGCAGTCACCCTAGAAATATTTTCTGTTTGTTGACTGACAAAGGAAAAATCAGGCAGCTTTCAGACTGAGTAACTTTCAAGATATTTCTGAGTAAATGTTGCAACTTTTTATTACATGATCTGCTTTTAATGTTCACGGTTTTCTTTGTTTTAATATTAAAGATTCCAAAGGGAAAAACATGTCAACCAACTTTCCAGCTTCCAACAGCAGAGAAACTAGTTTTTTCGGGATGCTCAACTACTCAAAGATACAAACTAACTTTCTGTGGAGTGTGCTTGGACAAGAGGTGCTGCATTCCTAGTAAGTCCAAAATGATCACGGTACAGTTTGAGTGTCCCAACGAAGGCTTCTTCAGATGGAAGATGATGTGGATAACATCGTGTGTGTGCCAGAGGATTTGCAGTGCTCCGGGAGATATATTTTCCCAACTCAAACTCCTATGACGAATTACACCACTGACTAGAACACAGGGAGTGCAACAGCACATTCACACCCTAAAGAGTCAGCACAACCCCCTGCCACAGCAATGCTGATAATGAAACCGCATATGTGAATATTCACTCGTTTATTAAATGGCACCTGGAAAACGCCTGAGGGCACCTTTTTAAAATGTAACTGTTTTTACGTGGGGAGACACATCCTCTTCAAGAATGTATCTAACACAAGTACAGCCCAAACAAGTTTGGTAACTAAGAAAGGCACAGCAAGACAGCTTCAAACCCCACTGTAACAAGTTTTTGCCCACAAAGACAAATACACACTCTAACCTATTAGGAAAAAAAATTGCCCTGTAATACTTCATCTATCATTCTCCATTCTTAAATTAACCTTTTCTGCTATACATCTGCAATAATAAAACACATCAATGCTGTTTTGAAACAGAAGTCGTCAACTTTAAACTCAGACTGCTTTTTGCAACAGATGGTCTTTCTCTAGTGTTGTGGATATAAACACTGCATGTGTAAACGAACAAAAAAGGGGGCAACTGCAGATAATAGATGCAAGATTTTAAGAAAATTCCTATTTTTAGAACATTTTCTTAAAAAATGCTCTCAACAAATGTTATCACAATACTTTATTGAATACTTCTGGGCTTATACATTCAAAAGTGTGCTTACTTACATATCCACTCCGACTCTGCTAGAAGGACTTCAAATTTCAAGAAATCATTGTATCAATCCATTCTGATCTGTAACAGTTCACTGGCAAGCAACCTGAAATAGCTGTATGTTCTACTTTGTAAAAGTTCTTACTGTAACATAAAAAGTTGCTTACCCTGATAATTATAAATATTAAAACATCTATTTTACTTGCATTCTTTCAAGGCTATAAGCGTTTTTCTCCAAATGGTCATTATAACTTCATCATAAGTGCATGTTTCACTCAGAGGTATTCTCTATTATCTCATTATTAAGTGCAACTCAGCATTCATGAATACGAATCATTAAAATATTAATTAATATTCCAAGTATAATACTTGAAACAAAATGTATTTTTTGCAATTTTCTGTTATTGCCAATTTTGGTATCAACTGAGAATGCTCTAATATAGCTAAGTATGACAGAAGCAAAAATACTAAAGCAAGGAACATAGCTTAGAGCACTCTGAAATGTCTACTGCAAAGTGTAAGAAAGCAGTTTCATTAGAGACTTGCTTTCATCTTTGAAAAGACTACATGGGCTTTTCTTCTCTTCGTAGTTGCTTGTTAAAAGCTAAATCTAGCAACGGTGATCCTTCTTTGAAGCAAGACCTATCTTTAGTTTACCGTAAGTTGAAAGTCTGAGCAAAGAATTACATTTTTGGCTGCTACAACCTTTCCTCCTTTTCTTCACAGCATATGGTGTGTCAATTTACTCCACAGTTAGGATTACTGTCCTTACTGATACCCGTCACAATTAGGTGCCTTTGAATCTTTCTTACAGGCATGGCTCATCACTTAATGACATCTCTTGAGGTAAGCAAGCTGTTGTCCTGGTCCCACTTTGGAATTACAATAGCCAGGCATGCTGCAAGTCACTCTGGTTAACTGAAGTGGCTGCATGCTTAGAGAAAGTGCTTTTTTGTTGTTGTTTTTAAAATCAGTTCTTCCTTCTTTAAGCAGCTATCTTCAGTCTTGAAGGATCTATTCTAGGCCCACCTTTTGTGGCATCCAGTTCATTGTACTCTTCTATTAGGTCAGACAAAGATGACATAGCTTCCAAAAAACAGCTTTGCTCCATCCCATCTATTTGCAGATAATGGTGAAGGTGAGCCTAAGTGAATAAAAAAAATTCAGTGTTATCCTTTTCTTGGTATTTAATTGCTTTGGCTCAGTAAGTACCATTTAGCCTGCACTGAAGGGAGGAGTGCAAGCACTGTCGAAAGGGGACTTAGAGACTTATGACATGCCTTGTTTAAACACTTGGCAACTTTGGCAACACTCCCCTAGTGAATCACAGTCGATAATACTGACTGCTTAAACACCCATCTTTTCATATTGTCTTCTTGGGTACACCTGACCAGCTGTGTACTGGGTTTACATGGCAGGGTTTCAGAAGCAGGGGGAGTGCAGGGCTGCAGGGGTGGCTTTTGTGAGAAGATAACAGGAACTGTCCCCATGCTGAACAGAACCATCCCAGTCAGGTCCAGTATGGACCTGCCACTGGCCGCAGCCGAGCCCGTGAGTGATGCTGGTAATGCCTCTGTGACAATGTATTTATTGAGGGCTAAAAATGCTGCACCACAGCTGGGAGAGAGAAGGTTCAGGAAAATGTGAGAGAAACAGCCCTGCAGACACTAAGATCAGCGAAGAAGGAACAGAAGTGGAATTCTGAGGTTGGGAAGAAGGCAGTGGAGGGAGGGTGAAGGTGTTTTCAGTTTTTGTTTTATTTCTTGCTGTCCTACTCTGCTATTATTGGCAACAAATTAAATTAGTTTTCCCTATGCCAAATCTGTTTAGCCCATGACAATAACCAGGTGGGTGATCTCCCTGTCTTTATCTCGACCCACAAGCTTTTCACTGTACTTTTCTCCTGTCCTGCTGAGGAAGGGAAGTGAGAGAAAGCTTGGTGGACACCAGGGTTTAGATTAGATATTAGGAAGAAATTATTTACTGTGCACTGGAACAGGTTGCCCAGAGAAACTGTGGATGCTCCATCCCTGGAAGTGTTCTTGGCCAGGATGGACGGGGCTTTAAGCCACCTGGTCACACAAATAAAACCCTTGGGCCATTAATTATAAACAATCCCTTCGTAACAAGATTGCGCTCCAATAATGCAAGATGCTAATAATGCAAGATTAACTATGGATGTTATAATGATAAGAGTTGCACCTTTTTCTTGTAGAGCTTCATAAATCTGTCTTTGAGTTCAATGAAAGTTGGTTTTACACAGGTGTTGTTTGCTAAAGCCAGAAGGGAATGGGAATGGCCCACAGGGGGTACTGAACACAAACCAGTTTTCCAGCCCTCTTGATTCCAGGAGACAAAGTGCAGAGAAGGCTTCAACCTATGATAGAAAAATTTAGTTATCTAAGGAATATAAAGAACACAAAGGCTAACTACTAACCGTTTCAACTAACAGTCTGAAAAGGTTAACATTTAAGCACTCAGGATTAAGGAGGACAGTTATAACTATCACCGTGAATAAGATATTTTAGACTTCAGACTAAACCACTGTGTCTCTATTTTAAATTTAAATTGCAAACATCAGTTTTGTTTTGTTAATTTAACGCATTGGGATTTGTAAAGTGAAGTTGCAAGTACCTGTTTCTATAAAAAGGATTGCAAGCACTCTGAGATTTAGTAAAGGGGCAGATTAATATTGTGTGGGGGCAATCGGTCTACCTGTAGTTTTGAAATAAATAAAATACTTTAGATTCTCAGAAATTTTCCCCATGTACCCGTCTGCCTATAAATTCCATTTTGCCTGCCTGTCCTGTTAAATCTATGTAGCTCAATAGCGTAAAAGGTAGAAAATAGGTGCTAACAAGACAGCGTTGTTAAAAAAAGGATGATTTCCTACTTACAGGAAAGTAACCATGAAAGATAGGGGCCTTCCGTTCAGCAAAAACAAACATCTACTACAGAACTTTTTATTCCAACATCCTTTGCTATTGGGAGACCCCTGGAAGGCTGGGCTTTGCTTTCTTTTGCAATTTGGACAAAGAGAGGAGAAGCACCTCCCTTTATTTGGAAAACCAGTAATAATATGACATTTTAACTCATTACATAAGTTAATTATGTTTTCTTCCCTTCTAAAATTAAGAAAAGGAGGTCGGAATAAACAGATTTGGTATTGGAATGCTCTGGACAACTGCCATCAGTTTCAGTACAAATTCCATGACTACCCTGTGTGGCATTACAAACCTTTCAATATTTCTGCGAAGGTCTGAAACCTGCACATTTCCTCGAACAAGAAGTGCACAGGCGAGGTAGAGGCTGTGCTTGGGATCTGCTTGAATTAGTTGATGATCTCTGCTAAATGCATCAGAGAACATCTGATCCAACCTGGGTGAAAAGAAAACAGTTACCTACTCTTACTAAAGTAGGATACAAAAGTTCTTCAGAATGCCCACCTTCAGGTTTTAAAAGTTCATAAAATTCTGAATAAAAGTACATTTAACCCAGGACCATAAATGATAGGAAAGATTCAAACCTTTATATGTACATATGTTGCCATTAGATGTTTTTAAAGACACACTGGATCCATTTTTTCCTCACCCTCAAGTTAGAAGCCACTGTTGAGTCAGAGAAGTTGCCTTTGTAAAGGCACTTTGAGGCCAATGGTTATAAAGTCTTAAAATTATGTAAAAGGATTTAACTACTTGGGGTTCTGGTTATGTGGCAATTTGAGTGGACAATCTCACTGTGAAGGATCTGACAAGGAATATTAAAGTGCTGCTGACCCTTACAGAACTGATTATCTGCCCGTTACACTTCATTATTTAAAAGGATCAATGAGTCATAGAACTGTATTAATTCTGATTAATGATTTGGGAAAAGACAGGCTATACATACTTGTCTAGTCTACTTACTCTAATTTTATCACACATGACTGCTTTAAAAGATGACACTGCAGATCATATTCTTTCTCTCTTCACTTCCTTAACTAAGTTTCACTGTACTGTGGGATACCAAAGATGGTGTTCTGTGGACCCACAACATCTAAGCTATTTTTCCCATTTGTTCCAAATGCTGTATATTTATAATCTCTAGTTCTTTTTTCTTATATCACCTCTGCCACAATCTGCCTATTACAAAAAATAAATAAAGATAAAAATATTACTGTTCCCACTTCATTCTGAAACATCTTTGACTGACCATCTCCTCATAGTCTGCTACCTTCCCCCCAGCCCTGTACTGTCTCCTCAAGGTATGTTTTCAATAGATCTGACTGTCACAACTTGCTACTGGAAAATAAGGGTGGTCCTGCCCTCTTCTCCACTTTGCATACTTCCACCACTTACCCCTAGCTGCCTCTATCACTATTTGGACCTCTTCCTGATTGAACATAATCCACCAAACCCAGTAAAATCACTGCACTCACTGCATCTCCAGACTGAAGTAAGATTCTGTTATTTCCCCAAAGAGCCTAGTTAATCCTTTGCTTGTCTTTAAAGTATTTTGTCAGTCAAGTGCAAACTGTTACTCAAAAGAACTCGTGGTGTGGGTTCTAAGTAATACATTTTCCCAATAGAAACACTTCCAGCAGAGATTAAAAGAATGTCAAGTTTACTGGCTCAACCATTACAGAGAAGAGGGACGACAGATGTTCCACAAATCAGCAGGATGAATTTGAAAATGTGGCAGACGTACAAGTTTTAGTTTTGCTACAGAATGGAAAGTTTTTTAATGAAAACTATGGAAGAATCAGAAATTAAGCTTTAAATGTGGCGCTCCAGTAATATTTTTTTTTTACCTTCTAGAAGGAACATTAACATCTGCCAGTGTATACAGAGGAGTTAAGCTTGAAACCAAATAATGAAGTCGAGGAAATGGAACCAAATTCATGCTGATTTCATTAAGATCCATGTTTAGGGAACCTTCAAATCTAGCAGAACTGAAAAATTAACAAACTGTTATGAAACTGCTACAACCTAAGTAAATCACTTCTATAAGGTAAACTTCCATGAAACCTATTTTTCAGCTGTTCTGTACAATAAAACTGTAAAACGACACAGCATTCAAGCAAGTGTCCAAGTATAATTACAAAACTTTCACATCTGGCAGTAACAGTGCTATGTCTTATTTACTTATACTTCCCATTAAAGAACAGTAAATTACCAAGAATGATTCCTTGTTTCCCAATTGTAGTGTTTAGCACTGATTTTCAGTATTAATAATGATTAATAACAGTACCGGTTAATTAATACCAGCTGGTTAATACCAGTTAATTAATACCACTTTTACTAAACAGGCTATAATAAAACACATGTGATTTAGCATTCCTGACAAGCTGTTTAAAAGAAAAACAGGCCAATACTCCAGAAGTATATTTCTTGCAGCAACAGACAGTTTAGGAGCAAATATGATCTAACAATATTTATAAAATAATACAACTGGCCTAGAAAGGCAAACCTGTGGGCTCCATTAAGCACTAGAGGAAGACAATGTCCTTCTGCTTATAAACTTCAGTTTTAAGACTATCACAGCTAAAGCAGCACCACTACAACATGAATACTTCCAAATACTTTAGCATTTAGTAACCAATTCTTAAAAAGCGAAGACTCATATCGAATGAAAACCAATTATTATTACTCAAGTTGATGCAGGCCTGCGTATTTACAGCACACACCACCTCCAGCAATCCTACTTTGTTACAGAGGAATAACCTGTAACTTTACCTTGTCAGGTTCAGCAGCAAGTTGGCTACGATGTTATTCATTGCGTCAAATGGCTTCCCTTGTAGTGTTTTTGCACTGCCTGCACTTGATGTTACCAAGCTGTTTTGCTTCACAGTTGATCCTAACTTCCCAGAATTGATCATCTGATAAATTTTATTAACTATCTCAAACAAGGACTTTGAGAGAGAGGAAAAAAACACAGAAGTAGTCTTGAGTACAGAACTTTGAAATTCAGTGGTCCACTTTTTCATTTCTAATAATCTTGAAAGCTCATTGTACTGTTAGCTCAAAGATTATACCTTTGATAAATCTAAATCCAACTTTTGAGCAATTCCAGTTGACTGAAGTGTTTCTAAAAGTCTGTGCCTTACATATCACAAATATGCGCACAGCTTGACTCAGAAGTTTGAATTTTATTCAAAATCCCTATGAAAATTAAAAATGCAGTTTTAGGAGATAACACCTGTGAAACAAAAAAAGTCTCTAACTATATTTCATTTTCTCTTGCTTTTTTCATAAGCAAACAGCAAGACAGTCACCAAAGCTAGACTCAAATGAGTCTAGGACTTTGCAAGGTCAGGTATATCTATGATTCCCGTATCACTAATCAGCACAGTTAAGTTTATTGGAATCTGGAGAGGTTAGAGGTCCTTGCAGGACCCTACTAATGCTATGCACAAATTGACTGCTAAAAGAATAGAAGACACGCTGTCTCAGTAAATAGGAGTTTTTCACTGTTTACCTTGAAATAGACATGAAAAAACTCACTCTACCTTACTTTGAAGGAGCAGAGCAACTTTTTAGTGATACCCATGTTCATTTCAAAAGCTTGCAAGTGACTTAGAAGTTCAATTATTACTTTAAAAAAGGAAATTATGCTTTTGGAGACTTGGTACTCAAATCAGTACAGAAAAGGAAGAGACACTTTCACTGTCTAATAAAAAAATTTACAGAAATAGAATATTATTTCTTACTTCATTCTCTATTGGTAGCACACAGTCTGCATGTTCATTAAGCTCCTTCATAGCCAGAACACTGTTATATGGAGAAGTAATAACATCATCTTCACCAGAGGGATAAACTGAAGTAACAAATCTATATACTTCTGGGAATTCCTCCTCAAGCAAATTTAGTACAAAAGTTCCAAGACCAGATCCTGTCCCTAATTATGAATGAAGACAGAATGACAGAAGACAGGTTCCTCACATTATCTTAGGCTCTAAGACTCATGTAGGACACATACAACTTTTTAATTATATATATTTATGAATATTTTCTGAAGCATTTGGCTGACAGTAGAGGGTACTCAAATGTAATTAAGGCAGGAAGGTTTTTCCCAGACAGGAGAATAATTAAGTAATAAAATTATTTCCCACAGTATGTCAGTCTTAAAAATTTCTGCAAACCATGAAGTCCTATTATGTAACATACATTTTTCTGACCTAGTATTTCTACTTCTTATTTTCAATTCTTTAATTTGAATTATGAAACACAACATTTGCTTAAAAGCATTGAAATGCCCCAAACAATACGTATTTTCCTTTTAGGGTTTCTTTATGAAGTTTTCTCATTCTGCAGTAAAAACAGAACTTCCCCTTCCCCCCAGCACACAGGCTTTTTTCCTCATTAACACTAAGCACGCAGCCCTGAGTTCAAAACAGAGAATTGGACTGTGGTCTTTTTCTGAATATTCAGCTACATTCTCACTGGCAGACAATTTAATCTATGAACAAGACAGCAGTTTTCACAATAACAGAAACAGTACCTGCAGGGTCTCTGAAATTAAGCAAATGGCCACAAAAAAGGCCCTTGACAAAATACTTGCTTCATATTTAGAGCTGTTTTCTGTGGTTTTTTCCACATCATAACCAATTATAATACACGCTACTCTCAGGTTTCTGGGGTTGGAAGGCTTAATGCCAATGCAATAATGACAAAATTGTCACTGCAAAGGATTCTTCCTTTTGGCTTATTAGCAAAGTAACTAGATTGGATTCAAGAGAATTATGTGGAAAGAAAACTGAAAAACAAAGTTTTTGTAAAGTTAAGCAACATTAGAAGTCTTCTTCAAAGCCTTTCGGAAAACTCTTTCCCCACAATTAAAACCAACTTTATTATGACAATGCTGTCAGTGCTCAGAGGTCACTGAGCCTTCTTCTGGTCAGTAATACCTCGATGTTTGTCTTTGGTACCTGTCTTGATCTATTCACTGCCTTATCTTTAGAATTTTAGCTGCATTTTTGTTCTGCGTAGCACATTAGAGCTCCTCAGTGCTGTAACAGAACAAGTGATAAATAATTACAGGTCCACTAAGTTGTACTAATGTTAATTTTTTAAAACTGCATTCTGAATGATGTAGATTATTATACTGATTTTGTTTCAAGATCCATGTCTTTTTTTTAATCTGTGGCTACTGCAATCATACTCACCATAAAAAGATTACTTACCACCTCCCATGGAATGAATTATAAAGAAACACTGTAGACAGTCACAATGTTCAGCGGTTTTCCTCAGCTTTTCCACTATGTTTTCCTGGTACTGACGGCCATATATCTTATGACCTACAGCCCTGAGGACATGAAAAGTACTTTAAAAAAACCCCCAACAATCAAACTTTCAATTTTTAATTTTACCTCCTTTTATGTGACATTTTAGAGTTCAGAGTCCAAAGCTGGGTGCAACGCCTCATCTGTGAGAGTTTCTAAGCTGTGACTACATATGAGCATATGGAGTCAGGACATGGTTTTAACTTTGAGGATGCAAACAGCTCCAAGTTCACAACTTTGGCATGTGTCCTTATTATTCTGTACTGAAAAGGAAACAAAATCCCATGCTGGATGATCTAACTGTAGTAATGAAATGAAAGCTATATAGTCCTTAACAATAAAGATATCTCTATGCAATAAGTGTACAGATCATCTTTCGAGTACTATGCAAGTCGGTTGCTACTAGTAACAAAAAACCCCCAAACAGCTCATTTTCAACACACTTGTCTGCTAGATGGTAAAGTTACAGAATGTTTTATTCCCCATATTGCACTCTCTTCTGGTACATTTGCTGGTGATTTGCTTTCCAGTCTGTAGTGCACTGAATATTATTAGAGCACATTAAGGTCTCAGTGAAAATTTGGAATTCATTATGTTAATCAATCTTTTTCTGAATTTCTCTTTTGGTAATGCAGTTTATATGCACAAAGCCAGACTCTGTGGTGCTCAGAAATCAGAAGTGCATTTGTTCATATATCTCATTTCCACAGTAGCTGCACGGTCTCAAACTAGATTACGGCTTCGACTAAGCAATGAAAGCAGCTGAATGCCAAAGAAACAAAAATAAAAAGCATGTTCTTTGGTAAAGAAAATCAAAAAAGAGGGAAGGAAAAAAAGACAAAATGATATATCAGCAGAATTATTCTTCTGTAAGAGCCTTTTCAAAGCCCTCCTCCAGGCGACAGTGACTCCAAGTTTGCTGGTAAAATGCTGCAGCTCTCCAGGTGCAGAAAACGCAGAAAGCTACGGTTATCATTTCCCCTTTCAAATGCCATCTAATTAGCTGCTAAGAAATGTGTTCTAAAGAGGTTCTCACCAGTTGTTTCCTGAACCAGAAACATCTGTGATAAGCTGCTTGCTATCAAACACATCCCTCAATGGTCCCTGTAGGATTTCATTTACCACACCCTCCTCCATGTCAATCAACAGTGCCTTTGAGAATGGAAAGAATTAAAATTCAGTCAGTAAGTAAACCACCTTTGAAATAATCACACAAAGAAACAAAATTGTTTACAATATAAAAGGAATTCTGTTGCTACTCTGCTCCAGAGAAACCTTTCCCCCCCCCCGAGTTGTTAACTAGGAGTTCACCTAAATTCACCTTAGCTGATTTGCTAGAAGTTGTTCAATAGGACAGCATTTCAGATGATGAAATTTTGTTAAAAGTTTGTAACATTTTACCCCGCTACTTAGGAATAAAAATATTAAAACATTTTTATGTTTCAAGTTTCCTTGCTTCTTAATCATTTAAAGTGGCTCAAAGAAACCCAATCCTTAGTTAATAGTATCTGCAATAATTTTATTAAAATTCCAATATAAATTACTCAACCAGACTGGCAGCAAACTGTATTACTGCATTAATAAAAATTAATATTAGAAATTCTACTATTCAAAGCTGTATTTAAACCTGTATGCAATTTTAAGAACTTCATGAGAATTCCCACACAGTTGGACATAAATATTCAATGTAAAAAGTGACCTTTATAGATTGCCTTACTCGTGCTTTTAAAGAGCGGATTTTTCCTTTGTAAATATCAGGACCACTATCACCACTTCTGAAAAAAAACCAGCAATACAAAAATCTAAAATCAGATTTGTAGCATAAAATATATACTACAATAAAATTTTATTTCTTTTGTTTTGTGTTTGGAGGACTATGACAATGCAAACAAACAGAAACACCCTGAACATGCTGCTAAGACCTCATAATTCGTGAAAGCAATATAGTTACAGGACATGATCTCAATCAGAATTACCCTAAACATTACTTCAAGAAGCTAAAAGAAAAGCATAAAAGTTTACTCTCAGATACAGCCTCTGCTTCGTAGCAATTCTACAAGCATTGCCAAAACTGGAAAGGATTATCTTTTATCAGATGTGATACGTGTATCCACATCAAACAATGGAAAAAAGCTCCCCACGAGCTTTTCAGTGGGGGTAGTACAACATTGAGCTTGTGCTCGAGGTGTGAAAGCTCTGTAACTGCACCAGCACAGTGCTGTGCTTGTCTTAGACCATTCTACATTCAACCACCATTATATTCACAAAACATCAGCTAAAATTGACTACAGCACCAATGTTCTGAACCTGCTGAGTCCCCCCCAGGAATAAGGGGAAGAGAGTACAGGGATGCACTGGATTACTCAAGGATTTTCCAACTTCTCACTCTAGACACTTCTCATTAGGTGAGCAGCTCACAGCAGCCTCCAATACTCATGTGATTCCTCTAGAACACACAGCACCTGTAGGAGTACACTATAGCACCAGTAAATCCACCTTGAGAATTTCTCTTCAGGGACTAAAAAAATTCAGAGAGGAAATAAAACCAACCCCAAAACAACATCTCTTTTTCTTACTATTGTCTTTGTGGTCTTTCATGCCAGACCATACCTTCAACCACTTGGATTTAATTGCTGAAAAAAATGCCCACATTCCTAGAACCATGGGATGGTTTGGGTTGGAAGGGACGTTAAAGATCATCCAGTTCCAAACCCCCTGCCATGGGCAGGGACACCTTCCACTAGACCAGGTTGCTCAGAGAGAAAACAGATGTTTCTATTGCAGCTAACCTGTCAATTACATATTTGGCGGTTTCATCTGGCAGGTACAGAAACAGACACTTTTTATGATCAAATTTTCTTGATTTAAAAAAAAGGAAAAAATATTCTTGAAAATACCCATAAGGAATGACAATAATAAACTTCAATACATTTGCAATGTTCTTTCAAAGAGATAAAATTTGAGAGAAAGCAATTGGATTTCAGTGCTGTTCTAGTTAAAATCACACTGCTGTACTGCAACCTTTTCATATAATCGAAGGAAAGAGATGTTGGTCAAATGGTTTTTTTATTAATTAGAATGCAACAGGCTATCCCAAGCACACATTTTCTTCTCGCAAACTGCCATGATTTTTGTAACTGGATAGATAAGAGATAACTGAATGGTTTTAAGGTATGAATTGGTTAACTCCTAAAAAACAATTACAGACACTACTCTGGGTAACAAAATAGTCAGATAAATAAGATTTAAAAACTGTCAGTATTTTCTGACTAGCTTATAACAATTCCTCTTACAACTCTTCAAGAAATGCTGCTCAGTTGGTATTCAGAGGGCACACAATCTGATTGTGATTTGTAATGGCAAAAGCTATCAGATCCTGACTGTCCACGTTTGGTGCAAAAGGAAAGGAAAACAAACCCACTCACTTTCAACACATTTAACTACTGAAGTATGTATAGAAAAAATGGAAATGCAAAGATAAGGTTTTGAGGAGAATACAAAAAAAGTGAAATATTTTTCTAGCACAAGCTAAATGTGACTTAAAAAAAACTGTAACAGGTTAAAAGAAGATACTGCAAGTGCTGATCTACTGTGTTAAACTCATGAACTGCTTCATAAAAACTTACCTTGTATCTACGTTCCTAAAGAAACTGCTTAAGGCTTCATCATAAATTCCTTTCTAAAAGGAAACAACACAAAATGATGTGTAATGTCAAAAATTCTCAGTGCTTTTTCATAGAATAATTTAAGTTGGAAGGGACCTCTGAAGGACACCTGTCAAACCTCACCACTTGAAACCAACTGAGCATCTCTGTTGAATCCAGCTAGTTCTAGTCAGCTCTAAAAAGAACATTTCATTGAAACATCAGCTTATTGTTGAAAACTGAGAGGAGAATGTAACCAGGAAATTAAATTTTCAGCACAAGATTAAGCATCTGTAATAGTTTACTAAAGATCCCAATGCAATTATTAAACTGAAGAGCTGCTCTTCAGCTGACTCAGTTCATCACTGATACAACTCTCAGTTCATCATGGGTTCCATGCCTGTGATAGCAATGCCCATGGAGTTCTGTGAAAAGCACATAACACTGATTCTTGAACTCCCTGCCGAGGGATAGCATGGAAATTACTTACCCCAACATAAAGCTAAAAAGATCTGACAAGTTTAAATACCTAAAGTTATTTCTAGTCACAGCAAGAAAAGTGTGTTTTTGTTCAGGGTACTCAGCCCAATCCTATGCCCTCCTTATGTTGCTATTTTGTTCAGTAAAACTGTACAGCAAGTCATGGCATGAGCCAATGTGGAAAACAATGGTGGGCTTTGGGGGTGTCCTCTTTTGCTTTACTGCCAGTGGCAAAGTACCAGCACTGAACAGCCCTACTGTGTTGCTAGCTGCCTCAGACCTGGTAATGCCTGGCTGTAGGGAGACATCCTGAGCTTTCCAGGCTGGAAATGCTGGAGAAAGCTGACCAGAATTAGGGATCACAGAATCAAAGAATATTGCGAGTTGGACGGGACCCAGAAGGAACAGAGTCCACCTCTTAGCCCTTCAAACGACACCCCAAGAGTCACACCCTGTGCCTGAGAGTGTTGTCCAAACGCTTCTTGAGCTCTGACAGGCTTGGTGTTGGGGAGTCTGCTCCAGTTCCAACCACCCTCTGGGTGATGACCCTTTTTCTAATATGTAACTTAAATGTTCCCTGACGCAATTTCAGGCCATTCCCTCGGGTCCTGTCACTGGTCTCCACAGAGAAGAGATCAGTGTCTGCCCCTCCTCTTCCCCTCATGAGAAAGTTGCACACTGCAATGAGACCCTCAGTCTTCTCCAGGCTGAACAGAACAAGAGACCTCAGCTGCTCCTCATACGGCTTCTCCTCAAGACCCTTCATTATCCTCGTGGCCCTTCTTTGGAAGTTGTCTAAGAGCTTAATGTGTTTTTTTTTTTATATTGTGGCACCCAAAACTGCACACAGTATTGAAGGTGAGGCCACCCCAGTGCAGAGCAGAACGGGACAATTCCCTCCCTTGCCTGGCTGGCGATGTTGTACCTGATGCACCCCAGGACACCACTGGCCCTCCTGGCTGCCAGGGCACTGCTGAGTCCTGTTCAACTTGCCACCGACCAGGACCCTCAGGTCCCCTTCTGCGGCACTGCTTTCCAGCATCTCATTCCCCAGTCTGTCCATACATCCAGCATTGTCCCATCCCAGGTGCAGGATGCGGCAATCCCCGTTAAACTTCACACGGCTGGCGACTGCCCACCCTCTGATTTAACAAGGTCTCTTGACAGTTAACCTTACGTTTTGTTTTCGTGATTAGTTACGCGGCACAAGAAGCTGGGAGTGGCTGTGCTCACAGTGAAGCGCCCTTCGCTGAAGCAAGCGAACCCAGCGCTCTGCAGCCACAGCGACGAACGCGGACGGCAGCGAGGGCGGCTCGCCGCGGGCCGGCGGGGCAGTGGCGCCCTTACCTTGTTGACGGCGGCGTGCTCCCGCAGCGCCAGGTCCCAGAAGCGGCATCCCACCTGGTTCCCGCACTGTCCCACTGCAAAGGGGAGAGACACGGCTCAGGCAAGGGGAGGGGGCGGCGGGAGGTCGGGGCGCCACGACCCCCTTACCCTGCACCACCACCGACTGGGTCATGGCAGAACCGGCGGCGCACTCCTGTTTCGAAGTCGGCGCCCGGAAGCCGCACCCCCTGAGTTCCTGCGGTGGAACGTCCCAACCGTCGCCTCAGCTGCAGGCGCTCGCCGCCCGCCCGCCGCAAGTGGAACGTGCCATTAGGGAGCGGGGGAGGGGGGGGGGACGGGGCACTAGGGAGATTTTCGGACCCTCGGTGAGGCTGAGCGGAACTCGAGAGGGGCTGCAGGGCCTCAGCTGAGGCCGGGGTATGGGAGGCCTGACAAAGACCTAAAATAAAGTCTCTGTACGGGAGAACAGAAGTATTTCCATACACTACAGTTCATTATCCTTTATGGCTAAAAATGGTGCAATAACGAAGCGCTTTATTTTTCCCAAATATATAATTCAGGGAGATGGTGTGAAATGTGCGAAATGGTGTGAAAATACAAATTAAAAATTAAATGAAAAAACGGCCATTTGGAAATGCTGTAATGTACCCTCCCACCAGGCTTGCAGATTAAGCTCAGTTTCATATTTCTTTTGCATATAATTGTCCACAGGGAAAAAACGAAGCATGTAGAGGTGCTGTTGTCTCAGCACGGCAAGACTGCTCCGCAACACAGCTCAGCTGCAAAATCATGGAATCGTTTAGGTTGGAAAAGACCTTTAAGACCATCAAGTCCAACTGTTAATCCAGCACTGCCAAGTAAAGAACTAAAACAGTAGAGACTGTGGGCCATGCAAAGCTTGCAGAAAGCTGTCTTGTGACACAGATGGCAATTCTGCTTCCTGCGGGAGGAAAAAAGCACTTGCATTCAACCCAGTCCATTAGGTTTTATGGCTAAAACCTTCCAACAAAATACTCTTTTTTCCAAGTACATTATTTGTAATGCTGGTGTACAAACAAAATTTGCAAAATAAAATTTTTAATCCTTTATTTGCTCCTAGACATGACTTGGTGTCCTGTAGAGATTAACTGTAGGTCTACAGGAAAACAAAGTTATAATAAATGACTGTTTAAAAAAATCTTTCCTATAAAGATCATGTATGTATTGCAGCAAATAAAATATTGTACAATACAATATAAGAATGCATTGTATACAAGAAATAGATACGGAGACTAATTTTGTAAAACTTAATTGAAATTCATATTGTTCTTAAGAAAAAGTACTGAGTGGCTCGAGCTTACTCAAGTGTCATGTATGAAATGTGCGAAGAGGACCAATGGCTTTAGTGTTACAGGCGTGTTTAGCATGAATAGAGTAATATTGCCTCAAACATGTCTTTTCTATAAACTAATCACCACTGCAAAACTACATGAATATTAATCAGGAAAGTAGGTAGTGATTTCTCTCTGGACGGACTAGATGTAACCTATAACTTGATTTTGTTCCCTGTGGTTTTTTGAAGTGGTCCAAACTTGTGGGCTGTGCTCTGTTCTTGCTATTAGATGTCAAACTGCTTCTATACTTCTTGCCTACTGTCTTGTCCTTAAAGTTTTCTCTTCACGTCTTCACAGCCTTAATTAGGGTTAAAAGCAGTACAACATTGCTTATAAGCGTTCTAAAGCTTAATTTAAATTCTAGAGAATCTCTTAATATTACTGTATCTGGCTTGCTTTCTTCTTGTGTAATTAGCTCCACTTTCTACTTGTTTTTTAAGTTAGTTGTAGCTTTTGTGTTCCATGTCCCATCAAGATTCACTTTAGTGAGATTCACTCTATTGAGCACGCTGTTGCTGCAAGACACTCTGTGCTTTGTCTTCCAGTGTTCTAAGTGGTCTGTGAAGGCAAATGTAAAGTGATTATTGTCTCTGAGCTTGGAAACACTGCAAAGATGCACCTGAGATTCATGTTCACGAGGGGATATTTTTTAGCCAAAGGAGGTCCAAGGGCAGGAGGGTGACACGTAGTAGCCAGATTGGCTTGATGCATATGCTCAGAGGTTTTATGATCTCAACTCTGTGAAAGAAATAAGCACACACTTGACTTCCTGTTTCATTTTAGGTGAAGCTCCACTTCATCTACATAGTGTAAAATGCATGAATCTATACAAGTCCCCTTGGAGACATTTTTGTCTATGTTAATCACTTAATCAACAGACTTATGGTAATGTGTGTTTCTTACCCTTAATTTCTCAGTAACATTTTGTTGATATGTTATACAGGAATGGTGTTCCACAGCTTTGGAACACAAATTGAATAATTGTATAAATAACTTACTATGTTATTTAGTGGAAATGAATTGCCATGGACCGCAGCGAATCTGTGAATAACTCTTAAATCCCACACTGTAACAAGAGCCAGAAGTGCATCACAAGTTAAATATGTGTGCTATGCTTTCAGCTTCTTTTTAATAACAGTCATTTGACTATTTAGGCCACGTGCTGCTGTAGGGAGAATACACTGTAATTTGAACTAATGTTATCCTTTGATTTATATCAGGTCTTAGTTCACATATGAAATTTGTCGGTTTGTAATTTTAATTTTTTTTCCCTATTTTTTGTATGTTTGAGGTTTTCTTTTTAATTTAGAATTGTTGGATTTTGGGAAATTACTTTCAGGCTTGTAACACTTCATCTTTCATTTTTCTGCTCAGGCTGTCATCCATACTCTGGATTTTTGACAGAAGGGTGTTCTCTACACATCTTGAGATGTAAGACATAGAGGGGGCCAAGATCCCATTTAAATCCTCTATTTTGAAGCAGTTTGCTGAGCATTTCATATTGAATTTGATTTCTTTCTTAGATAGTCATGCAAATGTCCAATTTCAGAGTATTTTGTGATACAATAACAGTGTACTTGCAGCCCTGATATAGATAATGGCTATAACAACACTTATTAAAACCTTGAAGGTGGCAGAGAAAAGTTATGGTCTCCTCAGGGTCAGTGCTCATTTTTTGTAGGCCTTCTGCAGAATTTAGATAGTTATAGTCATGTTAAAAATGGAAATGGACAATCTGACAATGTAGCTCAGAACTTGAAGGTTTTTCCCACATCTTTGTAGATGAAGGGTTTTGTACTTTGAAGCTGTAATTTTTAAGATAGATACAGAAGACAAATTGAATTCTGGGAAGATTCCTGCTTAGGCAGTTGCCTTCTCTTAAACACCAGCAGCCTTGAAATGAGTGCAGAGGTATGTGCAATATAATGCATCACATGCTGACTTTCTTTGGCACATATGAAATGGTAATTTTAAGGTATAAGTGGATGTTGGGGGCAGGGAAATTTGCATTATTTTCTGCTCTCTCCTGAGTCTGAAAGTATCCTCTGGTTTATAGCGTTTGTCTTTGGAAACCCTGTTCTGCAGAGGGAAGACTTATACCTCTGAAGCCTAGAAGGGAAAATTGAGGAAGATACCCTCCAAAACATTGCTGTGTTTGATTAACTGGTGATATAGTAAAGAGAAGTAAATTGAATAGTAGCAGTTTATGAATTTTAATGTGTTTTTTATTCACATACTGTTTTAGTGTATTTTTAGTTTCCCATATATAAAGTATGCAAAGGACTGATTAATCAGAAAAGTCATTCTTAAATGTCAATCCACAGAACAAAACCAAATCACATTGCAGCAAATACGGCTAAGAGAAATATTGTTTAGTCACAGAGCTTGGATGTGAATATGAGAAAATACGCTTTGGTTTGAAGTAGGTGTAAGACAGAAAAACATTCCGAGTGTGTGCATACCAGTTAACATACAGTGCTCCACTTAATACCAGCATTCACTAAACTCTGATGCTCTTAGGGGGCACAAGCATATGCTATTCCTGGCTATCTCTGCTGAGCAGCTGCGGGCAACTCAAAAGGAATTTCAGTAATCCTTGTAATGAACCTATCTAAGCAGGGAATCTACTGTTCTTTTCTCTCCAGCAATAGGGTCCTGGAGACCAGGGCATGAGGAAGCTTAGCTCGGGTTGTGGTGTCATGAGCTTTTTTGAGCCAGTCTAGCAACTCACTGGCACTGGGAGGAGAGAGACTTCCTTTTTTCCCCTGCTTCCAGCTGCATTGCTCTGACGCCATCCATGGCCTCTGTAACCACTGGGAACCCAGTTCACTGATCTGAGGACATTCGCCCTCAACACCAACAATAAAAAATTCCCAAAGCAAAAGCCTTTAATTTTCCATTCCAGGTCTGGGTAGTAGCTGGGAGCAGGAAAAAGCTGAGCAAGCGTACTGGTTTTGGTGCCTGAGACAAAGATGGCATTTGAAGGCAGCTGAATTTAGGGATCCATGCCTGATCCAGAGAGACTGCAGAGGGATACTCTTACTGCTTGCTTCTCGAGTATGAACAGTGGGCTGTGGAGTGATGAAAAGAAAGGTCTATATATCACTCCCGTGTGTAGGGGGTGTCTGTAAGCTTAGAGTTGGAAAGGGAATCAGTCCTTGGAGCATATTGCCTGAGAGCTGCAGGGAAGAGAAAGGAGGATGTGTTCAGGAGAAGGCAAGCGGAACAGGAATGGGGCTGAAAGTATGACCAGAGCTGACAAGGCTGGTGAAAGGAGAGACAGTGGCTACTGGAGCCACACTGGATTCAGTTACCACCCAACGCTGGACTCTAGAGACAAGTGGAGAGTCAGTGATGGGGTCCCAGCTGCTGGAGAGCTCCTGTGCCTGTGTATCCAGAGGTTGCAGTTCTTTATCCAGAGTAAGCTAAGTCTGCTGCAGTGTCAAAACCCTTTTCTCCCTACTACCTTACTGAGAGTAGTAGGGAAGCTGCTGATTAGTGCTTACATGCGTATCTTATTCTGGTGGTTCTTCCATCTGTCCATACTTTCAAAATCTTTGGATTCCAGTTGTCATTTGTGTGTCTTCCAGATGAATTCCTATTAATTTTTAGTCTCTAGGGTGTTGTCCTTTATTTTCGCATTTCATACTTTCCTGCTTTGCAGCTGGTCATGTTTCGAGTTGGTTCCAACAATAATTTGCTCAGCAACGATGAAACTTTCTGTGATGGTACTTTATTCTTTAAAGAGAAGAAAGCTAAATGGCTTTGATTCCTTGTAGGTGATCACTGAAAGGACTAAGTTTTGCAAGTGGCTTGTGTCTGTTTGATGTTCAAGCCTACTGTGAGTTGAACCCTACCATTCACTTCCATCTACCTTCTATGGTTATAACATAGCTCAGATTTGCAGCCCTTTGCCTTCTGTTTACATCTTCCTGTTTCACTCCCAGTTCCTCTGCAGCAGCATATCTTCCAAAGGAACATGTTCCTTGTTTGAGGATTACTGTCGTAAACTGAAGTCGTGCAGGAGTCCCACAGGGAAGTGATGGTTTTGTATGATAAGGGAGTCACCTGAAACTGTGACTGTGGTTCTGCTTTCTACACTTCATGTTTACTTGTGTAACATTAGTGCAGATGAGATCACAATGAGATTGTGAATTTAGTGCTGTGTTTGTAAGTAAGTGCATTTAAAAATTCAGAGAAAATACTTGAAATTTGGAATTGTCTCTAAGGCAAGCATTACTCCAGAATTACCTAGTTTAGGTAAATGAGCATATATATAAAGCATCTGTCTTAAAAGGTACACATCCTGTCTTCATATTGTGCTAGAACATATCCATGAAGTCTAAAAGTGGAATAAAAATTTTAATTTTTCATTGTTTGTAAGCTTACATAATTAGTATACTCTCTTCCTCCAATTTTATTTGAGGAATATATAAATGAGTTGAATGGAAAATTAAAAATATACAATAAGATCTTTGAACAGTATTTGCAATGTAAATCTATTATCTAGCTTTATTCTTTAATGTGCATTAGCAGATCTTTTTCTGTGGAACAAAGGGTGACTAAGATATGGAATGAAATTATGTAGAGGATCTATTTTGAAAGTAATGTATTTAATATAATTTTAATTTCTTTTATAATCCGATATTTTCATGTAACAAACTGGCCACACATACAGTATAAGAAATGGTAAAGCTCACTCTTGTGGTATATTAAGAGAAGTGCAGAAGCAACAGCCCTTTATTCTTCAGTGATTTTTGTTTGCATGTAAATATTAGAAGTGACCCCTCCCCCTTCCTGCTTTCTGTAGATGTAGTTGTGATATTTTCATTCTTCTTGTCTTGCTGAACACGGTTTCTTTTGTTCTATTTTTCTTTCTGTGGTCTAAGGAACTTTTGAGAATCGATGCAGTGCACTATCAGGCTGCTGGACAGGTATTAATGCTTACAGCACCACTAACCAAAGCTGCTTTACTAAAACTCACTGGCTTTTCATCAATCATGAAGTTACGAATGCAGCCAATGAAGGAATTGCGTGTAGTCAGGCTTGATGTTAGCAGAGACTCTGGAAGAAGGAGATTAAAAAAATTAAATAAATAAAAATTTAGAGCTCATTATGGGCAAAATAATCAGTTTGGTGGCAGAATCTTTTAACTTTGCTACTAAGCGCAGCTCTTCTGAATCTTCTGTGGTTCTTTTAAAACATTTGGCCTACTGCCAGTGTCCTAGAGGCCATTAAAATATGCTTAGTTAACTAGTTATGTAAAACTCTTGATACTACACTGTCAATAGAGACACAATTTTGCGTTTTTTGACAACTACATTTTCTTTTAAGTAACAGAGTAGATGAGTCCCAGTGTCTGTTTTTGTAATTTAACATCACATGTATTGTCATCTGTGTCTGATTTGTTAGTTTGCATCCAGTTTGCTGTATCTGCATGGCATTATTTAGTATTATATCTTATTTGTTGTTGTGAGGTTCTGTGTAAGAGTTTCCTGTGTCAGGCTGATAATAGCATTATAGAGCCGATGTATGGCATTGCTTTAGTATTCTATAATTAATGTAGAAATAGAAGGCTCTATTATGAAGCAGAACAGCATTTGCAATTACCCCTTTATATTACCTCTCTGGGAAGAGTTCTGTCCTAATGAAATTCCAGTTTGGATTTAAAGAGTGAGCAGGCATCTGCACACAGATTTTATTATTCCCTTTAGGCTCATTTTACCTCCTGGTAGTGTGGGATGGATGTGAACACCACACACTCAAGCCACTAATCCAAGATAAGCATTATAATGAATTTTGTAGTTAGAGCTGTTAATGATTGACATGCAAGGCTCAGAGAAATAATGCTGCATGTTTTCAATGAGAAATGTACTGGAGTTGACTTAAAAATTGAATCACGTAGTGTTGATTACAGTTTGTATATGAACCCCAACAGAGTTAGCTCTGTCTGTTGAATAAGGGGAGGAAATGTAGTACTCTTGGCCCATGCTGCACAGATGGTCTGTGAGTCACAAATACACAGGAGCAGAAATCTGTCTAATAGAAACCCCTAGTCAGTAAAAGAATCTCCATGTTTTGTCTTGTGTTCAAGGATGCCATTGCTTGAAGAATAGGAAAGAAGCCTACCAGCCCCTAAAGCTTGGGACTCCAGTTACAGTGACAGCGAGTTTCCAATCCCATAAATAAATAAATCACTTCTTAAAAAAAAGTAAGCCCACATGGGAAGATAAAATAGAAAAAAAAGAAATTTTGTTTGTAGTTGGCTGACTTCTCTACTGAGTCCATACCTTACCCTCCAACAGCTGTGAATGTTTTAATTTCAATGAAGCAGCACATCTTTTTCTATGAGAACTTGAGGAAGAACATTTCTGATCAGCTCTTGAGCCTTTGAATTTTACCACGTTGTTCACATGTTTAGTTCTTTTTTGAGATGAAAACATAGTCTTTATGCTTTCTCTGGAAAAAGGGCTGAAATCTGAGAACAATATACCACAAAGATACCAAAAACATACCTGGTACACCTCCAATAAACACTGGTTCTCTGTGGTCAATTGCCTTTGGATTTAGCGGCCCTACCACGTGGTTGACTTCAGAGTCTACATCCAGCTGCACCACATTTGCATCTCTAATAACTGAAAGGAGAAGGAACAGGGATCAGCAAGAAGTAGCACATGAGTTTTCTATGACAGACAGGACTCACCTGTTTGGTGTGAGTAGTTGATTTAGTGTTTGCTAGATTGGGTGTGAGCCAGCAGTGACAGTTTGTGGGCAGATTCTGGCATAGGGCAGGGCCAATGGAAGATAGAGTGGGAGCAAGGGTGCTTTTGAATGGGGCTCTTGATCACTGGTGGCAGTGTTCAGGTTCCAGGTTATGAGCACAAAATAGGTTGTGGCTTAGAAAAACTGTTTGCCCAATTGCTCCCGCTTGGGGATGTATTAGAATGCGGTGAGGCTTCTCCCTTGCTTGTGTGCCTGGATTTCCTTCAGAAGGGAACCAGAATGCTTGTGGAAAGGGTGCAGGCTCAGATCTCTTCTGCAGTGATAGTGGAAGACATCCTCAGTCAGCATCTAGACAGGAAGATGAGGGGATTCAAAGTACCCAGGGTTTAGAAGTACTTTTTGACTTTCAAAACCAGGAAAGAAGAATGACTGTCTGGCACAGAGGCAAAATCCTGGCTGTAGACATCTCTCTATTGTGAGCAAAAGTTCCCCATATCTGTCTTGTTATTTGACTTTTAAGGGCAGCATATGCTTGTACCTACTGCATTCTATCAACTTCTAATTGGGAAAGGAAGAGTATAATCTGTTATATGAATTAGGAAAGGTTGGCAGAATTTCAGCTAGGCTGCTTTCTGGTCTTTGAACGAAGAGCTTCCATCTTTGCTCGTTCTTCCTATCTTTGTAGGAATCTGTGCTTGTCCTCCCAGGAAGCCCTACAGTTCTGTGTCTGAGGGGTAAATAAGACTGTGTCTTTCACGCAAACTTGGGTCTTGGCAGGTGAGAAAGAAGAACTGAAAATACTTCTGCAGTGCCAGTGCTCTAGCCCATGGAGATGGATATCTGGGGAGGGAGAGATGGGCTCTTTTACCTTAATTAGGGGATGATCACCTTTTACTGACCTGCAATTCGATGCCACCTGCCATCACAGAGACTCTGTTTTAGTGTCACTGAAGTTGAAAAATCCCTGATTCCGTTATTCAGTTTCACAGTAACCTGAGGGAAAATAATGTAATCATCACTGTAAACCCCCTCCTTTTCTCTTTTTACCTTTTGGTGTAATAATGTTGTATTCCCCACTCAAAACATGTCAAGTATCCAAGAGAAAGGAAAACATGAGCTCATTAAATTCTTCAAAACAAAGTACCTTTTTAATCCAAATTTAGTTTCGTTTTTTTTTTTAATTGTTCAGATTCAATAGTTCTAAGACATTCCTAATTATCTCAAAGAAGAGTTCAAAAAAAGATTTAAAAATAAGAGCTAATTTCATTCATTTACTAGTACCTCTACTCTATAATTTCCTGTGCGGTAAATTAGTGTTTAGAGGCATCAGATGATGTTTTTGGCATCTTGCTAGCCACTTAATAAGGAAAACATTCAGGAAAAGCCCAAGTATAAACAAGCAGAAAAAGATATGAGAAAGGAATAGATAGCAAATTTAAGAATGAGTTTTAAGTTACTTGTTCAAGCTCACCAGTAAGTCTCTGGCAGAGCTAGAAAGTGAACCTAATTCTGAATTTTGCACCTCTGCTTTAGTTAATGGATTGGTATGTTTTTGCATGGAAAGGTTCCAGCAGCAGCAAAGCAGTGTTGTGCCCCTTTTGTGGGACGTGAGATTCCTGGTGGTGATTGCCAGAGAACTCCAAGCTCTGAGTCCAACCACTCAGGCTTTTCAAATGTTGAAGTTGTCCCTGATGATGCTGACACTATGGTGACCGAAAATCACAGAATCATAGAATGGTTTGCATTGGAAGGGACCTTAAAAATCATCTTATTCCAACCCTCCTGCCGTGGACAGGGACACCTTTCATGAGATCAAGTTGCTCAGAGTCACATCCAACCTGGCCTTCAACATTTGATGGGATGGGGCATCCACAGCTTTTCTGGGCAACCTGTTCCAGTGCCTCACCACCCTCAGTAAAGAATTTTCTCCTAATATCTAATCTAAATCTACGTGTGAAGCCGGTCCCCCTTGTCCTGTCACTACATGCCCTTGTAAATAGTCTCTCACAAGGAAACAACTTATATTTAATTCTAGAGGATCTCTATTTTGATACAGTTGTAACCAAGAGATACTGTTTTGTGTTTTTTTTTTTTTTTTCCCAGAAAGGCACCAACCAACGCAATTAAAATGACCCTCATGTTCTCTTTTAGCCACCCTTGGACAAAATATATAGATTAAAGCAAATAAAGAATCATGGGAGAACGCGACTCCTTAATAAATCACCCAGACAAGCTGTACCGATAGAGATACATACATTTAAAAACTGAATTAAAGCTGCTGATCTTATTTGTCCAGCAAAACGGTTTTCACAAAACAGGTCTTTCGTAATGCATTCAAAGAAAGCAAATAGTTAATGGTAAAGAAACACAGATCCTTATTAAGAAGTTACTGGACTGCTGCAGTGACAAACAGGGAAATGCTGCTTTTCCAGGATGAATTTTGTGTATGAATTGCATGTGCATTATACAGGAAGTGAGGTGCGAAGCAGTAAGTGAAGCAGCACCTTTTGTTAGACTGATTGGTACAGTTGGGAAAGTGTCTTAGATTACAACATGAGATGTAACCAAAAGCATGTATTTTATCACCATCTGTTAAAATCAGGTGGGGCAATGTTCTTTATCTCTTCCATGACCCATCCCTCATAACTCCCTCTGGGATGGATATCTTCTGTTAATGGGCCATCAAGCCTCACTGCACGACTCGTAAAATTACATCATCCCGTTGTGGGATGCTCTGCCCAGGGGGAGGAACCAAGCATTCCTGCCTGGATGTAATCTGAGGTTTGGAACACCACAAGCAGCCTTGCCTACTGAATTCCCAGAAGACATAACCACCACTGGACCTTCAGAGGAAGACCCAACTCTTCTACAGTATCACTGCTTCAACAGAACCACATCTGTCACTTCAACAGGACTGCAGCCACTATTTAATTGGACTGCTACTATCACCTTGCCTGACAGGCTGTCAGGTTGTATCCTGACTCTGTCAGTTTAAGCCAATGTTTCTATATTATTGCATTTATCTTACTTTTCCTAATAAATTGTAATTCTGACTTGGGATCTCCTACTGGTTTGCTCTCAAACTAGTACAGAAAACCAGACAAATTATTGGACATGCAGACCTTTGGTTGGAACTTTACATAAGACATGCTATACTGGACCAGTTCTATACAGACTCAGCTTTTAACTGTGGCATGATACACATCAGCACAATGTACTTAAGAATTTCTCTGTTAGTTCCCCAAGGACTACATACAGGGGTAAGAATGGGCTTCCTCTTACCTAATCAGCTGTCAAAAGCTAGGTGCCTAACTGAAACACCTGTTCTCTCTACAGCCAATACAGAAAAAGAAATTCTCTGAACAACAGCTCATTTAGTCACCTAATTAGACACCTGCTTTAGGATAGGATGAATCATGATGTTAAACTGTCTACTCAGTCACTCTGCTGTAGGTGCCTGCTCTTCTAGAAGAGGCGAGAATGTTTCCTCAGGTGCTGTATTTCTAACTGAGGTACAGCCAGCCTCAATTAAATACCCTTCCACTTTGATTGACAGGTAGTGCATTGTAGTGGTTGAAGAATATCCACACTGCTTAGTCTCTTGACTGTGCCCTGAGTTTCTCGTCTGCAAGAAAGACCAAAAAACTGCCAAGATTTCCCATGCTCTAAATCTTTGCTTGTGTTGTCCACTTAAGACTGAAATTTATTACTGTATGTGTGCAATGCATAGAATGAAGAGATCCAGATTTTATCAATGAACACAATAAAAAAATAGCAACAGCAACAACTATCTGGTGAGTTAATTTCAAACCTCTCTCTTTCATTTGAGATCCAGAGCCTGTAGAAACCAGGCCAACAGACAATCAGAAATTTTCATTTTGCTCACTCTTTTCATCACACATATGTCTGATAGAGAAAGAAGAGACTGAGTGTAACTCAGCCTTATCTTTTAAGAAATAAGAAATAAAAATTTTTTAGTAGTTGCCTTACTTGTAACTGTGATACATTTTTAATGTGTGGGTGAAAGAGCAGTGCCAAAGAGTCAGTGCTTTTGCTTCTTTTCAGCTGATAATGAAATATTTATAGCTTGTATTAATAAAGTGATCTGATCTTGTCTCAGGTGTTATCTTAAGTGTTTTAAAATAAATACTTTGTTTGCCTAATCTAAGCAGTTATTATATTTAGGAGAGAAATAAGAATCAGTTAATGGCAAATTTGTGAGACAAAATCTGCATGTAGCAAAGGCCAAGTAGGTGGAAGAGAAACCCGTCAAGGCAGTGGAGGAGATGTGCCCGTCTTTATACCTGTCCATTTCTCATGTGCATATTCAGGTACTCTCCATTCACGCTGTGACCATGCAGTAGTATTCCTGAGCTGCTTCGGGGACGTATTTCAAAAACAACTTCAAATTTCAGACCTAAACTGAAAGATTCATCTGTGAAGTAAAAAGAATAACATTCTTGTTGTACTGAGTTAGTGATGAAATGGGACATTTATTCAAACTCAAAATAGAACATCAAACCCAGGGTGGATTTTATTTGTCCTTAAAACTATTGCAACATATGATAGCATGGAGTGCTGTCAATGACCCATTTCAACTTTTGTTTTGATTGTGTTTGCTTGGAATACTAATAAAGGTTTACTTACTTTTCTCATTACTTAAAAAATGTATTTCGTTTAAAAATTTTTCTTAGCAATGAAATGGACAGCAGAAAGTAAATGATCTGTATTTTTTGGCAGTTTCTTATTGTGCAATTTCCTAGACACTCGGCAGTCATTATTGAGTGAGTGGGAGTTCACTTGAGCTTTGATGATTCAGTAGGAGAAACTCCCTTTTTCAAACTGGTGACAGCCCAGGGAGCAAATTAGAAACACTTGTCTGATTCTTCTTGGTGCTGCCAGTGAACAGGGTTGTGCAGTTTCCTTTCTTGTTCAGATCAAAGCTTGTGTGACCAAAACACTCTCATAAAACTCTTCCTGGAACACAGCAGGCCTAAATGACAGAAAAGATGTGTTCTGTCATGCTGTTCTGTATCAAGACATGCAGAAAGCCTTTCTGCAGGATTTTTTAATTGCATGTTGTTTTATTAATTAAAAAAATAAGGAATGACCATTTGATGGTGTACTTGGTCTTGGCCACGTTGACTTCTATGATAATTTTTAGCATATTATGGTCTGTTCCCTTGGTAAATTATTCTTATCATTTGAAATATATACATACAGATGTGTTTATGTAACAACTTGTTAAGTTTCACAGTGACATTGTGACCTGTCAGTATCATCTGCTTACCACAATAGTGCTCTGTTTCTGATAATCCTTACAGCTCACAGCCTCAGAAATTACCACACTCTTTAGTGAAAAATGCCATTCTGAAGCACAGTGCATGCTGCAGTCCTATTTTGGGATACATTTGTTTAGGAGTATATTACCAAGGACGACATATCCTCCTTCTGATGAAAAGTATGTTCCTGCTTCTGATGGGCCTTCAAAGCAAGGTGTTACACTAAATGTCTGCGAAGCTGAAGTAAGTGATCTTCCATTGAGCTGTAAGTTGCTGAGACAACCACTAAAGCTGTAGACAGAGTTAATCTAAGGGATTAAAAAAAAATCTTGATTACTGCTTGTGGAAGGAAATAAATTCTTCTGTCCTTAGTTTTACTTATTTATAAGCTGTAAGGCTGTGATTGTCTGGTACATCAGTTTTGAACTAAAAAACGATTTCCAGAGAAGGGAAGAAGGAAAAATGATTCTCATAGCCTCTCGTGTCTTTTTGATGACTTCAAGATAATTCCAGTTTGTGCTGTTTCTCAAACAGTTCTTATTGAACTGTGAGAAACAAAGCACAACTATTGCAAGGCAGTGCTATACATATACCTCATAGCCTCAAGGCAAGACAGGGGTCTACTTTTTCAGAGTAGTTTATCTATCTTCTGGGCACATAACACTAAAGATTGCCTTGAAAGAGACTGTTATGTTAATTTTTGGTTTAACACTTCTTTCCGTATACTTCAGTACCAAGTTGTAGAACAGAATCCTGACCTCTAGGTACTGTCTTAAAACAGAGGTACTAGGAGAACATTAAAATGTCTCCGAAACTCATTCTCTATCTCAGACCACAGGATGAAATTCATCTCGCTTAATGTTACTTGTCTCACCTAATTTTGGATGTCACTAGGATTTCTCTGTTCCTCATGGACCATTGGTTTCCCAGCTGCTGCTGCAAGGCTGTGGAAGCTTAACCCAGCTACCACCAGCCCAGCCCTGTGGTAGCTTTGCTCTGTACATGAACTGAGCTGTCTGCTCCTCAGCAAGATGAAGGTCAAGATCTCAATAAGCTTTTGTCTGATGTCATCCCTACAGTCAGCTTTTGTGTTAACTTTACATAGAGGTATGGGATCTGTACATAGAGGTCTGCTTTACCTGGATGTTTTTTACAGCTTTTCCGGGAGCTACACCTCCAATATAGAGTGGTTCAGTGACTTGCCAAGTATTTGCATTCCCATCAAAAGATTCTTCTAGTACTCGGAGACCATCAATTATCAAGCGACCAATATTTTTGCCTCTAATAAATATCACCTAGGAAGGGAAGAAAAAAATGTGGAAGATTACTTTAATCTGTTAAGGGATCACTGCTGTGCAATGGAAGAAGATGAGATATGTGAGAAGAAAAGTGTGTGAGCGATAGTCTACGAGCCTGTTTTGCTAACTGCCAGTATTCTTTGCCAGACAGCTGTCTTTTTCACATTCATGTGAAGGCTAGATAGTAAAACTGCTGCCTTTCTTACATTTTGGTGTACAAGACAGAGGTAATGAAGGTGTCATAAGATCTACTGAGATCTACCTATCACTGTTAGCATTTTCACAGTCTTCACTAGTTTCATGGTATGGATTCATTCAACCTGCTTTAAACACTTCAATGCCCAAGTCGGTAGTTTAGTAACTGTAGACTTCCTCTGTAGTTAATGAGCAGAGAGAGATACCTACAGAAGGAAATTCACCTTGACTCCTAAAATTGTCTTTTTATTTTAATTGACTACTGAGGTAGCCTAAGACAGCTGTATTCCTTTCTTAGGCACTTCAAAGACATTTGCTGAACAAAATTATTCTAGTCCTTCCTTTCCTAGCTCACTTAACTCTTCACTGCCTTACTGTTCTGCTTGTTTCTTTCGTTTCTGTTCAGCTGTTAGTGTTCAGAATTGCTGGATTTTTATAACTGACTCACTTTCCCATCCCTAGTTAATGACTTGATAAAATGTTGCATGAAAGATTTAAAAATATTAATGGAAGTTTCTCAACATATAGCTGTGTTTATGAATACGTGAATGAAAACTCCCTGAGCTGTCACATGAGCACTGTCTTTACTACAGCCTTGACACCATCATAGTGATTGCTTTCTTTTACTTACGTTATGCCACAGACCATCATTGTATTTCTCTTGGCTCTTAATCCTTATCTTCTGGTGACCGGCATTAAACATGAAAATGAGTCGGCCATGAGCAACAAAAAGGGCCATGAAGCTGGTCTCTTTTTGATCCGAAACGTAGAAAATCATTCCATGAGATGAGTGAGTTTTCAGACTGATAGAGAACTGAGCTCTGGCACATAAAACCACAATATTAACATTAAAGCAAATACGTTTGATTTAAATCAAAGATCAGGCAGAGGGAGACTGAGATTTTCCTTTCATCCAAAGAAATATTTATCTCCTTTATGGACATGGCGTTTCTGAGAAACATTCTGTGATGGTTTTTCAAGCAGAAGTCAAAGTTGGAGAAGAAGCTGCCTGGCAAGGAACTTTTTTTCAAAAATTAAAATCTCCAGAGTGAATAAATTCAATGCAGACCACGAAAATCTGACACTATGTACACTACATTTCCTTTCATGGGAAACAGCAATGTTGGGGGAATTTTTAACTGTGATGGCAAGGAGGCCTGATGTTTAATGTTATTCCAGACTTGATCTAAGCTTCTTCTTCCTTGTAGTTCCTTGTGAAGTCCAAGACAACATGGGAAGTTTTACCATTGTTGGTTTGACATTGTCACAGTGAAAATTTCTTGAGTGATTGCAATTATCACTTACGGTCTAAAACATGGCAAAACTGTGTTGGTGTAGGACAGTGCCAGAACTGATTCCTCCTTCTTTTGATGTCAGGTGACTAACCTAGTTTCCATTCTTCATATTGTCTCAAGGATCTGTACATTCCCAATGGCACATGTGTGTACATCCCACAGACACTCAGTCCCTTGCCAATATCGGTTGTTTTAAAATGACACAACTAATTTTTTTTTTTAAAATGAACATTACAATAATGAAGATTTAATAACATTTGGCAAATAAATATGTGTTGTAAGAATGAAGGTGGAATGAAGATATTAGAGTTAGGGTTTTCCTTCATATGGGTACCATCAGGACTGCCCTAAATAGAAAGCTATTGAATTAAAATGAACATAATGATTTTTTTTATTTAAATTGGCCAAGAACACTCTTCTTTTCTGAGTCAGTGATCTGGTATGCTTCCAGGTAGTGCTGTGTTGTGGAATTTATAGTCTTTAATGGAAAGTATTAAACTAAAATTCTTGTTGGATTTTGAATATTGCATGACATATTCTGTGGGAGCATGAAAATTAAATGGCAACAGTATCCGGACTTCTTATTACTTACATTTCCATTATGGCTTGAATTGGACAAGGTTTTCATAGCTTTAGGTCCTACTGGACTGAGAAGATTCCTAACCATTAAACTACTGACAAGGTTCACTCAGCATGTTACTGCTTCCTTTCTACTCCAATGCCTTTGCTTCTTGGGCAGAGAGACTGATTATTGTGCATTGCTTGTATAGAACTAACATCCTCAAAAGCTTCATACAAATAGGCAAGGAGACACGTCTTGTTAATATGCAATGTAGATGAAGACTCTACGAGAGGGATGTAACTGGAAACATGTTCTATGTATTGCTCTTACTCAACTGAAGCACCTTTTAATATAGCCTAACAACATGCTCTACACAAAATTTAGCCAAAGGTATAAAGGAAAAAAAACAGGGTAACAGCAGAAATGTGTCCCTTTTTAAAAAATTTGAAATACATCTTTCTCCTCCCCAGCATATTTCATTTTTATTTCTAAAGTCACTTTACCTTTGACTGAAATCCTGTGGTATATGATCAAATTCTTGCCGGCTGTTTGCTGTTCCTCCAAATTGATAGGCATGTTCAGTTGCCTTGGGGTTCATGGGCAAGTGGCACTGAGGGTCTTTTTGCAAATTCATTTTATCAAGTTTTTTGAGGCCAGATGAAGGTTGTGAAATCTTGTCTTTATCTCTTCCCACCTTCATAGAAAAAGAATTGTTAACCAGAATTTTTAGCTAAGATTTGACATAATAAAATAACGGTATCATTTATATATGAACTAGTAATATATTCTTTTCTTACATAAATACCAGGATTGTTTCCAAGTCAAATTTTCCTTGAACGGATCTACTATAAGTGCTGATTTAGGACAGAACAAAGGATAAACAAAATACTTGTGTAGCTGACATAATTACAATTAATTTTTTTTGCAGTTTTCCTAATTAAACCTTTTTCTCACTGCTTTTGGTTGTATCAGCTATACTATAGGCATAAGAAGATATCCTTGGATGAAAAATTCTGCATGCTGGAGGAAGGTTTTTTCCCCTCCCATTTATATTTATTTGTGCTAATTGTACCCAGCAGAGAGCCACACAGAAGTAGCTGAGAACAGAAGCAAGCTTATTGCCTTTAGAATACAGAAGAATTCAAAAAGGCTTGTTTCTGAAGTACTGTTTTGAGGAAGTCAGGTATTTTATTTTAGAGTTCTAGCAAAAGCAAATGATGTAAGTGTAGGCCACACAGATTGTATCAGGGCAATCTTTTGCAGTGATGGAATATATAAAGGAACAGGATCCCTTCCTTCATGTATGTGGCATTGTCTTTATGCATTTTAGATCCATAATTTGGAGAATTTTGGAAAACTCTAGAGTGGCACTGGAGCAATTAGTATTAGACCTTTTTATTACGGTTTCCTTTGGCTTGTGATGAGTTTTTTCCTTTCTTATGGAGAAGAGCAACTGGAGGAGATTCAACAGGGCATCCATACAAAGATGCCTGAACTTTCTCAGAGTACTTCTGGAAATCCTCCACTTCAACCTCTTGATCCAACCTGTATTTCAAAGAGGAGATGACAAAAACAGCTTTTTTTACCCAAGTGTTGGAATTGTCTTCATAAAAATCTCAGAATTGTACATTTATAGATAAAATTGTGTTTGAACAGGCTATTTTTCATTCTTGGATCATGGATAAAAGTACAGATTGATCAGTCAATGTATAGGTAATGAGGACAGCCTGGACTACCTCTGCCTGTTGTATACATGCTGGCATAAACAGAGAGTATTGATCTGCTGCACCAAATTCAACTTTAAAATCTATATAAGAACATTTCGTAAAGCAATTAAGAGCAACACATTCTGACCATTTTTGCATGACCAAATTCCTAACTTCCCCAGCTTCTGTGAGATGCCTTAATATACTTTTGTTTCAAAGGCAGACTGAAAGCTACATAATATAAATGTAAATTACAGCTATGCAATTTATTCGGTGCACCAGCAGCATTAGCAGGTGCAGTACTGAAAGCTTATTTCATCAAGTTATTCCCATCTTAACAATATCTTAACCTAGCAGATCTGTGCCAACAGATTCCACGGCAAATAAGGTAAGAATCTTATTCACACATGCTGTCTAGCCTCACAAAATGAGACAGGAGATTTTATTGTGACAGTAAATCGCTTCTCATGAGCTACTATCGAAGCTGTCAAGCAGGGCAGTGCCTGCCTGTTAATGTGTTTGGGAGGATGTTACTCACCTAGTGAAGTAGGCGTTGCTTATGCAGCCAGTGAAGTTGGCTTGCTGCGTTCTGAGTGGAGAGCCACCAAAATAAAACTTCTTGGTGCTGTCTGGGCTTTTCCCTGCTCTGTCCTTTGCTGGATTCTTCTTGCTCTGTTTCTTGTCATCGACAGTCAGCTCATACCTGCAAGGGCAAAGGATCCCTTTTGCAGGCTAGCTTTGGCAATGCCAGTGCCAGTGATCAGACAGCACATTACATGCATCCGAAATGCTCCACTCAGTGCATACATCCCTGTGTGGTAGTGCTCAAAGGCACGAGAGGACCTTTTTGCTTTCAGCTGTGCAAAAAGTAGCAGTGCATTGGCAAAGTTATGTACAGAGGCCCGTGGATTTAATATTACCCTGCAGTTAATTGTGAAGTCCAAAATTGTACAGTGAAGAAAGATAAACTAAGGGATTGCTGATGAAGGAATGGAGCCACCATTTGGGTAAAATAAGATCCAGGCACATGCTAATTGTTTATGCCTCTATCCCTTTTTCCTTCTCTTTCATCACAGTGCATTGGTGTATGAGTTTATACAATGCTTTTTGCCTAACCTGATTTTGCCACGCACTAATTATTGCAGAAGTCAGAAATGATTCTCTGGCTTTAGTGAGAAACTGAGTATACTAAAGCATGTGACATTGATTTTGTTTGGTAAACTCAGAGAAACATGACAATCTCCAAGGTTATTCCAAGGCACCTTTTACACCTTCAGCTTTTCAAACTGTGAGTTTTGGATGTCAGAAGTCATAGATACAAACCTTCATTTCCGTAAGGAAAGTAAGAATGATCTGCTTGTACCTCACAGGCAAGATACTTAAAGAGAGATGCTTTGATTATGTGACCTTCTAAAAAAAATTTAAATATATAAACAATAGTAAAACATACCAATAAACCAAAGTTTCAAGTCTTTCAAGGAGCACATAGAGAGACTTATTGCCAACTGCTGTAGTCACATTTGTGGCTGCCAGTGCTAAAAATATTTTTAACACATTTCACTGTATATATCCCAAATGAATGCTTTATGTGAAGATGCCTCAATTACTTTAGGGTCAACTGGGAATTGTTTTAACAAATTAGAAGAATCAATCCTGTTAACAAAATGAATCTCATGCTAGCCTTAAGTGTTATTAAACTGTTTTCTTACCTGAGAACAAAAAAGGACTAAGCTTTCAGAAAAACTATTATTTTCGTTTTGATAAAAATTCCCATAATCTTGACAAGGACAAGCTGGCCAGTTTTAAATCACTTTTAAAAATCAGTCACTTAAAAAAAGCCCCACTCAAGTGTCACTTTGAAAGTGAGTGTTAAATGATAATGATAATGTGATGATTGTGATAATTGTTTACAAGAAATATTTATGTTCTAAAGGTAGGGAATAAAAGATGCTGGACTGCTTTACCTTTCTGGAGTGACAGAAGTAATGATGAAATGGGTTTTTCCATCATTGTAATTTCGGTCTGGTGACTGAATTTTGGTTCCACTTGCATTTAAAACCACAGCACCTCTCTCCATAGAGACGGATAATACATCTGACTGAAATACAGACAAAAGCATCTTCATAAGGAAGTATTACACAGAAAAATGACCAGTTCTGTGAATTTTCCTGTTGTATTTATTTTCCTTCTGGCTGTTTTCCCCATTTGTGCTTAATTTGCAAAAAGATACACTCTGAGAAGCAAAACAAGAGATGATATAATTAAAATTTATATTCTTGCCATTTTTTAAGCCTGAATTCTGGGAATTCTGCTGCTGATTATCTATCTGTCACATGAGCTTCTTCCATGTAGCACAAATGTATGATGTTTACATTTCATATGTGTTTCTGTACCCTGGTACTGTATTGAGCAGCTGTTACTTCAAGCTTCCTGCTGTCATAAGACCAAGATTTTTTTTTTTTTCTTTTTCTAATTCCTTCTCATCGGACCCGTTCAATCACTCAAAATTGTCTCAGCGATAAGATGTGCTATCTGGGTCACGCATACGGGATCACTGTGCTACTAGCAGGCACGCTCTCAGTTCCATTAGAGCAAGAACTGCCACTGTGCGCTGGTAGGAATCATTCTCTCTTATTCGGCCAAGTGCTAAATAGCTGAACTTCCATTTGTTAAGTAGGGCACTTGGCACCTCATAGGATTAGAGCTTTCGAGTTAAAACCTGAAGTGGTGTGTGCGAGGCCTCATTTATGCAAACGATGTGGGGAACTGACACGGTTACTGATTTCAATTTGAGGTAATACTCCAGGCTGCAACACGTGAAAGTTTAGAAGTGGTTATCGGTGTCACGCAGCCTTCTCTGCTGCACTGCTGATGATATTCTGCAAAGCATAGCAGAACACACATTTGGGGGTGGTGGCAAATGTTCCGTCATCTGAGCTCATGCTCGCTGCAGATGTCAGTCTGAGCCTGCAGGATCTTTGGATTGCTTTGTCTCACACAACATTCTGTGAGTGCAAGTCCGTATTTCTGCCTGTGTCACACTTCTGAGGGGGTATTTAGAGCAGCCTGGCTTCCCGGAGCTGCAAGGAGCCATTCTCAAGTGCAGCTCTTCCCAGTCACACATGGAGGTCTGAGCGCCATCTGGGAATGTAGGCAGCTTTCTGACTGACTTCTGTCAGCTCAGCAGTGCTCAGAATATCGTGCCACTAATTCAAACAAACTCTGCTTCTAGGCGATTGTCTGGATGGCAAATGTCAGGTCCTTAATATTATTTGTACTTTGGTAGCACCTTCAGGTCCGAGTAGGGATTGCAGGGCTGCTGGGCACAGCAAGATGCTCTGCGCATTTCTGCCCTAAGGAACTTCAGCGAGCACAAATGGATGCACGCTGATTCTAGGCATACGACCCAGTTCTCTTCTCAGCATCCAAATGATGTCGAAGCATTACTGGTTTTCATCTGTAGATCAAATGCAAACTGTAAAAGTGAGGTCACATGTGAATGCTTCTATATTACAGACTGCTTTCTCTATCATGAAACCATAAAGTGAGAAATTGTATTATTCCCCCAGTATTCTCCTCCAAAAAAAATGCAAAGGTAAAATAACTGTAAAAATCCAGATACTTACTCCTTCAGAATAATAAAACAACAGCCCACTGGGCTGCAATGTCCGGAAATTAAAGCCTCCTTCGAACTCAGTAAAGAAGGACACTTTTTGGCTTGATGCAATGAAGCTCTCTCCATTGAAATATGCATTGCGGGACATCTGTGTATTAAATAAAACAAAATTACAAGTATGCTTCAGAAAACATTCCAATAATAGAAAAAATGAGGCTATTTTTTTTTAACAGTTACAGCCAGTTCAATTCTAAAGACCAATTTTTCCTGCATATTTTAACCTAATTTATATAGACTTTCTCTCACATAATGGGAAAATCTTGAGAAAGTCTAGCAATTTTAGACTAAGTCAGATTATTCTCAGCTTCCTGGGATCTTGACCTCATCCTAAGTCTGCTGATGTTAATGAGCATGAAAATCAGAAGCAGAGTGGCTCCTGCCCCTGTCTGAGCTGTGTGGCACTGAGTCACAGTTCCAACACGTGGTCTATTGCTTTGTGTGCTGTGCTGGGTACTGGGGTAGGGTGGAGGGCGTTGGACTGTATGGTGGCCTATAACCCTCTGAGTCTCAGGAGCAAAACTAGGTCCAAGGTAGGACAAATTGCAGATAGCTGCCTTGTTGACAGAGGGTGAGATTGTTTGATGAGTTCTACAAGAGATCCCTCCTCTTCACAGTTTTGCAGTATGGCTTTTGATAGGCATGGCCACAGGATGAAGACCCCAAACACTGTCTGGATTTGCCAGCCTTGCATTGTAAAGGACAAATGATGAATGAGGGAAGGGATCAGAAGCTAAATGGCAATTTTCTCAGGGCTAATGCTGGTGCAGTTGGTGTGTGTGTCACAGAGGAAGAGCTGATCTGGCTTAAAGGGAGAACTCATTTGAAGGGTGAATATTTTGCTGTCTTTTCCATTTCACACATCTGTACTAGGGTGCATGTAAGGATGATTCTCCTTGTATCTTTAAGAAAAAATGAATTACATTGGAATATTTCCATTCAGAATACAGAACACAATTTATTTCAGATTGAGCTTTCACACTGCAATTTCACATATGAGAAGAATTTTAAGTGAAACACCGTGTGCTATAGCTCAGAGTGAAAATTGGGTGTTATGTTGGCAGACTTAACAGACAGACACAAACCCTCCACCTCTGCCAGTGAATGAGTGCATGGTTATTTCCTTGGTGGAAGACTGTCTTTCCATTGTTTGGAGTAAAACTCAAGCTCCCAGGTATATCCAGTGCCAAAATTTGCTGTTATGTCACTAATGGTGTTACGCTTACCAGTGAATCCTCTGGGCACCCGTAGCTGATTCCCAGGGTTCCTGGTTCTTCCAACAGGTTGAAATCCTTCTTTTGGAACTGGAAACCCTTCATGCAGCCTTTAAAGCCAATACTTCCTGCCAGATGTGAACTAATGCTGTTGGACGACAATGCCAAACAAGCTGCAGTTAGATAGCTCCTGCCTTTCTGAACAGAATTTTGTTGCCAAGATGTTCTAAAAGAGCTGGAAGAACTTCAGTCATTTGTCTCACTAGAGCCCAGTTCTTGCATCTTTATGTAAAACAACTAATGAGCCACATTCCATGTTTTGAAAAGTCAAGATGCACCAGTTGTAGTAATTACTATGTATTTATAACTACTTACAGTGAAAATAAATGGATTTTTATCTCAATTTTTTTAGCTTTGAAGAGAAGTTCTGATTTAGGTTTCTTGTCTTGCTTTTACTAGCAAGCTCCATTTTCACCTTTGCAATCAAATGGATCGCTATTTCTTAATAAAAATGCTAACAGAGGTCAGGGAAGTAAGAGTAAATTCTACTCACTGATGTGTGAGTTTACATAATTTTAAATGAAAGCAGTGGCTGGGCTTCCAGGCTCCTTTTTATGTCAGATTTGAGGTAGACAGCACAGCAGCGTATCTCAACTGCTCCTACTCTTTACTCTCAGTTTTTCAACTCCACACCTTACCAAGATACCACAACATTACAGCACAGGGTGAATATAATTGAATTTATCCTCACAATTCTCAAGGTGCATGAAGAACTAATTTGTGTAAAATCACAGATAGTCTGTGACAGGGGCAAGGAAATTACATAGGAGCTACTGGGTACCAGTCCAGGAGATAACTAGGGAACACATACACTGAAGGAGTGAATGTAAAATCCAGAGTTTTGACCTGGCTACCTGGAAACCGTCTTTGTCCTTTAAGCAAGATGTACCTTAGCAGTAGGACTCTCTGCACCTCACCTGACGTGATACTGGTGCCATCTGCTACCTGCACTAGCTGTCTGTGAGTTATCTCATTGTAAGGCAGACATTGGAAATGGCAGATGAATCAAGATCTGGAAATACCTATTTTTTTGCTCTAGTAAAAACAGACCATCAGGTGAAGTAGTGCAGATGTACATGTACATGTACATGTCTGAAATACGGTGAGAAAAGGAGTGGTGTAGGGCCTTAATTTGCTCCTCAGTGAAATCAGCAAAATCAACAGGAAAGCTCCTGTCATCCTTACTGGGATTTGGACCAAAGTGTGGGGTATCAGTCGACCAGTATAATCTTTACTCTGATTGACCATGAGGCTGGTGGGATGTGACAAATATGCCTTTCTGTTAAATGCCACAATGTTTTCTAGAAACAGGCTATAGAAGAAAGGCTTTCACCTAAAGAAAGCCTTCTGAGTTAATTTCTTAACTCAGTTAAGAGCTAAGTTCCCAGTGCTCCTACCTACCCTTAGCCTTCTGCTTTACGCAGTGACTGAGGTGGGAGAAAAATAATGTATAGTGGTACTTCTAGATTCATTTATTTGGAGAAAAAAGGCAACTGACAAAAAAAAGTGCATTTGAAGTGAGTGAAAATACGCTACTTTAGAAGAATATTAGGCTACTCTAAGACTAGAGCTAGTTTCCCCATGTTGCTGCTGCCCTGCAAAGTCAGTTAAATGTGAGTCTGTCTGCAAAGACGAAGCCTAAATATCAGTAGTAGATAGCAGCAGTAGAGAGAGAGTAGTACATCATTAGTAGGATACTAACTTATGCTCCTGATGAAAATAGAACGATGCTACCACATTTGGCCCATATATTTTTGCTGCCTACTCTTGTCAAGAGAATGAAAGCTGAGTACGATATCAGAGACAAAGTTGCAGCTCTGCTTAAATAATTTCTGTATATATTTTTCAACATTATAATTGATAATATTTTTGCAATGTCTATGGTATTTTTTTTTCTGATACGGCTTGTTAATTGAGATGTTATTTTTCCTGCTTTGACAGTACCTTCCAGGTGTTTTTTAGAGTAACGACAATCTGCTCAGAAAACTGCAGGCATAATTCATGTTATTCATCTTTTATCCTACATTTGTGAACAAGTCTCATCTGCCGTTGAGCTGCTCAATTGCCTAGATTTCTAGGTCCTTCTGTGCTTTTGCAGTGTTCTTTAGGCTTGATTAACGAAAGTAATTTTCACCATTCTTCTGTACTTTCTTTCTAGATCATTAATATATTTAATACCAACCCTGAGAGAGATCCTTTGAGCATGTGCTATAGACTTTTTATACTGTGAAAATTGAAAAGTTACTGCTATGTCCTATTTTCTCTTTCCCAGCTGCTTTCTAGTCCTCTGCAGCCTTTTCTCTCTCCATGCCACTAGCTTTCTTAATAGTCCCTTATGACAGACCTTTGTAAAGAACTATTTGAAAGGACAGATAAGTTATACTCTCTGTTTCTCCCTTGCCCACCACTTTGCTTGCATTTTCAAAAAATTACGTGGGATTGAAAGGCATAATTTTTCTTTACTTGAAGTTTGTCCCTATCTTAAAAACTTAAAGATTAAGTATTTTGTATCTCAGATGTTATTTTTCAAGTCAACTGTTTCTTCTTACAACAAAAAAAAGAATAAAATTTCAGGAGATTTACCACTAAGTCCTAGAAACTGTTGCCCAACATTTGGTTTTCGGCTTTGTTTTTTTAACATGGAGGGTATTCCTGTTAGCAGTTGTGACACTTGAAATAGCAGCTGGAGCCCTTCTGAAAATTCTGGCCTTGCTGACCAGCAATGGGAATGAATACTGACCCTGGGAATGAATACTGCCTATCAGAAGAGCATACTCTTCTTCAAGCAGCCAGTCTGCTCTCAAAGCACGACCCTGGGGTCCAGCAGACTGCTATGGCAGGAAATGAGAGTTACACAGTCTACCGAGATTAAACTGCATTTCTGTCAAATGGTACAATGAGAAAATGAGATCTTTTCTTTTCTTTTCTTCCCGTGCTTACACAGAGCCAACTGACTTGCATCCAAAGAGAACCTGAGATGAATCGGAACTGAAATGCTTAGTGGGAAAAAGGTCATCTTTAGACTTCAAAATGCAATTGGTAGAGGGTCTTGGTCACTTTTTGCAGAGCAAGGAGCAATAGCAATTTTATCATGTTAACGTGTTTTTTGAAAATGCCTTTATGTTCTAAGAACACAACTGTTTCTGTTACCCTTGCTTAAAGTGGGCCAGTTTCAGTAGAATTTAATCGTGCTGGATCAAGACTAATCTTCAGAGCTCTGAGAGACAGAAGAGTGTCTGAAGGGTTGTTTTATAACAGGTTGATTCCAAAGAAATTGTTTTATTTTTACTGCTTAAAGACAGGCCATACAACTTATCTTACATATGGTGATTAATTGAAAATACTGGTTGAATCCCATTTGTAAACCAACCTGGAGTGCAAGATCTCAGCAGGTGCTCCTCCAATGTAAATATCCGTGAATGGCATTGCTGTTCTTTCATTGTCCACACTTTTTATATGTCTTCTGTCTACTACCAAGATCATCTTCTTGGAATTGTGATATATAATAGAAATCTGAAAAGAAAAGCACGTGCTTAAAAATGTCATCTTTTGTAAGCTGTTATGGTGATCTTGCAAAACTGATTGCATCTTTTTATCTTTTTGTCTGAAAAGTTCCTCCCATTTAACTGAGAAATTGTTTGTAAATTGGGAGAGGCTGACAATGATTACTAGGAGGAAGTTTGTTTTGATGTCACTATTTTTCTGATGACTGAATCCTCAGGATATTTCAATTATGAATAAAGCAAATGAAAGTACTCATATAAAATTCTCCACTGTGGCAGACAGATAAGCTCCGTAAACTTCAGAATGCCTTCTTGATTTATCCAAGAAGTTAGGGCATACATCTTAAAAAACTTACTTCATTGTCAAAGCATGAAAAGCTTAATTGTTCTCTGCTTAAACATGAACAGAACTATAGCTATAGTTTTGGTCACAAATCAGACTTTGAATTTACATCAAATAAAAGGCAGGAGAAGCAACTTGCTAAGGGGATTTGCTACTAACACAGTTACACTGGCTTAAAGCAAATTCCCTGAAACTAAATACAAGTAGATATTTTACATCTGCCAGATTCCATAAAATACTGTGCATATATAGAAGGTTGCTAGCAAATCAACTCTCCTTTCAAATGAAATGGGAAATGCTGTAATTCTTGTAATATGATGCACTAAGGTGGTCAAGTTAACATAATGACATGGTTTTACTTAGGGAAAGTTTTATATTTGATATAGAGAATTGTCCTTGATATAATTTCATATAGAATTAATAAAACTTTCTCCCGTGGGAATGGTCCTGTCCTTGGCTAGTAATACACACAGTCTGTCTCCAAGCACTGATTTATGAGGAGGCAGGGAGAACCCTCCCTTTCCTCTGCTCGGTGCTGGTGGGACTTGCATGCATTCTACTCTTCTGTCTGTTCTACCATATCACCACCTACACCCTCATCTTCTTGCACCTTTCATTGGCATTGGAGCAATTATTTCTGCTTGGAGCTTCTGGGACAGTTGATCAAATGGCCATGATAGTAACCACATCTGTACCTCATGAAATTTAGCGTCGTTAATCCTAGCCTTCTTCATGGAGTCTTCCAGAAGAACGGGGCCGTTGCTGAAACCAAAGTCATAGCGGAGGTACAAGAAACCATTGTGCATCTCTAGGCTGAAGAACATGCTCTGTGTAAAACAAAACAGCAGTCAGAATAGCACTATGTGGCAGCAATCTCAAAAAATTAATAGACAGTGTTATGAGACTGACATCGGGAAAAGCATGCTGGGAAATAAATTTTTACTTGCAAAATTATAACACAGTTTCTGTATTTTTATATTTACAATATATGTGTATATATGCACATGCACACATAATTGTTTTATAAGTGTCATTTTTTGGAAGACTTGGTGAACCGTTTCCCTATAGAAATGGTATTTAGTAGCACAGTGATGTTACTATTCTTTACCAGCAAGGTATTCCTGATGCAAACACATCTATTCACTGTTCAAACAATACCATATGCCCTAAATGAAAGATATTATACTGGTAAAAGTAATGTTGTGCTAAAATGGCTGTGTCTGCATTAGCAGGTGTCCCAACGTCTGTAACTGCTCAGGATTTTGTCTTTTCACAACCCTGATCAGCACTGATGTATTTACTGAAATATGAGCTATAGCTAGAGTGTATTTACTATGTATTTGGTTTCCAGTATTCCTGACTGTTCCTACTTTATGATTCAGGTTCTGTTCTGTGGCTGGGTGACCTAAATTTTATAAACAGGAGCTGTACTTTAGAAAATCTTTCGGGAGTGCTTGAAATGAAGATCTGCACCCTAGAATTAGTCTTGTTCCAAAACTGGACATAAAGAAGTGTCCTGGGTTGCAGTGTATTCTATTACCATCTTCAGGAGCTGTTAAAACTAGGTGGGGCTGTGTCCCCTGCGTCCTCTCTCTGGACTATCTTCTGTTAATAGGCCAGCTGTCGGCACCGGGTGGGGCAGCGTTCCTTATCTCTCCCATGCCCCATCCTCCCTCTAGGGAGGATATCTCCCATTAATGGGCCATCTAGTCTCACCACATGGCTGATAAAATTACATCCTCCCATTGTGAGATGCTCTGCCCAGCGGGAGGGACCAAGCATCCCATCCTGGATATAAGCTGAGATTCTGAACACCAGAGCCAGCCCTTACCTACTGGATTCCCAGAGGACAAGAGCTACCACTGGACCTTCAGGTGAAGACCAGACCTTTTCTACAGGATCACTGCTTCAACAGGACCATCTTCAGCAGAACTCTGGAGGACTGCAGCCACCATTGTATTGGACTGCTACCAACACCCTGACTGACAGGGTGTCAGGTTGTATCCTGACTCTGTCAGTGGTTTTTTTGTACTATTGCATTTATTTTAGTTTTTTTTCCTATTAAATTGTACTTCTGACTTGGAGTTTCTCACTGGTTTTGCTTTCAAACCAGCACAAGAAGCAGAAAGAACAGTTTGTGGCAAATGTGCATCTGGGTTAATGCTTTCAATGCTAATGTTTTTTCTTCTCTCGTACTGTTCATGGCTAATGGAAATATGGGAACGATAATTCTCAACACACTACTGCAGGACAAGAACTGCTGTCTTTTACATAAATGAGCCCACCTTCAGAAGTCACTACTTAAAGAAGTAAGAGTAGGTTTTAATCTAGCACTTCTAAATGAAACTGCAGCTTGGGTTTGTTCTGAACAACTTAAACTTGAAAATGAAACAAGGATTACTTTCAGAATATTTATGAGCTGTCTTTGCAGAAATGAATAATGGACCAGCTTACACAGACTTTCTAAAAGTGCTTGTGAACAGGCATGGTCTCCCACAGCTGGTATCCAATGTGATTGCAATTTTCACTGACAAACACAAAGTGTATACATCTCCAAGAAACCTCTAGGTGCTTTTGCTTGGAAGAAAAATAAGTGCTCTGCAATAAAGGCTCTTAAACTTTTAACTGCAGCTGCTTAGTCAAAACCTCCTAAGAATGAAGGTTAGTGGTAGCATGCTATGCTGCAGAGCCAATTGCTTCCCACAACCCTCCTCTGGAAGTTACTCTAAAGGCAAACACTAAAGGGTAGCTCTTCTTAGAAGAGTGGATTTTTTTTTTCTTCTAAGTGCTTAATGCAGTGTTACGCATAGGTGCCTACACAAGTGTCTGTCTGTGGACTGCATCTGCATAGAAAAATGTTTTCTGTGGCTTTACTAGGTTGTAATCCACACAGAACTTGTGACCTTGATGTGGAAATGCCCAAAGACAAAAAAACCCAAAAAAACAACAACCCCAAAAACCCCCCCCAAAACCCAAAAAAACCCCTCGTTTGTCTTCAGAGGATATTTTCATGTCTTCAAACTCTTACAGAGATTGCATCACTCTCACACTTCAGAAAAGCTCCTGACATTTGAACCAAGCCTTTTTATTTGGATTGCTTTCTATTTTCAGTAACGTAAATATTTAACTCTAGTACACCCTGAGGCACAGTTGTAAAGTGGCAGCTACCACAAAGTGGCTGCTTTTTGGGAGTTACTTCACAGAAATTTCCTATAGCTTTGATTGTGCATTCACATTTAAATAGAGGTACAACAACTGGGCTCAACTGGAGTCTGTCCTGAAGTATCATCACAAGGATATGACCAGTTTGAAGTCCTGACTGTCTCCGGATAAAAGCAGAGCCCAGCTCAGGGACTCAGTTTCCTGACGCCTTTGCAGAGCAAGTTCCAGCTCCTTCCTAATGTATACATGCAGCAGACAAACACAAAATATTTCCTTTCTCCAGAAGTTAAATGTACTGGCATAAATATTTTGGATTTTCCAAGATATTCTAAGTACTGGGGAACTTATGTTGCTAATGGACAAAGGATACCAGCAGGACTTGGTACTCACCCCATTAATCATCAGCAGGATCAATCCGTTGTCTGTAGGTGTTCGAACTTCGATGTCAAATCGAGTCACCTGGCTGAATTTTCCCCTTCTCTCAATGTTTCTGGCCAAGGCATAGCCAGAGCCATCAAAGAAATAGCTCACAGCCCGGCTCTGAGTGAAAGCCAACTTATCTCTGTGAAAAAACAAGCAGGGAAGGATTGGTTGGTATGTACCCATTTTAATTTAGGGGTACTTAAAGGCCTTTACATACTCTATTGAAATAATTGTTCTGAACTTCTGCTTCTGCCTAGCAGTGGTGAGACTGACGACTTTCTTTCAAATTTTTTCTGGGAGCTTTTCCTGAAAAATAGTGTGTAGCTTTGAGGGTGCATTTAACTCCTTTATCATTACATCATGCTTTTATCCTGTGCTATGTATAGAGGACAGCAAAATTCTTTGCTCATCCTTGTAAAGTGATAGGCCCACAGCACTTCCTCAATATAAGGATACACAGATATTTCTATTAAGAGCTTGCCCAGTTTGTGCAGAAATCCATTTGAATTCTCCAAGAACTTTAGCTGAGCATGGACTGTGGTATGCTCTGTTCTGGGGAGCAGCAGCTTGTGCTCCCTGTGGGAATGGTGTGGGAAGATCATTTTCTGTACCCCAACACTTCCTGCATTTCTTCCCAGTGCATGCTGCAAATTACTCTCCTTTTCTTTCCAGAGAGAGGTTCTACTGTTGCTGCCTGTTGTGTGAGCAAAACGCCTGCTGTGTCTGTGCTAAACAACTGCTGCAGCTGATGTTCACTTCTGCTTTCGGAGCTGCGTCTCCCAGGTTGTGAACAGCTTATCTAAGGAATATCTGTTGTGATTTTAAGTGTACGGCAGGAAGAGAGTTCTGTATGGGCTTTGCTAGCTGGGGGTGAGACTGCACTCAAGGTTATCGGGCCAGCAAGACCTGTCTGGCTGTGGCTGTATCACCTGGAGCAACGTGACCTGAGTCAGGAGCAGCTCTGTCCTAGGCAAGCAGTGGGGTAAGGAGGGAGCCTGGACCATGCCCCAGCTAACGTGGCAGTTTCCTTTACTGCCACAAAGGCGTGAACAAGATTGTGAGACAGCTAGCGGAAAGAGCAGAAAAATCATAGAATACCTCATGTTAAAAGGGACTCGGAGTCCAACTTCCATACATGCATATATATATATATATATATATATATATATATATATATATATATATATACACACACATATATATATTTATATTTATATTTATATTTGTATCAATAAATCAAACTTGTCGATGCAATTATCCTTCTGGGACAACTCAATACCACCTTCAATTTTTAATCTAAAGCAGGAATGAGCCATCGGGGCTGGCGCTTGTAACAAACGGGAGCGGCAGAGCAAGGATGGGACTGTCCTCTACCTGGCACAAGGTGGCGATGTGGTGGTGTCGATGTTATAGACGTGCTTGAAGTTGTACAGGCTGATCACGTCATCGTTCAGGGTAGCCAGTTCCAGGCAGCCGATGAAGCCAGGTAGATTTAGGCTAGGAGGGAGCTGTGCAGAGGACAAGGAAGGAGAAAGGTGACACTCCTTAGCTGGGTGTTGTGAGAGCATTTGTGCCTGGGATCAGTTTTGTCCCTGTGCAATTCATATTTTCAAAAAAATAGGTTGATGCTACTGTGAACAGTCTTTGCAGTCCTTACCATGATATGGCCTTTGGGCTGTAAGTGAAAACGGAGCACATAAATGGTCTCCCAGTGAGAAAATTAGGCCAGAAAAGGCAACTGCAGACAAAAACTTCTTTTGTAGTTTTGATGGGAGCATGCTTGGAAACAGGGAAAAAGGCTAAGGTTTGACTAATATAGAGCTTACTCAACGTATTTGAATCACTCAGTGGATATTCTATATCTAATGTATAGATATCCTTCACAGCCAGAAAAATAGCTTCATACCATAATTAAAGAGAGAGAAATGAGAGAGCTTTTTAAACCCAGGAGACTAGGATTCAAAATCTATGCCAGTGGGTAATCCTCAGTAGGTACTATTTTGACCAGTTAGCAGGATGTGGAAACTTCTTTTAACAAAGGTCACTGCAAATGGAATTTAAACAGCCACACTGGTGAGGGGAAAAATACGGAAGAATAAAGCTAACAGACTTAGACCATCCTTTTTATATTAAAATATTCTACCCTGTGGAACAGGTCTGATAATAACACCTCTTATACTTCAGAGTTTGATGACTGTGAGTAGCTTTTCTTCATCTTCTCATTATTTCCATTTTCTTATGATATAATAATAATGGTAATACTGCAATGCAGAATATAAGTAGCTGTAAAAGAAATTTACATTCTTATCTGCAACACAGATACATTTGGTAAATGATCCTGTTTTCTTCTTTTCCTTTGTTTCTTCTACTATTCTTTTCAATTATGTTAAGTGTGAGAATTCTAGTGGTTAAGTGGTGCATTTCATACTTGCAAAGTATGTAACAGGGAAGAAAAAAACTTTTAGCAAAGCAGACTCTACATTAATAAATGAAAATGTGAGGTGTCCTTTTCTAATGGTGAAGGGACCCATATGCCTATCAAATAATACCATGAATCCTTTTCTTCCTATTTCGCTTTCCACTTCCCTTCAGCCTCCTCTTTTCTTTTTCCTCTTCTCTGCTCCGGAACAGACCTGGAGGGTTAATTTTCTGGATGACTTTTTGTATGTGCGTGTTGTGTGTATGCAGCTGTTTTTCAGTCTTCAGTCCTGTTCCCAGGCAGTTTGCACCCAGGGCTCAGTAATCCAAAATTCATGCCATGGCATATATCTAGTAGCCACAAAAATGCAAAGCTCAGGAATGCATAAGTGTATCAAGTTACTCTTTCTTTGTTTTTATGTTTTTAGGAGAGCTGCTTGTGGATCAGTATTTGGATCTTTTTAGCACCTTCTACAGCTAGCTTAAAGAATTTAGGATTCTCTGAAGTCTTTCTAGGTATGTTTTTATTCAGCCATGCAATTTTCACAGCCAAGATCATTCATAGCAATTTTTAAATCCCAAAAGAGGAACTGGTATGTTCACAGATGCAGGTAAGTGAGGTGCTAATTCATGCTGGCTATTAGGAACTAGACTGAAGCAACTGTCTCACAAAGGTCTTCAAACATATTTTGCACAGGCAACTTTTCATGCTGCTATAAGTCTAGATTTAAACCAGTGATAATTTAAATTCAAACAAATGACTATGTTGCTAGTTTCCCACAAAATCCTAATATTAACAATATATTACTTTTCATTTTTTGTAACAGTTGTAAAAGAGAAATTCTAAGTACCAAGAACTCATTAGCATTGAAAAATACTGTTAGCTTGCAAGCTTTGTTAAGCTGAACTAATAGGCCTTTGTTTATGCCTGCTGTTTAACAGCTAGCAAGCCTTCCTTTCATTACTTTTCAGGAAACCTGAACAGCAGCTCAGAGAAACCTGATCATCTTACTGTACAACAAAATATGCTAGGGAAAACTTCTTCACCATGGCTAAAAGATGGAGTCCTAAGTTGACAAATGAGTAAATGAGGGCATTTTCTGCCATTTCTGCATCTAAATAGAAGTCCAGCAAGGTTAGTTTGCATATTTAATTTTTAATAAAGAATAGTTATCTGACCAACCTTGAAGCCTGGAGGCACTCCACCAACATAGAAAACGGCATTTGCAGGTTCCAAATTAAGAAGAGAGCCAGGACCAAGAACCTCGCCCTTTTTGATGAATTTTTCTTCAGCTGTGCTGCTAAGAGTGGGCACAGTTAAAAACATTTTGCCATGTCTTCCGATCCTGCAGAAAAGAATTGCAAGAGAAGAGAATTTCATGTTGGCCAAACTTACAAAAGAACAAAGAAGCCTCCAGCTCCAGGAAGGGTTTTTATTTCCTTAGCAAAAGACTAGCAATCAGGAGGTAAAAAAAGGGAGGGAACACAGACACTATCTCTTCCTCCCTGTGGTCCCTTGGGTCTTGGCTCTTCAAAAGCAGAGAGAATTTCCTTTTATTTCAGCAGGAGTAGAACCAAGCACTGAAAATTCCTGATGGGCAGTTCTGGCACAGCCTTTTCTGCCCGATTTTCCCTATTAACTGTTTGATTTTGGGGAAATACACGTTATCACTTTACCTCTCAATTTTGATGATGCTGAAGTAAGAAGGCCAGGTGCTGACTGGCTTGGCATCCAGAGGTATCTCCACGTCTTGGCCCCCCAGATTGTAAATGTACACAAGGTTGTCATTTTTAATTGCAAGACCAATGTAATGTTTTGCCTAAAACACCAGTGGAGAGGGATGTTAGAGATACAACATTGAACGAGATTTAATGCAGGACATAAGCAAAGAGTAAGATTTGATAAACTGAATGACAGTTTTAAATATTACTGAAAGCTATTTAAATAGAAACAAAACCTTCATTCTCTAATTGGTTGCTTTCCTCACATAAAACTGTGCAGAAAAAAGTCTCTGATATTTTACTTTATATCCATTTTGACTGAGGTAAATTCAAGGTCACGAGAGCTCTGCTGACCATGAATTAGTCATGTTCAATGGGAAGCTGTTCATCATTATTTAGTGTGCAGCACCATGTGCAGGAAATAGTCTAAAGCCTAGGTATTATGCTGCAATTAAATATTCTGCCAAGAAACGTTTTGCTTGATCCATATTCAGTAGACATTCTTTTTAGGAAAGCTTAAAAATGAAAGTCTGCCTCTTTACCTTCCCAAGTAATAGATTGCCAGGATGATAGCTGGCTTGCGAGTTGTGATTTTTGTTTTCTTTTCAGAAGCACAGTTTAAAGAACAGTTATTTCAAAGTAGTCATCAACAGATTGTACAACAGCAGCACAAGCCACAGATAAAGAAGGCTGCTTATCTTGTGGTCCTGTGACCTCAGAGATTTGGAACTGACACTGTCAGCAGCATAAACTGATTAAAGCATATCTCACAGAAGCCAGGCAGGTGACATTAACTGCTTCAGAGCACCTTGATGTTGGCAGAGGAGATAGCAAGTGTGGCTCACAGCAGTGACAATCAAAGCAGTACACTGCCAGGCAGTCTAATTTGCTTTTTAGAGAGAATCCTTCATTGTTTGGGGTGTCAAGTCTCAAGGACAGCGGTCTCAGGAACCCTTGCTCTTTGCTTGTCACAAAATCAATGATGGTCATAGAGTAGACACCTCTAATTTTGAAACACAAAGAAACAGTGAGAGGAAAAGCTGAGGGCAAATAAATTTCAGAACGATTTCATTTTAAAATCTTCTAATATATGCATAAAAATTAATTGGGTTATTCTCTTACATTTTTGTTTCCGAGGTACAAAATGAATCTGTCTGGAGACGCTGCCAGTTGTGGGTTGTCTTTGTGAAGCTTTATGTACAGGCTCATGGAAGTGAAAGATTTTAGTTCTTCCACGTTGATCTTTGGATTGACTTCAACAGCTGATTGGCCTTCAAACATCATGGAAACTTGGACCTGCAGTTGCAAATGTGCAAAGTGAGACACGTTTTGTTGCCTGGGGTCATTACTTAAGGTAAGTGTGTAATAATGCTGAGCCAGCAGTCTTGCTTACTGCAAGAGGGGAGTTGGCACCTATATATTGGCATGTAAAATTGTATGTTTGTAACAATCTGTTCTGGAAGACACTGTAAAGAATATGGAGGGAATGAATTTTAAAATTAATTAAAGGTCCTAATTAACTCTGCTCAAGCATATTTATAAAGTAAATTACATTTCAGTGGGAGATAGAAGTGTGCTTATTTGAATCGGGGCTACATCATTATGTATGGCACATAATGAAATTCTTACACAGCTATAAAACTTCTGCCCATAATTTATTTCTTTGCTTTGGGAGTAGTATGACCATCTTCTGTTCATGAGTAATCCTGTTATATCACTGAATCTACAGCGATATTTATGAGATGCTAATAAAATTGTAAAACTGTTCATTTTAGTTCAAAATGATTTCAACACAACTGAAGTAATGTTTTCAAGCTTAAACACAGTATACCTGAATCACAAAATACATTTCAAAGAACAGTCAAGCACTACACACAAACTGATTTTTCCTTCTCTAAGTTATATTCCAGCACTGTGAACATAGAATAATGCACTGAATTTTTTATTTCTTGGAATGAATTCAAATACACTGTTTTAATTTTTGACCTTGGTTTTCTTGTTATAGAAAAAACCTTCATTATTTATGTATGGTAATGAAAGTGGTTTTTTCTCTATTAAATATGTGTAAGCCAAGGATTCTCTTACCCTGCAGAAAATTAATTAAAAAAAAAAAAGCTGTCATCTCAGAAAAGCTTACATTAAATTGCTGTAATTATTACTCATGGTAATTAGCTTTGTAGGTAATTTGCCTACAAATTGTAGGTAATTATGTTTTGTTTTTCTGGCCATTTGTGCCCAAATCTTTATTATCAAGTTGCTACTGCAGTAACAATAGTCTACCACAAATACTAGGATAACGTCAACTGCTTGCAAATAGTAACTGTAAAGATTTTAATGACCTTCATGGTGCTTCGTTCATCAGTTTTGGAGAGGTGACAACATCCAGGTTCGGGCTTTTAGCATAGCCCAAGAAAATGGAGGCTATAGTAAGATGCATTCAATTATTAACACTAGTGACAAAAAGTCCCATCCAAAAGCTTTACCTTGCTTGCTACGCTCCTGGTTTGAGCAATTAACTCTCTGATCCGCTGAATGCTGGAAGAAATATTGTTTGCTGGTGCCTTCTGTTCTACTCTGCGCAGTTTGTCAAAGAGTTGAGGGAAAACTTCTGTAAGTTTCTTCACTGCAGTTAGAAAAGAAGAGACAGCTTTTTTTTTTCCCTCTTTGAAACACTGGTTTTGCACCAGGAAAATTCCACCCTATCTTCTGAGGTTAATTCACCTGTCTCCTTCTGCTTTCCTAACAAGTCATAACTATGATGTGTAAGAGGCAGTGATTTCAGAAATGGTAGTGATTTCTAAGAATCTAGAATTGCTAAAGTTTTTGGAAATAAGATTGCACAAAGGAGACTGTTTTTTCTTAGGACTTCTAGGTAATACTGGGGAGAGTTACCCCTATAATACTTTCCTCAAGGAGCTCTGCAAACATTAATAGTTTTAGCCTTTTAATCTTCCTTCAAGACAAATAAATGTTAAGCCTAATGGCAAATGGAGCAGAAGGATTATTTGTTCAGCATCTCACTGGATATCTACGGCTGACCTGGGAACTGCATCTAAGAGTTATGGTTCATGAACTCTTCAAATTCGCTGTAGGGGAGATGTATAGGTTGTTTTCCTCAGCTTTCAGCTGTTTGTGCCTCCCAGAGGTCATCATCCAGATAGCAGCAGTGGCTGCACAGGAAATGTGTTTGCTTGTGACTCACAGTCCACTCTCATGACAGAAACACTGCCACTTTCATGCTGTGGTAACAGGCCTGTAGAGTACAACAGTAGAAGGCCGATGATGATGATGATGATGATGATGATGATGTTGATGATGCGTGTGCACCTAAACTGTGCTTAGTACCTGCCCCAGCCCTTGTGATTGGTAACCTCAGGTCAGCTTTCCTGTCTGCATCTGCCAGGGGTCATGAATTAGAGTCCTGGACCTTTGTTCTTTTGCTGCTGTGCCTTCTGGTGGTACACATGCAAGCACCATTGTTAGCGAAGGGAAAATGCAGGGGCTCTGTTGTGTTCAAAGTGAGAGGAGTCCTTTCCCAGAAAGATAAGCAGAAAAATTATCAAGAAGGAAAAATAACTACGCTTAATTATAATCCAATTTCATCACATCAGATTCCAATGACATGCTGCCCTTTGAAGGATATTTACACATCACATCATTTTTCATCTTTAATTAAATGTAGGTACAAGTAGCTGAGTATAATGAAATGAGATTTTAGCTGCAAGCTACATGCATATAAGAAATACCCAGCATTCAGAGTTAATTTTAATGACATGGATTCACTATAAAGGTTAAGACCAGATTTGTAGGGTTTGCAGTTAGATTTAAGGGTTTGTCAACTTACATCCACCTGCTCTTGTGTTCTTCCCGTCATATTTTTACGTTTGTCTGAGACTCATAGAAGAGTTTGTGTTGGAAGGGACCTTAAAGGTCACCTAGCTCCAACCCCCCTGCTGCGGGCAGGGACACCTTCCACTGGACCAGGTTGCTGAGAGCCCCACCCAACCTGGCCTTGAACGTTCCAGGATGAAGACTGCAGAGAGGCAGGTAAAGGGGCTAACCATCACATGCAGGAGACTGTATAGAGACAGGGGAGGAGGAGCTCACTCCAGTCACTTTACTGTGCTTCCAGTCTGTACTGAATAAAGACTGAAGCAGCCCTCAGCCTCATTCCTATCAACCCAGAGTATGAGAAGACTCCATGGAGTCCTACAAGAATGCTTGTTTTTGGATAGAGTGAAAAATCATCTGTATTTGCCACTCCTGCCTCTCTCTGCTTGGCTGTTTTCATTTGTGTTTTACTTTCCAAGTTCAGTCTAGGAGTGGGACATACAGAACTTTAGACTCTCCATTTAGTCCTGGCAGGCCTTATGTGCTGGGAGTTAATAATCAGCTATACTATATAAAGCTTACTTGACATAAAAATATCATGATTTTAATGAATCCTCAAAGAATTACAGTAAATGTTGGGTAAAATGGTGATGCCAGAATGTGTTAAATTTTCTACTTAAAAAAACCCAACAAACCCCCAGTCATCTTCTAGGAAGTTTTCTTTACCTTTTTCCATTTTTAAGGCAAAAATACTGCAATCTCAGAAAATGATTTAGTAAGTTTCAACTACATTTAAAAAAAAAAAATCTGCAGCTGAATTGGAATTGTGTTTGATTCGCTGATTTAAAACGGCTTTTCTGTTTGAATTTGATGTATTAAACTTGAAATGCTACTATAACATGAAAACACAAAACTAACATCTGTAACTACTAGAACTATTGTGAAATCTCAATATAAATCTCTTCTTCTTGTCCTTTATAATGGCATTCTTCAACATAGAAGAACATTGATTTTGATTTTAGTCTTTGGGATGAAGGTGAGAATGGAAAGGAAAACTAGTCCTGCGCAGTGATAAAACACAAAAAAGAATAGAAAGGAAACTCTCACGGAGGAAATACCCTGACTATAACCTTCCAGACACTTTCCTCTTTCACGTTTTGCTTCCCAAACTGTCACCCTGTCTGCTGAAGCCCACCAGTTCCCTGCACAATGGCAACATGAACTACTCTCAGACAGACTGCACAGCCCAGACATGCTCTCACCCTTCCAGACATCGAGTACAAGCTTTATTCAAGGGCAGTGCAGACATGCCAGCTTAGGGGCTTCACCTGCTCTGGTAGTGTTACTGGCATGAAAATCAGGTGTTTTGGTGTTCCAGGCACCTGTCTGAACATTTGTTGTAACTTTCCTTTGGACTTTGATGGACATTCTTCTTGTCAGATCAGCCTCTCCTGGCAGAATATACAGCTGATCTGGGAGTGCTCCACCATGCCTGGCATGTCTACATCTGTCTTCCCAGGCTGTGAATCACAGTCACATCTGTCTGGAGCACTACCCGTGCCAGCACTGATGTCTCTTCGCAGCTATTTCCACCTGATCTTTCTAGAAAAAAACCCCTCATCATACCTTTAAACAAACTAATCAAATGCCTTCAGAACAAAAATGCCACAGAAAAGCTACCTCCACAAATGTACTAGGGCACGCTTTGCTGTAGGTTGCATATTAGCATCTCTCTAACAGTTAGTTAGTGGTCAGCAGGCCTTCCAGGCACTCAGATATGAACACAGTATTTTCAAGGTGGATCCGTACCTGCAAACCCACCATCACAGAGAAGACATTTTTTTCCAGGCACATCACATAGGAGCTGTTCTTGTTCCTTTTTGAGAACATAACCAAGAGAGAGCTGGGCCATTTTAACTCTTTTCACTCTTACGGAACACCTCAAATGCTACTGGGAATATTTCCTCCAGTAAAACAGCTAGTATGAGCAGATTTTTTAAAATCCTGGGTGTCTGGTGGCATTTTGAGCATGAAGAGCCAAATGCAGGCTGTGTTGCTGCTCTATCTACTAAGCTGGCACTGGTAAATGTTAAATGTAAATCAAGTGTAAAGGTGATTAAAACCAGAAACCTTCATGTGTAAGCTATAGCACACTGTTTCTCTTGGATGCTTTTCATCATACCATTCCCCCCTGGGAGGCCAATCATATCCATATTTGCATTATTTTACATGGGAATTAGAGCCCATAGCCTAAACTGTGCTTTGCAGTGATCAAAAACATTTTACAGCAATGCAACGCAATACAAGTGCTGCTATGTTAACTACACTCTTAGGGAGCTCTGTGCAGTGACTAGCAGTGAGCTTACCCATTCCCAGAGGGAGTGGTTCACTGTTCCCTTTCAATGAAAAGCTCAGAGAAATCTGAGTTTCCTCCAGTTCTGGAGCCAGAAATTGGGATATTGAATAGCACTGTATTTCTTTTTGTGAAGGGAACCACTTCCATAGCAGTTCTTGAGAGCACTCACTTAACCAAAAATACGAGGGGTAAGGGTCTTATTCATCATGGAATTCTGAAAATAACATCACTCTTGGGATTCCCCAGCTGAGAGGGGAGACTGTGACTTTGGAACACTAGAAGCAATGTTGGTTTTGGTGTTCATAACACCATTTGCAGTAAAATGACACTTGAGTTGCAAACTTCTGAGGGAAGGAGAAGGGATTTAGGGCAGTAGATCTGAGATTCAGACTTTCTGGAGACAGAGTCAATGGGGTTATGGACTTTCTCTGGGTCAGTTTTAGGAGGCAAGACATCACTGAACAGGTCTGCAGGTGACGGTATCATCAAACGTGTGAAGGAAATTACTTGTTCTGGACTGCCAACCTTCCTAGCCATAAATATCTTAGGATAAGTTAGCCTCCTGAGCAGAGTCAAGAATACATGGTGCAATAAATAGTGGTGCTGTAATAATTTTTTTATTCCAAATAGTTTCATTTCTAGATTGATTACTTTCTTCTCCAATTGTTCTTTTCCTTCTTTCTATGGTCACTTCATTTCAGCTTCATTCTCATGTCTCTTTTTCTACTCTTGCCTATCATCGTCATTTCAATTTTGTAGTCTGCTTTAGCTTTTCTTTTGTCTTTTGATTTGCCTTAAATTTTTCATAATAAGTTTTCCAATGTTTCCAATGTTTCCAATAATAAAAGTGGAATTAATGTGATGTTTACAAACTTCTCCAGAAATCACCCTGCTTAAATATTTAATTTCCTTCTTTATCCTCTTTGACCCCTTTGTTTAGACTACAAGCTCATCAAATGAAGTACCATTTCTTCTCCATGTTTGTACTGTTGAGGACAAAAGGGCTCTGTTTCCAAATGCCTCTCAATGTTGAAAAACAAACAAAAAACCTTAAATCACCAGTCATAATAACAAGAAGTATTTAAACAAGCTGTTTACCATTCAGTGTGACCTTGGTACCCCGATAAAAATGAATTAGAAGTCAGTAAGTCTTCAGCACTTAAGCATTTGAATAATTTTTGGAAGTGCCTGAATATCCAATGGTTTTAAAATATAGTCAAGACTCTAGACAACTGCTAATTTTTGAAAATTTTCATGGAGGTAAAATGCTAGAATATGCAATGCAAACAATTCATACAACATGATATTGTGATGATTCCCTGATTTTTTAACACTGAGGAGTGACATACTTCAGGTCACCATACCTGCATCCCCAGCTGAATGCACAGCCCTGTCATATGCCTCTGAATTGTGCTGGAAGTCTTGCAGGTTTTGGGACCACAACCTCACGTTCTCATCCATGGGGGTCGTAGCCTGTGTTACTGTCGTGGTAGCACTCACAGCCTCTGCAGTCTTCAGCTGAGCTTGCTCCAAACGCTCTCTGGCCTCCTCTACAGAATAAATAGGGAGAGATAAGAAATGAACTCTTTCAAATATTCAAGTGTGTTGTGTGTCCTGTCCCTCCCTCCTCTCTGTCTTCCCCCTCCCTTTTCCCTTCTTCCCTCCAGTTTATATACACGGAGCATGACGTCATATGGAATGGAATATTCTTTTGGTCAGTTGGGGTCAGTTGACCTGGCTGTGCTTCTTCCTAACTTCCCATGCATCACCAGTCTCCTCATACAGTGTGGCAGCATGAAAAGCAGAAAAGGCCTTGGCTCTGTGTAAACCCTGCTCAGCAGCAACAGAAACATCTCTGCGTTATCACCTCCATGTTCAACACAAACTCAAAACACAGCCCCATGCTAGCCACTGTGAAGAAAATTAACTCTACTCCAGCCAAAACCAGCACGAGATTCAAGAAGAATGTTTATAATTTCAGTGGCAAAACATTTAATTTCATTATGAAAGTGTTAAAGCTGAGTTATTTGCTATCTAGGTCTAGTAGTTTCAGTCAAACTCCTTTAAGTGTCCACAGTGCTGAACTCTTAATAGCAACTTCATATCCATATTCAAAGATAAAAACATGCTCTTGAATGTATGAAGATAAGGCATCATAAAGATGAAGTTCCTCTTCCAACCTGTCTCTGCTGATTGCATTTTTGCGATGGCTCCCATCAGCTGGCTCCTCAGGGCATTCATTCTGGCAAAAGTGCCGTTGACTTGCCAGCTGGTGTCTACAATGGTATAGCTGCTGCCTGTGGGGTGAAAAGGGGAGGTGTGAGCTGAGTGGCATCAAAGTGGCGCCTGAAAAGGTAAATTCGGTCCTGGGGAGGTACGTCATTAGGCACTTAATATACCATAGACAATGTACCATGGCCTCTTTTAATTTAGGACATACTTGCACTCTTGACTTTACATACTCTTAAGGAAAAAGCAGCCCTGCAGCACCCCTGCTTGCCACAGGGTGTCTTACAAAAATCTGAAGAGATGTCTTTCAGTCAGTACTCTTTCTCCTTGCTTTACCAGAAGTGCTGAGAGTAGCTGCAACTACTACACAGGAAAAGCTTTAAGGAACTCAAAAGGTCCTGAAAAATTTAAAAGGTGATTCTGTATTTCTAGAGCTTTCTTTCATTTACAGTGAAGAAAGGCCAAAATATTTTAACATTTATTATTATCCTCCACTGGTGAAATCCAGCTTTCTGAACACTTAAACTGCTGTGATTTGATTTTAATTGAACTACTTAATTGAGTACATATACCAGTGAACAACATTTTGCAGGGTCACATATTTAAAGTGTAATTGTATCTGAATTGGACTTTTCATGAATGAACTAAACTATCAGTATCCAGTAGGATGACAATACGAACCACTCAAACTGCGCCCGTGGCCATTTCAAGTACTTTGTGTGGTAAATTCCATCATTAGCTATTCTGTTACAGCAGTAGTTCTGCTTAGTGATGTGCTTTTGAATTCTATTTTAGTGTGCGTGGCTGTAAGCTGATTGGGAAAGTAGAAAGGATGTATATTTACTGTCATGTGCTGTCCGTTGTAGCTGCATGGCTCGGATGAGAAGTTCTTCGCTTTTACCTTTATGGTAAGTGACCTGAGTATCAATTCCAACTGCAGCCTACAAGCATGTTCCAGAAAAGAAAGTCAGAATAATGCTTATCAAGTATTCTGCTTTATTGTGTTTAATTGTGGACAACATTTTACCTGCATATAAATGCAACTGCAAAGTGATTGCAGTTTCATTTGCTTTGTTAAAATTTAAGATTGGCAGTGGGATTGGGAAAAAATCTGAAAAGCAAAATTTTCTGTTTTAACACTATTTAGAAAAATGTATGATTTTCCAAATAACACCCCTGAATAACAAAGATGGAGAAAAGTCCTCTAATTTTTCAGCTCCAGTTTAGCCAATGTGACTAAATGCTGCATATTATTTAGGCACTGTGACTGTTCATTTCTACTGTCATCTCAGATAGGTGATGAACGTTTCACTTCGTGCGGAGCTGCCTTGCAGTCTGCAGTACTATGCTGGAAACAGAGGGCTGGACTTGAAATCCAACAGCCCTCTGGGGTTCAGGCCCCTTTATTCTACTCAAATCCTCTTGCTATCCCACTAATACATTGCTGGTAAATAGCCTGTATACAGATTGGTATACAAGCTATACTGGCATACAAAAAATCCATGTAAAGTATTTTAGAACAGTAATGCCAGAGACAAAATTAGCATCCTTATCCTTACACTGAGTGTATGAGTGGGCTTTGTCCCATTTCAGCCTGATTTTCTATGAGAAGCAGTGATGTCTTGACCACATCTTGACCACGTCTTCACTCACATGGCACTGAGTGAAGTAGGAGGACTCAAGCACTAAATGCCAGCTCAGGTTCCTACAGGAGTAGGAAATAGTCTGTAATTTCACAGAAATGTCTCAATGTGAGTGACAACACAGAGCAGCATCACCTCATGGGACAGGAACAGAAGAACCTCTTGTGTCTTCTCAAATACCAGAGGACTTCAGACTGGAAGAATAATTAACTACATGGGATTCAATTCAGGAAATAATAAAGAAAAAAAGAATGTGCAGTGAGAAGTTCAATGCTACCAGTTAAGCTAAATTTATTTTCTCTTTCCATTTAGGTGCCTGAAGTCCCTGAAGCATTGTAAAGTAAAAGCTGATATTATGAAAATTACTTACATCCTCGACCCGGTTTGTTGTGTTCAGTGCCAGCAATGCAACTTTGTTGGCTTCTTCGATATAACCAGCAATGTTTTCATACACATTTGAAGCATTGATTGCCCTTTGTACCAAACCATTTGAATCAACACCATACAAATTCCTGTTAAAAAGAGAGTAAAAGATGAAAGAAACCAAACTGAATCAACGTAGTTTCTGACTACATAATCACACGCATAAATGTGCTTGGCCCAAGTGGTATTGTGTTTGACCAATCTGAGGCAGGTGAAAACTGTGTGGATAGAAGGCACTTCCCAGCCATTTAACTCTGAGAATTCTGCCCTTAACATTTATGTGAGCAGCAACAAATGACTACTGAGCTTTTGCCTTTTTAAAAAATCCAGATTAGATATTCCATAAATTAACAGAGTAACAGATCTACCAGTAATCCTTCTTTAGGAATAATTCCTATCCATGAATGGAAAGACCTACGTGTGCCAGTGACCCGGATAACTGTCTCACTGGCCTGTGTATGTTTTCCAGTGGTAGGTGGGAAAAGGGGGAGAATCAGATGAAGAACTACCCCTAGTCATGAAACTTTGTAGGAAGTTAGATTTAAAAACTGAAAGAAACCTTTGATGGCATGGTTTTGATCTGTGTATTAGGTGATAACTGGTCTTCAGGGGAGATTCCCAACAGAAGATAATTCAAGGCTCAACATTCAGCTCTTAACAATTTTGAATAAATACTATTTTTTAATGTTCTAGTGATAAGCAGATTTCAAAGATATAGATTCTAAATATAGATATATTTGCACGTGTGCATTCACTTTAAAGTGTTCGCACACTGAAGGATTATTAAATTTCCAGATTCAGCATTGTTGCAAGAATTTTCTGCTAAATTCCCTTAAGGCAGAACAATAAACTCTATCAACTAAAAGCCTAACAGGCTAATAAAGCAAACTTATAAAACCAAGATGTTTTGAAGACAGGCTAAATGTTTTAAAGGATTAAAGTTTCACTGCAGGGCATCTTCTCAACAAATAATAGAGTCAGCATATTTCCATCTGGATATTCTGTAATTACTTTTATTTGCTTTTTGTGAAATTCCTAATGTGTTTGACTCGGTAATAATTTTTAAATTATTTTGGTAAGGGAGGAAGGCTAGTCATATGGGGTATTTTCTTTCAAGTTAGTCTGCTGCCCCCAGTTAGCTGATCTCAGACTGAACATATTGTTTGATTTTCATGTTTCTGTAGTTTGTGTGGCATTATAGAACAGTTTCAGATGTCAGCTTTATACAATTGCATAAAAGAAAACCATCTGTTATTTTTTTTTCTCTATTTTAATCTCTTATCTAGGGCATACGAATATTGAGAAACAATTGGTATTTAGATAATATACTTGAAGAGTAGTTTTAAGCTTTTCTTCCAAAAGCATATGCCCACGATGTTACTTAAGGTAGAATTTGGTGACATATTTTATCTAAGAATTCATTTACAGCAGTGATTTTTCCATGGATAGTCCCAATTGCAAATAAAATCCCAAGGTGCAAATAAATTAAATTTATCTAGAAGTGATTTTTTAGTAAATTGGTGCAATGTTGATGCATTTACTATCTTCCAGCAAAATAGAAAGACTTACATTAAGTTTTTGATGTTATTGTGAGCCAGTTTCATTGGGACACAACCTACTGAGCCTCAGAACTATTCCATCTGTAAAAGTGTTCTTGGAATAAAATTAACACAAAGCTCATTTTGTGCCCCGTAATGCTAAACGTTTTTTTAATGTGGATGAACTTACTGACATGAGCAGTTTCTGCAGACTCCATTTATTCTTGCCTGTATTATTTTACTTTTCATGAATCTACCTTTCCTATTCTTTTGCTATAGGATGAGGAGAACATGCCCAAATAGATTAGAGAGAATGTCATGCAAGAGACAGGTTTATTTTTTAAAAAGTTTCATAGATTTTGCTTAGCTCGACTTCAGCTATTCCCTGTGGACTGTGACAAGTCCTAGACATGACTTAACACTGATTTGTTTAGTGCCTATTTATTGTCACTGTGTTTCTGCTTGTCTTTTCAGCTGTTCAGTAAGTGGCACTTGTATGAACAGAGCCTGCTGAAGTTTAATTTTACCCGTCCAGCTCATCGGCAAGTCTTCTTAGGTTGTGTGCATGATGCATAGCCTTTTCTACCAAATCATCATCAAACAGGGACAGATTGGCTATTTTTTCTTGCAATTCCTTTTTTGCTCCATCTATTTCTGCATAGAACCCTGATGCGTTCTGAACAAAACAGGGAAGAAAGGAAAGAAGATCAAAATTGCAAAAAATCAATTCTGTATTTTGATTATTATGTTTTATTTTACCCTTTATGTTATTACAATGTTCCTTTATTTCTGTTATAGTTCTTTTATTTTACATTTTTAAGAGGAAAAAAGGAAAGATCTAATGGTGAATGCCAGTATGGAGATAAGTACAGGAAGATAAAAATGAACAAAAATTCCAGAAATCACTTAAGAAGGTATTAGAGAGAGATGCATAAAATAAAAAAGACAGGTGGTAAAAGTCTTACTATATGTGTTGTATGTTTGCACTAGAATTGTGCCAATGACAAATCTTTCAGAGTGAGGTCCCCTTTCTGCCTCCTTGCACAGAGAGATTCCTCATGCTAAGACATCTTGGATTAGTCTAATTTGTAAATCAGTCCGCCTAAATACTGCCTATGTATGTATAGGCAAGGAGAAGTAGTATCCCTTTGCCTTAGCCGTGCTTCTTCCTTACAGGAAATACTTGTGGAAAGACCAAGTGGGTCTGCATTCACCTGTCCAGTACACAAGCTTGCTGATGTGTTTGAAGATTGTAAATGTGGCAAAATGTGATTATAAATGTGTTTCAAAATACATGGAAAAGGATGAAACGGAGGGAGGGAAAAAGGATGAATGAGTGAAATGTGAACATACTTGTTGCTGATGAGGATGGATAATGTGCTATGTTTGCATAGTGCTTCCTTCCCTGCAGCGTGAACATCCTCCATGTATGAACTTATTCACAGCAGTGGGGAACCCAAAATGGCAAACTGCAGCAATTCTTTGCACAAAACACCAGAGAAAAACCCCAACGTGCTGCTTGATCACAGGGACGGTTACAAAGTAAGCTTTCTGTTTGCTCAAATTACTTTTTCAAAGAAAAATTAATGACTTCTGATATTTACTTTTGTGTCAAGAAGTGGACAACTGTGATGAAAATGAATGCTTGTGGAAAATTTTATTTTTTCTTCAGTTATTTCAAAATTTTAAAATAAATCATGAAGAAAGAAAGCAGGTTTGGTAAATATTTTAGTCAGCAAATTCTCAGTTTTATTTTCTTCATCTTTTCATAGAAAACCAAACCCCTAAAATTTCTAAAAATTTCCTTCATCACCATGTCTGATTCAAAACACTGGATGGTAGTCCACAGTTGCAGAAAGGGATTTCTATGTGACAATCTGGTTATATACGTTTGACACAGTGCCCGGTTTTAATGCTGGTATCTGGGATCTTTAGTGTTCTTCCACGTTCCCTCGTAGGCACTAGGAAAGGAATTTAGCATATAATGCAGTCTTTTACCAGAACATCTTTTGGCAGCTGCTTGTAATGAAATAATTGAGAACTCTACAGCAATATCTTTCATTAAGCTTTGCCTACAGTAAGGTGTCCTTATAATAGAATTTTTTTTAGGCAGCAAATTGTAATTACAGAGCTTTTCATCCAAGAAAACCATCTACTTTTCCAGGGAATATTAACCAGTATTTCACTGAAGCAGTATAAAGAAGGAGAGTTTTTCCATTAGTCGTCTAAACACATGACTTCAAAAAATCAGGATGTATCATTTAAACAAACCACTGAGGCACCTACCTTTATTACTTCACTTAACTCAGAGTTGACCTTTTGTGGTCCTTCCAAAATAGTTGTGGCACTGAGCAGAATGCTGTTCACTTCATCTATTTGCTCTTTTGTCTTCTCATGTTGCTCCTAAAAAGAAAGCTCAAAATATAAATCACATCCAATACCATTCGTGCTTTGATAAAATACAATGTTACTGTTTTTGTTAAATATGCTAAAGTTAATTCAAAAGATAGTGGTGAACTAAATAGATTTTAGACATAACTGAAGTCTGATTTTCCTAGGTATCTCTAATTGCTACATATTATGCTGTGAATTCTTTTTTTTTTTTTTTTGTGAAGAGAATTTTGGATGATTTGTAAAAAAAATTATTAATTTCATTTGATATTATTGCATAAGAAGCTATTGAAATGAAGTATTATTCTGTGCACAGCAGAGACATATTGAACATGGATTTTTCATAGTCATCTGGAGACTATTTTTTCTAGAGTTTTTTTAAAATCTACAGTGCAGAGACCTCTTTTCCTTGTCAATAGTAAAGACAATGTGAACAATCTCTTTTGTACAGCATCTGCCTCCATTGTGAGGAATAATGGAGATCCAAATGGTTAAAAACAGTGAACAAATGCAACTACACACTTTGGGATTTGCTTCATAACTGTGAGAGAAGCTGCAGCTTGGCACTGTAATTATGAAACAATGGAACAACAGAAGAGGGGTAGTACTTAAGGATCTCAAGCTCTTGTAAAAGGATTCACTAGAGGAGCACACCTGGTTTCTCTATTGAATTCTTAGACCTTCCATATCAGCATGAACTTCTAGCACTGCAAATTTCAAGAACTCAAAACTCAGCCACTGATGCTATGAAACCCAGAGGTTGGCCTGAATTTGCAAGATTATTCTTCAAATCACAAAATTGCTCGCTACTGCCCTCTCCTCCAGAATCCAAAGAATTTCAGCCATTGAAATGCAAAGTTTGCTTCAAATGGCCCCAAATTTTTCTCTTTGTAATTTTGTTCCTTGCTGAGAAAATAAATGAGAAGTTTTAGGTGGGATTTTCTGGCTTTGCATTCCTTAAAAGAAATTTATGAAAACAGGGGAAGAGTCACAGAACTGTTGTGAAGAGAAAAAACAGTTTCTTTTGTTTGCCTGATGGGCTGGGTACTTTCCTGGGACATGAAACGTGAAAATTCAGTTTTCTCATCAGCCGTGTGGGATTTAAACCTAATGCCACCACTCACAGGCAAAGGTGCCCCACTTCCATGCTACAGGGGACAGGTCACCCCTGAGCTCTCCTCCAGAGTGCTTTCTTTGTTCAAAATCCTGAAACTGTTCATTTGGACAGGGCACAGGGAAAACTGTTGTAGCCCTATAGCTAAGCTAGCAAGTTCACCCAGCAAGTAGGAAACCCAGTTTCAAGGTACCTATTGTGCAGCAGTTAGACAATGGATTTGTGCTTGAAGATTCAAGGACAACTGTCTACTCCTGAAAAACTGAGGATGCATTTTGTTTAAAGTGGTTCAGAGGAAGTTTGGATCAGATAGTATGAATGCACTCAGCCCAGGGCACAAATGCAGTGCAGAGTCTTTGTAAGTAATAGTTTTCTTAGAATATAATTAGTTTTGTGAACTTGAGGCCCTCCTACATTATAAGTCAGGACATAATTGGATGAAATAATATTTATAGCAGCCATGCTATATGAAATTTCAAGCTTCTTGGGTTTCACTGTAACATGCCTTTCTAGTCTAGGCATAAGTATCCATCTCTTCCTTAGTCTGATGAGGCATGGCATGCCAAAACTTCTCATTCATTGTCTCTCCACAAGTAGATAATTGTACCTTGCACTTCCACAAGTTGTTTCTTAGAACTGAAGAGTCAAACTCATCCTGCTGAGTGGTCCAAGAAATTATTTTTTGGTGTGGTGATTCCTGAATCTAAATTGTGTGCAATCTACTCTTTTAAGCAATGACAGAGATGGAGTGTTCACAGTCAACACTTACGATAAATGTAGTGCACAGTACCTCCTGCCTTTGGAGCCTGGCTGTATTTTCCCTATTTATATCCTCCGCTTGTATAACATAGTCAAGTGCCTCGTCTAATGCCTCCTCCAGGTCTGACAGCTTCACATCCTGTTCGCTGAGCTGCTCCAGCACATCGATTACCAGGGATCTGGTGTCATTGTACTTCTCGTGAAATGCTTCAATTTGCTGTAGCACTGGGAGAAAAATAAGAGGCCAGTAAACCCAAAGCCTGGATTTCTGACAAAACTTACCTGTACAGTAATTTCTGTTGCTGTTACTCAGGCGACAGTAAAACACATTTTGTAAAGCTCACTTGGGGGATCATATACTTAGATTTTAATTTTCTCTCCTCTTTCTAGAAGGAAAGATGCCTCTCATTTTACTATTTCATTTTAATCATATTCATTCCCCCTCTGAAATATATTTTATTAAAAGAAACTGTGTCTGCCTTTCCCTGCTTTTCATTTGTTTTTTCACTGTTAAACCTGGGCAGCCTGTTCTGGAGAAGACAGTTTTTATGCCTCGTGTTCTGACTCATGTTCACTAAGCTGTGAGAATTAGGCTGCCACTCTTTCCCATGCCAGCAGTTTTTCTCTCTCTGCTGGCGTTTGCTGTCGCCATAGCAGAGCTGGCAGGGGGGAAGACATTCACATGAGCAATTCCAACCCTGCCATGAGCCTTCCTAAAGCAGATATTGTTGAGGTGCTGCAGTGCACAGGCACACGCAGACACACAGGCACGCAGACACATACACCTTTTTCTCCCCATTCTGCCCTGGGGAACACCAAGCACCAGCAGGGGCTTGCGTCAGGAATCTGGAAGCAGCAGCATCTCCACCACAGCAGCTGGTGCTTGCCAAGTGCCTGCTGGTCCTCCCCAGGGGCTCAGCAGTACACCCAGAGCTGCCCAACACCTGCCAGCTGAGCATCAGCACGTGCCTGAAAGGAAAGCTGACTTAAAACTCACACTCCTCTGCTGCATTTTCCTCCTCATGTGCAAGTTGCCTCTGATTAGTGAAAGGCTTTCGGAGTCTGATCTCCTTCAGCATCTCCTCAGCCACACTCCACTTCCGGGAAATTTCTTCAGCGCTCAGCTCTTGTTGAATTGCATAGTATTTTGACTTGCTGCTGATTTCTAGGGGGAAAAGGGAACAGATGGTTGATTCAGTATGACTACAGAAAAATAAATACTGTGGACTACTTTTACTTTTGTGAATTGTGATGATACTGATGGCAAAAGAAAGTTCTAATTATCTTCAACTCCATAGTAGATAATTATTATGTTTAATCCAGTCTTCAAATTAAACCTGTAAGTAAATCACACTTTCTGGCATATGTGGATGTCTCATCAGAAGAGGATGAGATTAAGCAGACGTGGGCTGTGTGCCTTATTTGGCTTGACATTTCTTATAGGCTGGGATAATCAATTTATTTTGGGTTCTGTGGCATGTAGCAGCCTGGGGCTTTCATCTAGGATCATGGTTTTTAAGTGCTGCTGTTTATTCAATGATAACAATGCTAAGGAGACCGAAGTAACCTCATTTTCCATCTGCAGAACTTTGAGGCACCCTAAGGCGGTAACATATGGCTTCTGGCCTGATACTGCCTAGCTGGTTTGGAGATAGATACTATTTCAAGGTTTTGGTCTCAGTTCAAAAAACAAGGTTGTATCCCTGCAGCCGAAATTGAGTTTACCCATTCCCAGTGTAATAATTACAAAGTTTACTCACTTCTCACTCCCTGCCCTTGAATACCAATCATCTCCTCTTTTATGCCCTGTAATGTGTGTGCCTTTGGCTAGCGTTTGTCACTAGCTTTGTGGATAACCAAAGCTGGCAAAACCAGCACTATCCTTCTGGAAGATTTTTACAAAAAATTGATGTGTAATTTTGGCACCACTGATTCTTTGGCAGAGTGTCTCTGTATGCCTGCTCTTGCTGGGCCCTGAGCCCATTAGTGAAGCTTTAAAGGCTCATACTGAGCAGTAACTGATCATGACCAGAGTTCCATGGATTTATTTTTCCTAATGTTGCTAGGTATGTGTGTGTGTGCATGCATGCGTGCGTGTGTACATACACCTTCTCTTCAGTAAAGAGTGGATGGCTTCTACATGGGTGATGCCTCTGTAGAAGAACAGTTTTGAGCCTTTTCACCTACTTGTTTCCAACTATTTTCATTCTATTCACAGCCATGGACATCGCTTCTTCTACAACAGCTTAGCGTGACTGCGCTATTTGTGTGCCAAATTAGATGCACATCTGCGTTATGTGGTTCCTGTCCTGTTCCAAACCAATTAATGATACAAAAGGATGATCCACAGATACCAACCATGATTGTTAGTGACATACAATGAGGCTCATGCAGACTTTTTTACTCAATAATTGTAGAAATAAAATGTGATGGATGGCCAGACAGTCAAAAGTTTTTTAGCGTCAGAGGCATAAAAAGACAGTACAAATGTAACACCCTATGAACCTGGTCTTAATCTGCCTCTTTTTTGTGATGGGACATATTAACCATGTTTCCTGAGAGAAAGTAATGGAGCACCCATGCATGTAATTATAAGCAAGGATAACAGTTGATATGTAACCACTCTTCCTTACATAAGTTGCCACATGGCTTGCAATAACTGCCAAGACAGAACAACTCAGGTCTGTTAATCAGATATTTCCATAGGAAAAAGGATGTTTAACCTCAACTACCAGTCAGCATTTCTGTCCTGGTACCATAGACAGCTTTTGCATACTGTTGGCTTTGCTGAAGACTGGGGGAAACCAGTGTGTTCTGCAGCCGGATGGAGGCTGTCATGTCGCAGCTGTACAGGGGACAGGGGTGTTTTTGAGTACTTTGATTTGGGGTTTCATTGCTTTCTGCAGGTACTGAAGAAGAGGCTGCAATTGGTTTAATCTCATTTTTATATTTCAGGATGATAATGGCATGTCATAGATATTCCAGATGGAGATGATTATCTCTGACGAGGAAATCTTTTTTAAGTGCAGTTATACTTGAGAAGGTGTTCACTGTTGCCATAAATTACATACTGTCCTATATATCAAAAGATTTTCCTTTGATATGTAGGACAGTAAAAATTCTTGATGATCCATTAATACATGAAGGTTTCACTAATACATTCTTGACACTGAGATGAACCAGAAATGGATCTATCTACCTTCAATGTTATCTCTTATATTATTGAGCTGCTGCACAAGCTGAGAAGCACGGTTGTTGATCTCCGTGGTTTCCTTCTGTACCAGTCGGCCTTTGCTGGATGCTTCATTTCCCTATGAATAAACCATGAGAGGTAAACATTAGATTTCTTTTCAAATGTGAGGATGAGCAGTATAAACACACATTTTGCTTTCTCCTGGTGAGCACGTGCAAGTCCTTTTTATCATTTTAAAGGTGTTCAAAGTGAAGATCTGTCTTGTCAGTGTTTTCAGAATCGCAGAGTGAGAGATTAAAATCTGTCCCATATTTATCCATCATTTGCTGCAATCAAATTTTCATAAATTATGTACAGTTGTAAAACTCTATCTGATGCATGTCCCAGGCATTCAGTGGGGCTAGCTCGTTTTGTTGGGTATGGCATCTCCTGAGTAAGCAAACAGAATGAAGAAAAAGGTTTCAAGCTCCCAACTGTTTTTAGATCAGTGTTTCCCTCAAGTGAGGTCCCAGCTCTGAAACTTGTTAAAAATAAGACAAAGCCTGAGGACTGAAAATACTCTAAAGAGCATAGACACAGTCCTGTACTACATTGTGTTGGGGGCTGCACTCTGCATTGTGTTCTCTTACTTAGGGTTTGTGGAGGCCCCAGGTGGCATGTGAAGGCAGGGCCAGGGTGGGCAGCACCACTAAAAGAGATGGGCATAATGATAAAACAAATTGTAAGGGTCGTGAGACTGATAAAACAAGTGTAAGGGTTAGTAGAAAGGTTTCTGGTTCCTATCTTCCAAACATCCAGGATCAAGCTACGTGCTGTTTTACTCAAAAGTCATCCCATGCAGACTTGGGGAGTTACAAGTAGTTACAGGAGTTATATTTAGCAGGAAGGTTTGCTTACTGTTGGTCCATTCACCTTGCCTGTGTGGTTTAGATCAGAATCTGCAGCATCCCCTGAGATGTGGGGACGTGCACATAAAATGCTCTGAACAGAAAATGCTGCATATCTCCCCAAAACCCACTCAAGTCCCTAGCACCCATATTCTATAAATGTGCCATGAAAGAGCAAAGAGCTCAATATTTTTCAGCGTTACAGTGGTCTTCCACTGTCAGAGTCTGGGGTCATTATTTCCCCACCTTTACAAGGAACCACAAGTATTGATGTGGAAGTAGCATTAGAAGTAATCAGAGAGAAAAGGCCAGAGGAAACGCTGAATTTATTTGTTCAGGGACAGTAAAATTGAGGAAGGAGGAAAGAAGTCCCCAGATAGTACTGCAAATGAAATGTTATTATCCAAACTCACTAAATATTCATAGAAAACCTAATGCCTTAATCATGCTGCCCACCAGCTACAGAGGGGGACATTGAGGTGTAAGCCCTGACAGATATTCACAGGTACGGAGCTGTGAGTGTGAGTTGATTTAATCAAAGCTCTCTTGAACACAGGCATAGTCTGTATAATTCTTACATGCCCTTTCTGCTAAGTAAGTGTTGATTAAAAACAGACAAACCTAAATTTTCTCTTCCACCTTCTTTCGTGTTGCTTTTTTTGCCCCCTACTTGCTCCTGCATTTGAGTTTTAGTTTAAGGTGTAATTTTAATTTGTCTTGTGAAGGAATTGGTAAAGCGAATGTAAGGTCTGGCACTTTGCAATAAGCATGAAAGATAATCTAGTTCTATGACAGCTGTGGCTATCTTTGATAATAGCATAGGGTGATATATTTTACTAATCTATGTATATTGTAGCAACAGAAAGATGTTTAATATTATCTTTTTAAAACAGAGGATAAGCAATTTTGAAACCTATTTCTTCTCTTAACATATATCATAGCAGTATTCTTTTAGGATGCAATGAAAGTGTTGGATATGAGAGCTGATAACCTTAATTTTATAGCCTGGCAACTGGATGTGGATGCAACACTTATGATTATAATTGTGTTAAAAATATCTTGAGTGCTAATCAAGATCCCATCTCAATGGGTGCATGAAAAAACTTTTAAACTGGAAGTTTTGAAATATATTTTGAAATGTCTAATTGGGATTAATTTAATTTTGAGAGACATGTAAAATAGATATAGAACAAATGCTCTCGAAGTCAATCTGCATTAGTTTAGTGTCAGTTACTTCACTTAATTAGAAATAAAAATGTGAATGAGAAAGACAATGAGTCTATTCCAGATCAAACGTGTAGGGGATAGATGGCAACTTAGATCCTGAGGGGAAGCTTTTTGTGACTGGTGACAAACCTCCAACCACACTCAACACACTTTTACCTCCCTCCTTTTCTGTGAAGAAAACATGATAAGTCATTTATGCTTTTAATTAACATTTAAAATAAAAAGTTATAAAATAGAAATAGAGAGTTTTTCAAGCTGTCGGGGCACACTCACTCTTGTTTGGTGAACTAGAGGGTCAGACTAGATGTTAAGAAATGTTTTTTTATGAAGAGAGGTCAAACACTGGAATGAGTTTCCTAGAGAGGTGGTTGATGCCCCATGTCTGTCAGGATTTAAGAGGCATTTGAACCATGCCTTTGATAACATGCTTTAACTTTTGGTCGGCCCTGTATTGCTCAGGCAGTTGGACCAGATGAACATTTTAGGTCCCTTGCAACTGGAACTATTCTATACTCGCCTCTTATGCCAACAGGTGAATATGACAAAGTGCAAACCCTCAGAGCTTTGGCAGAAGGCTGTAAACAAACCTGTTCATCAAGTGTTTCTGCTTCTCTGAGAAGATCGTTCATCTCGTCTGCAGCATCATCAACCTGGATGGTCCAAAGCATGGCATGGTTCTTTTTCTTGGACATTGCCTCCTGTGTGTGGGGAAAAAAAAGTCAGTGTCTCTGAAAACAAACTCCTTCTCTAGTGAGAGCAGGGATTGAAATTTACAGGACTGGAGTGGAAATTCAAAGATTCAAACTACATGAAAAAACCAAAATATTGTCAGTGTTTGTACCTGGAGATGAGTGGTGGTGAGGTTCAGGTCACTCAAATGCCTTTGAGCTGCAACACCTGTAGAAATGCTTAGTAAAGTGGATTTGCTTTCATCGATAGTCAGAACCGACAATCGGATGTCATCTGTCAAATCCCAAATACATTTATCGCAGCCTGATAAGAAAATAAGACAGCATAATTTTTCTTTAGAGTTTGTTTCAGTTAACAGCAAATATCTTAAATTCATGTGATAGTGGTCTAGTCCCGTGGTGTTCCCTCTCTTTGTCACTGATGATTCCTGATGGATACCCATTTTTCTTTCACTTTCATCCTCCCACTTCCAAGGTCCCATAGTACAGTTATGATATTTCCAGCTGAGCAGCACCAGATGGGACTGCTCAAAGAGGTTGCCACAGGGGTTCTGTAATCAGCTGGGAGAGAGGGAAAGATATTTCCTGGCTATTCCCTAGGCTCTACATATTTGTGACCTGAAGGACAACAGATGAGAGTCAAAAACCCACTGTATTTTGGCAGAACCCCAAACCCTGTATTTAAAATTTTGTGGTATGAGAAATAAGGATGTCCAGCACAAAGGCTCTTGGCTGCCTACTTGGTTATGAGGGCAATTTCTAAAAACACAGTTATAACGTGCTTGGAAAGTGCTTGTGCAGAACTGTATCCTTGTTCCTGCTGAATGATTGCAATGCCACTTTGTTTTTAGTGACACTGCTGCCATCACTAAATGCAAGAGACTTAGGTGAATGTGAAACACAGATTCCTACAGACACTTTTACTTGATATTTTAGGAGGTCCAAAATGCTTTCCTTCTGGTTGCACTTCAGGCACATGGCCCCTCTTCTTGGGAGTTGGTTTAGGAGCCCATGCATGCTACACACTTGGAATTATATACAGGTATGAATATAGTAACATTTAAAAAATAGCTGTGGTTACCAATAATTACAAAATAGTACTCCCGGGAACTCCCCAGGCTTCCTGTCATTAGAGTATGGGAGATAGTGGGAAAGGAACTGACTGATGGATATATGCCAGGTTGTCAACAGCAACAGTCTGTATTAGATGTTGTGCTGGCTTTGACTGGGGTAATTTTCTGCACAGTTAATTTCAGTGGCTAGTATGGGGCCATATTTTGGATTTGTGCTGAACACAGGGTTGATAATGTAGAGATGTTTTTGTTGCTGCTGAGCAGGGCTTACATAGAGCCAAGACCCTTTCTGCTTTTTGTACTGCCATGCTGGTGATGAGACTAGGGGTGTGCTGGAAGCTGGGAGGAGACACAGCCAGGACAGGTGACCCCAGCTGGCCAAAGGGATAGTCCAGACCATGTGACATCATGCTCAGTAAATACAGTGTGGGGGGGAGAATGAGGAAGGGGAGGACATTTAGAGTGATGGCATTTGTCTTCCCAAGTAAACATTATGCGTGGTGGGGTCCTGCTCTCCTGGAGATGGCTGAATGTCTGCCTGCCCACGGGAAGCAGTGAATTAATTCATTATTTTGCTTTGTTTCCAAAAGTGTGTGTGTTTTGTGTGTGTACAAGTTTTCTGGCTTCTTTCTACCCTTCTGATTCTCTCCCTGTTCCTGTGGGAGTGAGTGGTGGCTGTGTGGTTAGTGCGGTTAAACCACAACCAGAAAATCATAAATTATATGCAAGATGTCACAGGTAAAGTTGTGAAGACAGTTTTAGGGCCAGAATTTTATTTTTCAGGCAGTGTGTCTCAAAGTCTATGGAAGTGGCTTTGGTGATGCTTCCCTACTGCTTTGGAGTTTGTACCTGAATGTGCAGTCCGTATCACAGAGCTGGAAATATGCCTGTACTCAGACAGGTGTGTGAGAACATGCTTAAGTACTCAATCAGCAGGACACTGTGTATATTCACACACTTAAGTGCCCTGTGGGACCATGGTCAAAATCCTGAATCCACTGGAGTACCAAGCTCTTAAGTTAGCATTTGAAAGCTTCTAAATATGAGCAATATTAATTTTTGGTGTTTTCATGATAAGGTTCTTACTGATAGTTGGGCAGTCTGTGTCAGCAGAAGCTTCAGGACTGTCTGCGAGGCATTCTCCAGTCTGGCTGTCACACATTCTCCCTCCACAGTTACATGCTGGGGGAAAAAGAAAGGACTTTTGAAAGAGGAATCTTCAAAATGTACAACTTCCCCTCCCAAGACTAGCGAAATTATTGTACTTAGGACTGTGTGTGGGTATTCAAACCAATATCAAGAACTTCTTGGACTGATTTTCCTTTCAGTACTTGGAAAAAGGTGGTTTTTTCACTGGTCAAATTTGAACAAATTAAATATGAAGTGGAAAACGGAATGAGAACACCTCTGCTGAAATTACTTGTTCAAAGCCTGGTCACAAGTAGAGCCAGCGAGGCCAGAGTCGGGCTATTGTGCATCAATGTCTAGAGAGGGTGACATTTAGGAGATGTTTTAAGAAAAGTGGGGCAACTAAAGTTAATTATTAGTTACAAATCTCTCCACAGCCCTGTGGAATTTATCGGCAGTCTGCCAGGCTGTCACTAGAAAGGCTTTGCAACTATCAGGGACTGATAGTGGACTCCAGTTACATCGTCAGCTTGAACATATCAAAAAGTAAACATCTCCTACAACTTACAATGAAGAATAAATGACATTTTACATTTTTTCGAACTTGAAAAAGCAACATTTTTATTTCCAGCACAAGCGGCTTTTTAAAAAGTCCAATTATTAATCTAATTGTAATCTCTAAACCTCTTTCAAGGTGTAATTGGCCTTTTAAGAGATATTATTTTTAAGATTAAAATATTCTTGGAACACTTTGATAGAGTAACAAAACCTCAAGCAGAACATAAGAACAGCAGCAATCTATCTGGAATTTATTTTGCTTTCGTGATTCATGGTTTCAGCAGAACCCCACATAACAAAATATTTTGCTGCCTTTTTATTGTGGCCCATTCATTGTTATCTATGAATTGCCCTTGTATTTACATTTCCCATTGCACATTCAAGGATTTGTCAAGTGAAAATGTGTAATACAACTTCAAAGACAACATCATGCTCTAACGTCAGAATAATTTTGTGTAAGTGGACCAGTGTTAGTAGAACTAATCAGTTTTTGTACTAATGTAAGAACAGAAATTGGTTATGAATTTTCTGATGCAGTCGGTATTTTGACCTTACCACAATCTGTGCCTCCCAGCTTTTGGATCTACAATTATTTTTAATTTATTTCTTTTTTTAAGAAGTGAAAGAAAAGTACCAGTTGAAAGTAAAGATTTTGCTTTACCTACATCATGGGGACTAGGCTATCCCTAGGTAGCAAAATGAAAGTTAAAAGGCTAAAATTTCGATGAGATTAGTGCTTGAGAAAATAAAATTGTGCCTTCTTATTTAAATGAATACCTGTGAGTCTGCTACACAAAATCCTATAGCAAATTAATTTCAAAAGCAGTCTGGACTATTTTTCAACTACTGGTTTAAGAGGTACCACATTTTTAGTAGAGAATTAAGACTTTCAATGCTACCATAGTTTGCTGGTGGGGAAAGCTTCTAAATTTACCTTTATTTCTGAGGGCCATTTGTGGAGAGCCTTGAAGTGTGGCTAAAGGATACATGGTTAAAAAAATTTAAAAATTTAAAAGCAGCTGAGAACTACCATTCACAGCTACCCAGGTTTTGTCTTCTGCTTGAAAGAAAAAAAAGATGAATTTGGATTGATAGAGCTGTTTGTTCATTTAGTTCTCTTGCCTTTTTTTGCTTTATATACCCTTTGAGATGCTCTGTGGAAACCATGTATGCAGACTGTCTTGATTCGTACAATAGTTTCATTCCTGTATTTTTAGTTTAAAGAAGATATTTGACTTATTTCAGAATCAATTCTAAACAATAGTTCCTAATTGTTCCACAAAGCCAAACAAAGCATAAGCTTTCCCTGTGAACTACACAGATAGTTTGAATATCATGGATATATTGATGTACTGCAGTCTACACCCTACTGTCAAGTACAGCACATTGTGGTGCTCAGCAGAAGTGAAGATGAAACGAGAAGTGTGTAATTCTCTGAAACATAATACTGCAAAATCAGGGTTTTCTAGAGTGAACTCCAACATTAAATTCGCTTCTGAAAAGAGAAAAGCTGTACCTCTCACAACATATTCAAGTGCCCACTTTATTTTAGCAAAGATCAATCACTGCAAGGAAATCTGCTAACGAAGAGAATTACCGTGCTGATTCGAGAGAACTCCTGTGTACCTCCTTAAGAGTGCAAACAAAAAAATTGTACTGAGGCGATGAAAGTTTGAGTTTCGAAACCGTATGTTCAGAGACACCTTCCAAAAGCACTTATTGCATAACCTGCTCAGACACTTGGAGTGCCCTGTAACTCTCAGACTTCTGGAGAAGTTGCTCTAGGTGCTTGAAGCTTTTAGCCATGGGCAGGGCACGATTGCTGTGGTTTGCAGAGTTGAAGTGCTGGGTGTGTTTCTCCTGCCTGATGGAATTCAGGACTTGCAGATTGGATCCTATCATTCCTTCTCGGAGAATTGCAGTTAAGTCATCTCCAGTGAAGTGAATTAGGCAGTGAAGTTCATAAACAAGGCTTTACTTTTGCAACCTCAAAATCACAGACATGCTGAATTTCCTGCATGTCTTGGCTACTCAAATCCAGGCAGGAGGGGAGTTTTGGGGCACGCTGTTCCCCACAGCTGATGATGATGTCTTTTTAGCTGGTTGGGATACACGGCTTTGGCTTTTGGGATCACTGTGCATGAGCACCATCTCTTCCTAGTCATATAAATAAAATTCAAGCACATGACTTAGCAATGTGAGTTACATCCTGGAGATGGACAGTCAAATTCTAGCTATCACTGGAATATAAAACCAGAAAAGACCAGTAGTGGCATCATGGCATTGTACATGGTCCCGTACAAATGAAGATAGCAGCACAAAGGGCACTTGATTACATGGCATACTCACAGCTTCCATCCTGTGTTTCCCAAAACACTTCATGGTAAGGTAGTGAAAAACAAAGTACAACAGTGAGTTGCAAGAAGGATCAAGACATTGCTAAGTCCCTGAGGCATGTAGCTCTATACCTGGAGGCCCTGGAGCACTTCTGAGGTCCAAGCTGAGTGTGTGCTTCAACTGTCTTACCTTTGAGTCAGGCTGAGGTAGGAATAATCTGTCTCCCTCCTGTGTGTTCTGGCCCTTGAGGGACCCCTGCCAAAAGTTTGGGAGGGAGCTCCAAGGTCCTTGCTCTGAGCACCTGCATTTTGCCTTTAGCCATGGCTGTTCCTAAGTGCTTTGAAAGAGGATGTAGACTTCTCTTCCAGAGCCAAAGAAAGGACAAAAGGTGTGAGGTCAAAGCGCTGTTTGGATCAGGGCACATAACATCTAACTCTATTCTCCAATTAGGAGAATAATTATATTAGAGGAGATAAAGCTTTGTGGCCCCTCTGTGCAGGTATGTTTTGCTAAGGTACTCTGGGTAGCACTTTACTAGACCCTGAAAGTACAGTCATCTCTTGTGGGAAAAATACAGTAACCAGCAGGATGACACAGACTCACAGGAAATGCAGAATGTATTACCAGTGTGAAAACTAGCCGAAAGTGAGTGGATATTGGGTTACAACAGGAAGGATCATCCTATTCCCATAGAAAATACTTTAAAGTGTTTAAGAATCATCAGTCTGAGTGATGTGGACAAGCACAAAGGAGAAGACTCTGCCTAAAGAACTCTTAGAGACCCTCATTTAAAACAAGATTCAGGAGAACACAACAGTGTTTCCATTAAACCTGCCCAGGCACTAGAGATGTTGTAGTCTGGGGTCTGAGACTTGCTCATGGGAGATGAAAAGAGATATTTCCCTGGTGCCTGGGATGATACAATTGAACAGGCATTCAAATTATCCCATCACCTGCCTCCCAGAGCCAGAGGTATCTGGCAACTTGTTCAGGCATCTCTGATTTCTGAGAGATCACCCACAGACTGTGCTGTGCTGCCTGTTGCTCAGCTCTGCTGTACTAAGCTATAGAGAATACCTGTGCAGTTTTTGGCAAATCTGGCGTCCCCATAGTAGCCCGGGGCACATTGTTCGCACTTGAACCCGCTGGTGTGGTGCAGGCAGTTGCGGCACTGGCCGGTCACTTCATCACAGTCTTCAAAAATCAGATTTGGGTCTGAGTTGCCATTGCAGTCACATTTTTTACAAGTGCTTCCAATTACCAAAGGGTTCCCATAGTAACCAGGGGCACACCTGAAAGGAAGAGCAACATCAGCAATGACGAACAATGACATTCCTGTCTGCGACACCTTTTTTCCTCTGACCTTATTTATGTTACCAGGAATTGATCACTGTCTGCAGCTTCTAGTGGATGGAAGGCAAATTAGGAGCTTTACTCCTACAGAGGCTATTTTGTGCTCTAATCTCAGTCTGTACTGTTATATATTTTTCTGTTCTTGAATACCCCTAGTATCTCAAGCACACCAGTCTGCATTAATTGATTTTTTGTGCATGTCTTTAGCAGTGAAATGATTTGCTCCCTATTGTTTTAAAATCTGTGACAGAATTACTTTGGCAGCAAGGAAGCTCTACAATGTTTATTTTGGTCTCTTTCAGCTCTGTATCTGACCAACTATATTGTGTTATATAGGAAACTGGGCAGACCAGTTCAGACCTTATTTCTATTATAAATGTACATAAAAAGTAGTGACCAAGAAATGTTTATAGAAATACTTCTCTGATGGGGTATTGGGGTGGTTTCTGGTTTTTGCAAAACAGAATAGGCCCCGAACCAGACTCCATTTTTCAGATCTGTTTGATGTTGTCCTGTTGGATGAGGGTAAAAGGCTGAGAGCAGTCACCAGGAAGGGAGGATTCCTCTCTTGGTTTTTGCAGAGGGAGAAAGGGAGGTGGGTACCAAGCACCACAGCGAAGGCCTGAAATGGGTCCAAATGTCTTATCATGTCTTGTTATGTTTGGGAAGCCTTTCAGCTGAGAACCTTCTACATCTTAAAATGATAGAGGTGTTGATGCTGAGGTGGTTTTTCAGAGTACAGACACACTGGTGATGTGTAACATTCCTGGAGGATCAGTGGCCCTAAGCTAAGAGGTAGTAATAGATTTGGTTATTTGGAAAGAAAGTGTCTCAGTTAAAGATGTTTCTCCTAATATCAGGGAATGTGCTTAATCCTACAAGTAAGAGGAGCTTTTGCAAAAAACATTGAGAAGAAGGAGAACTAGTACTGGGGTGGGCATGAAGTTCTAATGAGAGTGAATCCTTGAGCAAGGGATTCTCTGGAGGAGCTGGCATCTGGAGAAGCATGGAGCAGTGTCTGATGGACTGGAGGGGTCATCTGGAAGGACAGGAGCAACCCATACTGTTCACAGTGTCACTGCGTGGTGGCAGGAGGGCCCATGACACAGAAGCCTGGAGCTCAGAGACCAGGGACTCATACCCCAAAACTGGAAATGAAGAATTCCTGCCAGGAGGGGAATAACTGGCTGGTGTAACAATTGCTGGCTGAAGGAATTGGAGGATTGAATAGTTGCTGCAATGATTTAGGTAAGGAGTATTTATTGCAGTTCATTCTGTTTTATCACCATATTGTCCTTGTCTCCCATGCAAAGTCCTGTTTAAGATGCTGTTTTTTCTGTCTGCTGTTGGTAAGCAGGGAGGGTGAGCACTCAGGCAGTTCAGATTAATTTTCCCAGATTCTGGCTGGGTACCCAAACCAAGATATGTCGTCTTGTAAAATCTGAACACAGTCAAACCCAGGTTCTGCCATGTCTAAACCATGAAAATGGGAGAGATCTGATAAAAGCTTCCAGTTTTTATCTGTTCCTACATTTTTTTTCTTTTTTTGGATAAAGAGAGTAATTTCCTCAACACTGCTTTATTCATGTTCCAGTCCTGAATCCTCACAGTGGAAACACATAAAATTTTATGCATTTTAATATAAACCACTTGGCTGCCTCAAATACTGCTTTTGTCAATGACAAAGGCTCTTTCTCTCTCTTTGCAGCACTGCCAGAATCTTTGGTGCAGATTTCATCATTTGGGTGACCCAGATGTAAAGAATTAAAGTGTGACTGGGAGTTCTGTGCACCCCCCCATGAAGAGCTGTGAATGCAACACTGAGTGCAGAGTGTCATCCGTGATTATGATTTGGTTAAATCATTCCCCATTCCCGTGGGAGTTAGAGCAGGCAGTGATGGGTAAAGCTGCTATTCAGTCATGCCAGAAGTCTTGCTATGATTTTCTAAGATTTCAGTTTTTGTTTTTCTGTAGTTAGGTATTTTCCAAACGATCATCTGTCTAATGTGGCCACCGGGTTCACAGAGGCCACTGAGTAGGGCTGGGGTCAGAGCAGCCTTTTGCTCACTGCTGCCCACATCTACCAACAACAGCGTGCTATCCCCACCAGGCCTGCAATGTCTGCCCTCTCATCAGGACAAGGCCATTCCCCCCACTTCTTTTCTGAAATAAACTGTTCAGTTCACTTGCCAGGAATGTAGAGGACATTTCCTCACATCCCCACAGATATATTTTATAAGTGCTGCTTTTTATGACCATCTGAGGCACCAGAACACGTTGCCCAGAGAAGCTGTGGATGCCCCATCCCTGGAATTGTTCAAGGCCAGGCTGGGTGGAACTCTGAGCAACCTGGTCCAGTGGAAGGTGTCCTTGCCTATGGCACAGGAGTTGGAACCAGATAACCTTTAAGGTCTCTCCCAACCCGAACTCTTCTATGGCTCTATGACTCACTTTTATTAGCCATAACTTCTCATCTAGAGCAGCTGTTTAAAGCAAAAAGAAACTTTCAGAGCTGAAAACAAATGTGTTACCTTCGCTTTCCCCTTCCCTTTGCCACTCAGTGCATCTTATAGTGCTGAGGCACTTAACCTCTTGAATAGTGGGTAGAATGTGAGAAGAGCAGAGACCACTGGCTGGAAACATACTGCTTTATCTCTGCACTTTATGGCCTGAAAAAGTTAAGAGGCCTGCAGTAAATGCCTTTTCCCAGATCGTATCAATAAATGACTCTTTTTTTTGCTAAAAAAGGATACTTTGTCTCCCATAATAAAACTGCAAAGTTATCTTTGTTTCATTTTGCAGCCGTAGTTGCTTCCTGTAATTATCAGCGAGTAAGAAATTAACTTCCTCTTCTCTGGCAATGCCAAAAGGACCTTTTTCATCTGTTTGCTTTGGACAGTAAAGTGTCATTTGTTAGGTTATCTTTTTTAACATTTGTGCATTAAAAAAACTTGCATTTAATCAGTTACCGCTCTGATGTCTTACTGCTGAAGTCCGGGAGAAAAATGATTGATTCCTAAAATTCAATTTGAGAAGCTGGTTTTCTCAGTTCCTAGCAAGGGCCTCTGTGAATTCCCACCACCTTTTTCCGGCAAACATAAACTGGCTAGGTTTGTGCCAAGCCTCCAGAGCGGCACAAGAAAGCCTCCTACGCAAGTGCTGGGGGCAGTGGAGCGGATTGCCTCCCTGTGAGCTGCTCTGGAAATCCAGCAGGGCTGGCCCGCGGCTCCCTGCCCCGGCTCCTGTCACAGGAGAGCTGCGAGGGAGAGCAGGGCCAGAACGCAGCCTTCCTCCCCCGGGGACACCAGCTGTGCTTTGGGCTGCGGGGAGGGCAATGGCCCTTCTCGCTCAGGATCCCGTGCCAGCAAGCTGGTGGCACAAGAGCTGCAGTGGGAGAAGGGAGTGGTGACAGTGCCTAGCAGCAGAGTGTGCCAAGTGGGGACTTGCTCTTTAGCAAGTGGGTAGGGACAAGCAATGCATCATCCAGCTTTGAAACACTTCTCGACGTTTCTGATACGGGAGTAAGACAGGGAGCCTACCAGAAGGCAGGTCCTGTTTGTCACTGCTTGAACCTTACCCCAGCAATTAGCCGAGGTCTTCATGCGGTGACCAGGCCAGGCTGACTTCTTTCTGCAGATTTTCTACACAACTTTGCCTTCCTTGAGACAGATGCACAGTGTCAGGCTGGGTAGTGGCCATTAGAAAACAAAGCCGATGCTATTTTCTGCTGTTTATATGCTACTGCTACCCATTTCATAGGATTCGTATTGCTTGTAATCTGGGTTGACATTTTAATAACCATTAAGAAACCTCAATGACCTTTTAATTGTCTGCATTATCCTTTGTATATAAACCTGACATTTTGAAAGAACAAAAGAATACAGCCGTGGGCCTGTAAACAAGGGTGGGTTTTTTATTTTTGTGCCATCTGCTTTCACTGTTGCTGTCATCATTTTAGTGATGTGGAGGTAATAGAATGATGTTTTTGCATCATCTCTAAGGGTAAAAGCCTTTACTCATTGTTTGTCTTACATTTTTCATGTTGATTTCTCTTTGCATCTTAAGCATCCCTTTTCTCCCTTCTCTGACAGTTACATTAAGTATCATTCGAATTCAAGGGTTGCTTATTATTGACAGTTGACTAAAGACTTAGACCCTTCAGGGGCTTTAAGGGAAAACAAAAGGATTTGTTCAGGAAGCCATTGTCTGAGCCACCCTATATCCCTCAGTCTTCGAGTTAGAGCTTTGTTAATTTATTGGCTGCTCAAGGACAATTTCTGAATTATAATCAGGCCCCTGACATTCATTAAAACATCATCCATGTGTGTTCATAACAAGTAAGACAGCCTCTTACAGCACATGAAGTTATATTTCTACTGTATAGTTCCATTTGTGTCCTTTGTTATTCAGAGAATATTTACTGGAATTTTTTTATGGACATAAGGGAAAGTTGAAAAGCAGCACTGGCCTGTGGTTGTTTGCTTGACTTTACTGAATTATGCCTGTGAAGTGCATTTAAAATGTAACTGAAAAAAGCTGCATCTTCTTGAAGAATTTGACTCGATAGTGGATTTTCTCCTTTTTTTTGGTAAAAATCATTTGGTAGAAACCTGCTACATATTTTAGAGGGGTGAATTGCAAGAGACATCGATGTGGTGGATATTTTTCTCTTCAGCTGTTGCTTCTGATTTGTATTTTGTATTTTTAAATTGCATTCCTTTTAGGAAGATCCCCACATGAAGGTACGCAAAGTCCAAGAACAAGATCAAAATACATCATATATAAATGTCTGTCTTACGCTGACATGTCTTCACAGCAAATTTTAGTGCTTTTTAGTAGGAACTGAATGAGATAATTTAACAGACATGATTCTACTTCATGAAAACAAGGGCATAAGATTTCTCTCCAATATGGAAATATTCCCTGAAAAAATTCTGGACTTCTGTATTGCTGATCAACCAGTCATCCTATGAGTTTCTTACCTTTCACAGTTGGGTCCTGCGTAGTTTTCCTTGCAGACACAACGCACACTTCCACTTTTTCTGTAACAGGAGACTGCAAAGCTGGAATTTCATTAGGATGAATAGTTAGAATACCAGGCAATGACAGACACTTGGGAAAGTTTCTTTGTTACAGTATAGACATTTTTTGTCAGTGTGAACTCTGGCTCTTGATTGTTCATTGCTGAATAGGTGTTAAGCTCTTTATGTAATTTATATTACACCCCTTGCTTAGACTTTAAATTAGTTTAGGAAGCCCTAATTAGTGTACAGCCCCATGGAGCTATATAAATACAGGTGTATATGTATGAAAGTTCCTGTCTTGCAGTGTAGATCAGACACATCTGCAGGTTTTGATACACATACTTTCGATAAGGGACTTAAGGTAAATGTGTATGTCATGTGAACCTAATTGCTTCCTGTCTATTATCCCAAGGGGTAAAATATTGTTTGGGATAGACACTGCAGTGAGCACTTCAGGAATTGAGATTCTGAAATGGGTGCAGCAATTTCCTATGCAAATACTACAGTTTTCCTCACATTCCAGTCTGGAAGTTCCTAGTGGTGAAAACTGACCTCAGTAATGCTGTCCTCACTCAGAGTAATTGAGTTTACAGTAAACGAGGCTGCTCTACCATCTTTCCAAGTAGGCTGGAAGGAGTCTGTGGCCTCTTCTGAGACCAACATGCCAAGTAGTGATGCTGACTGCAGTAATGGCTTGGGCTGTAATTTCTACTGCCATGATTCTAAATCATGGATTCCTATGTTTTCTTATGTTTTCAGGATTTAAAAAATGTTTAACTGAATATGAGACCCAAGGAACAGCAGTAGCCAGATGTGGAAAGTGCAAATTTTATATGCATTTCAAACACGATGATGAGCATGGCTTAAATACATTTACAGGAAAAAAAAGGATACAGTCCTAAGATGTTTCTAGTTAGTTTGCAACATGTGTGAATAAATTTCTGCCAGCACTAGAATGCAACCAGGGTTACAGCAGTTTCCAGCTGCAAGCTCTTGGTTGCTAAAATCCAGCTCCCGAGTCACAAAATCCTGGGCAGCTGTGGCTGGGTTTCATCCATTTCACATAGGACAAAAGACTCAGAGCAATGGGAAAGTGCATGATCCATGCACTGCTTGTTCCGGGAACAAACAGCATTGATAGGTGACGTGAATTCCCGCATAATTTCAGTTTCTGCCAGCATTTCTCAACTGGTTGGACAACTGGAGACAAAAAATCTGCCTGGATCTCTGCTGTCTCTAAACATTTGATATAACCAGAGAAAACATAAAATGAGATTCTTCTCACAGAATTTACAAATTAACTTCTGCGTGTCTTTTACAAGAACATGTTGAGAAAGTCATAATAGTTTGGCAGGCTTCCTCTTCTTTAGCAAAGTCTAATTCCTTCACGTAGTTGCAAAAACCGCATTGTGGATCTAAGTTATGAAGTAAGACTGAAATCTTCCTCAAGTTTTATACTTTTTGTGAACTTTTAGGGGGAAAAAGGGCTTTATAATTCCCTTGGGTTTGAAAAGATGTAACATCTGCTGAACTGTAAAACAGCCTCCATCCTCCTTTTTTTGTTCCAAAGAGATGACATTACACTTCATGTGCAATGTCCAAAAGTTACTCCAAAAGTTCCCAGGACAGAAGATATGAAGATAGTCTGGTCAGAAAATCTAGACACACTGCTGAATTCCTGGAAAAAATATCTATCTGATGAGTCTTTCAGTTTACAGATTCAGTATTCTATTTCCAAAGTAAAACAGAGTACAAAACAACATCCTTTGGATGTTCTTTTTTTAAGCCATTTAGTGCTTCTCTGCTTCTGGTAGAGTTATTATTTTGCCTTACTCTTTATATGTAGTAGGATTAATGAAGGAAAATTGAAAAAAACCAAATAATAAAGGATATTTTTTCTTTGAATTTAGTTAAGCTTAGTAAAGCCTAATGTTGCTCAATTTTTTTTTGCCTGTTCCAGCCCCAGCTGAAGACTCTTTCTGTGGTCAGGTCTCTCTCATGCAAGAAGCGGAACAGGCAATTTCTGCAAATTATTTAAATAGGGGTATGAGGCAGCTTGGGATGGGATGTTCCTTTAATTATTACCTTCAGGACTTTTCTGAGGGAAAACCAAAGAAGTGAAGTGGATTTTTACTGAGGTAGTTTCAAAGGGGAGACAACATCGTAGGACATAGAATATCCTGAGATGAAGGGAACCCTGAGGCTCATCAAGTCCAAGCCATGTACTGCTTCTAATGCTGAGGCATCTGCATTCAGGCTCCTTGCAACTCTTGTTCTCCCTTCCCAATCCCATGCTGCTGAGTTTTGGGTTCAGGGTTTCCTTCTCCCTAGTGGTTTGGAATAGGAGAGGCATAATGTCCCTAGCTAAGGAGCATGTTGAAACAGGGAATGCTCCTTGGCCTCTGCTTCCATCTCCCATAGAGAAAGGCTGCAGCTCAGGCCCCTGCTGGTCCCGCTGCGCTGAGTCCTGCTCAGTGGCCTGGTGGACCATCCATCTCCCTGCTCTCAGGGAGCATTGCTGCAGAGCCTTCGGGCTGCAGGATGAGGCAGGGTCTGGGTGAATGCAGACCCAGTCACGCTGTGTCAAATTGAGCTGTAGGGTAGGGAGCACAGACCAGACCTTGCCTGACTGACCTTGCTGGTGGAACCTGAGGCTCATGTGGGAGTGTCTCAGGCATGTGCAGCCCAGGTTGTGGCTCAGAGAGCAGCTTCTTACACCAAAGTGGCTGCTCTGTGCCCAACAGGTTAAAAAACCACTTTGCCAAGGAAAAAGCTCTGCTCCTGACTGTTGTATTTCTACTTTTTCAGGCATTACAGCTGCTACTGAAACTGGAAGAAATAGTCTGCTTCATCTGTGAGCTTGCTCACTCCTAAGCCTTTCTACATGTGAGCAAAGCCAGGTTCTTCCACTGTCTCTGGAGGATTTTCTCTCTAATCCAGGCAAAGCTGAAGTTTTTCAACAATAGCTGTTCTTCACCCCATGGCCCTTCTCACATGTCTGCAGCTCACTGCAAAAGCCAAGAAGGGATCTGGGGGAAGTTGGCCAGAGTGATTTTGTTCCTTTGCCAGTTTGAGCCCTGAGAAGCTGAGCAAAACACAGCTCATCCCACCTTAAGGTTGTGTGAGTAATCCTATAGCAATAGCAAACAAATACAATAAGGACAAAATTCCCTTCACTGTGAAGTCCTGCTGAAAGCAGAATGGGAAATAACATGAGAGGAATACCTAGCTCCCTGAAAATCAGCATCAGCATGTTGGCAACTATTTACTAGCATCTCCCTGTGGTGGGATTTGCATAGATATCTCTCTCCCAGAGCATGAATCTGAGCAAGAGGAAGCTGATAATTTCTTTAGCTGCATTACTGACATGCCACTAACTGTTTCTAATGGCTGGTTGTGGCTTGTAGTTTTGTCTTTCCTTTATTTTTCCTTTCTTCTTCTTTTTTTTTTTTTTCCTGAAGGCACAAAGCACACAGTTTTGCAGTTCTTTGACTTGGTCTTGATTTTCTGTCAGGCTTCAGAGTTTCTTACCCAAAAGTAGCTGGGTATCAGCTGAAGGGGTACTGTACCTGTCACAGGGTCTTCTAGCAATTTCCTTTGAACTGTTACTGTGCTAACCAGATCCAGCTGCTGTAGACTCAGGGGACTGGAAAGTAATGCTTTTTTTTTTTGTGATTGGTTTTACCCTTCAGGTGACATGGATTGAACTTTCTGTCTTTTTTTTTCTGTCTGTCTCAGCCATATAAATCTCTGATGCCACCTTTCTTGAGAATTGTTCTTTAAGGGATTTTTAAAAGCAACCAGACAACTGAATAATCTCTTCTACATAAAAGGGTGAACTTGAACTTGCTCATTCTCTTCCTTCTTGGTAAGAACTGGTATGAGCATTTAAAGATATTTTGGACCTTCTAAATGAAATGCTGTTTCCTGTAGTTATAAACTTGAGCAGCTGGTAGCCCTCTTATTTACCCTGTGTTTGTCATGGGCAACAGCCTTTGTCTCGTGCATTCAGGAAGGGATGCTGACCTCACCTTGGAAAGGGCCAAAGCCAACCCAAATCAAAGAGAAGCAAAGGCTCTTTACATACTTGGCAAGTGCTGGCAGGGGGCAGGGGCAGGGCTGGCAGAACGTGGGCACTCCTCTGACAACGTCACCAATGAAGCCATCCGGACACTGCTCGCAGTGCTGGCCTGTTGTGTTTCTCTGGCAGTCCTATAGTGGAAAGAGATAGAATGGTGAAAGTTAAATGGAGGTGCTGTCTAATTCAGAAAGACATCATTTAGCTGAAGACCTGGCCAAGCAGAAGAGTGGCTGATGCCAGACCTTGACTTTGCAAGGTATTGACGGATTCAGGCAAGCAAGCTGACGCAGCTGCAAATAAAAATATTATAAATGATTACAATGACCAGTAGCAAGTGCTAACAAGGTGCTGTACAGGAAAAAACAGACATATGAGGCTGGCAGGTGCTGGAGAAGAAGTGTCAGAGCTACTTAGGTGTAGCTGCCAGCCCTGTTTTAAACTGCATGTGCCAGAAGGGAAAAATCCCTTTTAATGACTCCAAAACTAAAAAAAGAAAAAAAAATAAAAAAAAAAAAAAAAAAAAAAAAAAAAAAAAAAAAAAAAAAAAAAAAAAAATAAAAAAAAAAAAAAAAAAAAAAAAAAAAAAAAAAAAAAAAAAAAAAAAAGGTATCTGCTGGTAAATACTGTCAACAGACTTGAGCCCAGATACAGGTGTCAGCAAGACTTCTTCTGGGATTTGGTGACTGGAAAAGAGCATTGGGAGCTGTCTCACCAAGCTACTTTACAAGAGTAGGAAGGATGCAGAAAGTGTTCCCACTCTTGCAACTGTGCAAGGAGTTTTGCAGTGTCCCTGAATCAGAACTCTCCAGTTACAGCACTTTGTATGGATACAGTACAGATGTGAACAGCTATGCCAGGTTTGAGGCAGCAAGGAGACAGATCCATGGCAGACATATGTGGAAAACTACTCTATCAGTGCATATTTGCTGTAGGTTTGGGTTAGCTTCCTTGATTCTTTCCTCTTCTGAGCTAATAGCATGAATCACGGAAACTGCAGACTGACAGATGTAATTTCCATTCCTGGGAAGACGACAGTGTCTATAATAAGAAGATCTCTGAGTACATGAACAAGTATCATCTGATTTGGGAACTCCTGTTTCACTAATCTGCTGCCTAATGGTGCAAATAAGCAAGGGTATGAAGGGGAACTAGAGGATGTTACCAATCTAGACTTCCACAAAAAACCAGCTAAGTTGACAGGATACTTGAAAAAGGTTTCTTTTGCAAACTGAAAGCTGACAAGGGGTAGGAAATTAAAGGTGGGATATAACAGTAACTTTTCAGAGTGGGAAGAGTCACTATTTGGATCACCTAAGCCTTGGTGCTGATACGAGTTTTGTTCAGTATCCACCAATGTCTCACAGAGACCAAAAATGTAGTGCTGCTCAACTGGGAGAGAAAGGCCTGAGGGTGTGTTTGGGTTATGTATAATTTGAAAGTTTGTAAATAAGCTGAATGCAATACAAGAGTTCACCCAAATTCTGCAATGCAAGAACTGAGGGGAACTGACTTGAAAAAGGACTTCCCTACACAGAACATAGACTTGTTGCCAGGAGGCAAGAGTGCTTGCAGGGACAAAAAGGGATTCCTTAGACAAATTAAGGGGCAATGGCTTTATAAATGGGTATTCAGAGGACTCAGGAGGTATGTACCCTGTGACATCAGCAGTTGTGGCTGATGGTGGAGTATGAAACAGAGACTTCAGAAATGGGCCAGTCTAGGTGTCCTCTTAGCCTGGACCTCCCACGGCCTCTGCTGGAGATCATACATGGGCTGCAGAGACATTCAGTTGGGCCTTGCATGGGACTTCATGTGCTACCTGGCCCAGGTGCTAGGAACTGACAGGGAAGCTGTGTGTGGGATTTCAGGAGTGCTCCAAATGGGAGGCAGCTCCCTAGCCAAGGGCAAGGGGCACCTTGCTGTCTCTGTGGCTGGAACTTCTTCAAGACCACTCGGGTGGGTGAGCTCAGCAACCAATTTTTCACCTGTGGCAGCCCCTGCAGATTTGGAACTCACTTTCTTCTCCAAACATGGTGTGTTCTTTGAAGAAAAGAGTATGAGAAGAGAGGAATGTGATTAGGGAAGACATTTAATGAAAATAAATAGTCAAGCTTCACTTGCACTGGCATTCCTAAATTAGTTTTGTATCCAAGTGTTGTGACTTTGATTTAGTGGCAGAATTTTGTCCTGGCAACATTGATGTTTTTGGTTTTGCTTGTGAAAACACCTCCAATTTATTTTTTTTTTTACCCAATATTTCTTATTTGAATTCCATAAAGGCCCCCCCATTAGGACTCATTATTTTAGTTCAGATCCTTTTTGATTCTAGAAGACTTTGCTTGTCTTGCTGCATGCTTTATAGTCATAGAGTACCTGTTGCACAGAAATTATTTCTTTTTACAAGGCTGTCATTTGGCCAGAGAACCCTACAGCAAGTAGAATGTGATGAGAGAAAGGAAAAAAAAAGTCAGTTTTTATTCCATAGATCTTTAAATAGGTTAGCCATCAATAGTTTTTAGAGCTAAAGGTGGTTTTACTTAGTCATATTTGCTGTAAGGAATAAAATATTTAGTATATGGAAAACCAGAAGTTTATTTTAACTAAGAGCCTCTAAAATGAAAGAATACTAGGAGGAAGTTTGAATAGGAGGAAAGGGAGGAGGAGGAAAGAAGTGCACTAATCACAGGGCATGTGGTGAGAGCCAGAAGGCTAAGGGAAGGCTAATATGGTTTCAAAAATATTTCGCATTTGCCATTATCCAGTGAAAAATTGATGTTAGTATACGGCCAGTGAGACATGAGAGAGTGGATGCTGAGTGCTTCCAGCGACTGAGCCACCCTGTGTCTGAAACACTGGCAGAGGCCTCAGGTGGGCCATGTTTGGTTGCAGCCCTCGCTGTGTTTGATCAATTCACTTCACCTTGTTTGCCCCCAGCTCTCCAAACAACACATGGGTATTAACAGAGTAAACCTGCTACTGGTTTCCAAAGCTCAAATACGATCGCAATGAACAGAGCAGCACAACAAATGTTACTCCTCAAATCTGTAGTTTTTCATCTAAACTGAAGGGCAGTGAAAAAGGGCTCTTTTACCTCAGATGCCCCATTATCTGAGTGCACTTTTGTAGTTTTTCTCTGGTTAGTGATTATGTAAAATTGACTTTATCTTATTTAGCAAGACAGAACTTCTGTGGGTATTTAGAACCATATCAGTGACAGAAAAAGTGTCCTTATATTTTATGTTCCATTATTTTGCATCACCAACTAAACTGCTGAGTGCATTAAGCCCAAGAAACATATCTGAAGGCACAGAGAACAACCTCCCTGCAGCTCATGGGTGATTCTCAGCACTGGGTAACGCTGGAGTGGTAGTTTGAGAAAAGTGTTTTGCTTCTCAGTGGATCATTTTGAGCGGATTATCAGTAGCAGCCTGGCTTCTAAAGGCTTCTGTATGAGTCTGCAGCAGGTAATCCTTCATCCATCAGTAGACTAGCAGCAGCTTGTCTGATGACAGAGTGGCTGGATTGTATTTGCCTGTGTAAGAAAATGCTTTAGCTGATCTTACTCTCACTAAAGCTGATTCTGCTCTCACTGAAGCCAACAGTGAGTGTGAGCATTTCTACGTGGCTCTTACTGTAACTCTCTGTAGACACATGAAAAGAACATGAAATGGTGCTATGGTGGGGTGTGGGGCGTTACTTGGAAATGACTGTCGGCACTGAGCTCCTAGACTCATTTGATTGGAAAGTAAAGCTGGAACCACTGTTCTGGGAACACAGAATGCTTTGTGGGATGCAGTTCTTCTCAATAGATACATTTGTGCACAAATAATACTGAAAAGTTTGCTGATTCTCTTCAGGCAATAGTACTACGACAAATTTCCCAACACAAGACAAACATGCTTGTGTAAATTAATATAACTGAAAAACTGAGGCGGGAATCTGCCACACCTTCATTTAGAAACCTGAACTTGCAAGAGAAGAGCTTGTTTTAATGGTCTTCAAAGGCACCAACTTCATTAAATCTGCCATCTAGGCAGTTTTAGGGAAATTATTCATCTGAGGGATAATAAACTGCAATTTAGGCAGCCTGGGCCTCCTCCATAGGAAACAGGTAGCAGACTGGTTTTCTGTATGCCCTCTAAAGTTGAAGAAAGACAGGACCTGCCACAGAGTGGTGCAGAGCACCTGTTAGACACCTAATGCTGGATGGCATGGAGACACTCCAGGGGCAATCAAAAGTTAGTACTCAGCCCTGCCTCTGGTGAAGTTAGTCCAACAACAAGCACTCCCTAAAACCACAAATCAAAACCCCCAAAAGAACAGGGTCTTAAATACTGTCTGTGAAATCTGGAAGAGTCCTCAAACCTTGACAATCTTATTACTTTGGCGATGAAAACAGTAATTGTTACAATGTATCAGGAATTGTCGGTTTGTTTACCTTTTTGCTCTCTCATTACTTGTCCTTCTGAGAGATAGTCTTTTAACAACTGTTAATGCAGAAGATTGCACAGGGATAAATAAATTATATAGGTAAAAAGATGCAGGTGGTTTACACGGCTGTGCAGTCTGTATTTGAAGGTAAGTTTAGACTTCCCCTCATGTATGGTCTCATATCTGAGATTACAGAACCGCATAGCACTGCCCACGCCAGCACACCAGAATTTGTTGCTATCCCAAAATAATAATAATAAAAGAAAGAATGCATCATAATGACTTGAAAGCCAAGAGTTGTACATGCTTTATCTTTTCCATCTATGAGGTTTAGGGTTTCAAGCTTCCTCTCTGCAGTCCTTGTGGGTGAGATGCAGTGTTAGTTTTCAGAATTTCATATGGAAGAAGGAGATGAGACGCTTAGAGTAAACATAAAGTATTGTGCAATTTTTACTAAAGTAGACACATGTCTAAGTAAAAAAAAAAAAAAAAAAGAAAATAGCTACGAAACTAATTTCCTGATGTGGTTTGGGTCAAAATACTCCCTCTGTGTCAGAGTTTTGATTTGTAGACCTTGTCCTGCATTAGTACAGTGTGAGCTGATGCCTTGCCAAACGCACCTGGCCTGCTACTTTCTCAAGCCATCACTTGCGGTAGCCAACTGTGACAGATGTGGCTGAGCAGGTGGGAGAGCAGCAGCAGCCCCTCCTCACAGCCGTGGCCTGACTCCTTCGTGCCTCTTACACTGGCTACGCAGAAGTGGAAGCAAAGTGGTTGCATGTTGGGGGTCACTTTCATGTTTTCAACAGTAAACTGGGTAGGACAACAAATACTAAGTTTAAGCATAGCTAAGCGGGAGGGAAATAATCTATACCTGAGAAAATGAGTCGACTAACACTAATGTTTTTGTCAATTACTGCATTCTAAAATGCTCTGGAGAAGGGCTGCATTTTAGCATGAGTTTGTTGCAATTCTGGTTAGATTTTCAAACGTGAAGGCAGAAGGACCTAACAAACTGGGGAGTTTTGCTAGCTCGCTACTGCTTTTTGCTCGTGCTTGATGGATGGTTGTAGATCTACTGGCATTTCTCCAGACCAGCCTTGGCAACCATGTGGAACATATTATCCTCTTGGGCAGAACTGCCAAATCTGTTCCAACCTTTCCACTCAGCTGTAAACCCAAACGCTTAAACACAAATCACTTGCACGACAATATGCTCTATTGTAAAAAATTCCATAAAAGGCTGGAAAGGATACCAGTAGATTTATCCTCTCCACTGTTAGGATCATTTGGTCTTTCCTTTTCCAAAATGGTCACATTTATTTATTTATTTATTTCCTTGTGAGTATTTGGATGCCTTATATAAATGCTGATCAAATATATGGGACTGAAATGATAACAAACCACTTAGAGAGTTTTAAGGAGACAACAAGAAATTTACTCTTTACATTCTGCTATAATGTGTATTCCAGACTTACTTCTTCTGTTCTGTGTTTTCATGCATCTAAGAAGATCTAATCTCCATTAACAGTAGACACCTCATGTAAGACTGATAACTCAGTCTAACAAAAATTTTCCCTGGATAAACAGCTTGGTGTTTCAAAAAAACTTTCAAACTTTCAGTCCATTTTGGTGTGTTCATTTGGAGTCATTGTCACAGTACATTGCAGTCACCTCAAACAACTTCCTTCCTTAGACTATGCAATCAAATTTCTTAGTATGGTAAAGCGCTGTGAATTGTACTACTTGCATAATCCTGTGCAAGTATGACAGCTCATTGCTTTAGAAAAGCTGTTTCACCTCCATATGCCACTCTTTTCAGAGGTGACCATCACAGCCCCTCTAATGATCAGTTGTTTGAAGACCACTCCCATGTCTGAATTTTCAAATGGAGGTGGAAATGAATTTTGAAATGAATTTTAAAAGTGGAGGTGCTCTAAAGAAGTAGGTCAGATGTTGGTTGCTGGTGGGGTGTGGTCTGGGGGATGGTGAAGGAGGCAAAACATTCCCTTCATATCTTCCCATCTTCCTAGCAGCAAAACAAGATGGGCTTTATGTAGGGGAAATGCACATCCCTGGGTCTGCAGATGGCCACTTGAAGGTCTTGCAGTTTCACCCAGTTAACATCACATACATGCATGTTTCCAAAATCAAAAGCTAGAGCCTGACAAAAGACTTAATTTTCTTCTCTTAGCCAGAATTGAGAAAATTATGTTAAAAATCCAAAGTCTGAAATCAGCACAATGAATTAGTGTTTCTTTCCCTACCGGCCTTACATGCATCACCAGATAGTGTCTGTGAAATGAAGCATTATTTGATACCTCTCTTTTAATATATCATTAGCAGAGTTTACGCTGTGCTGGCTATTCTTCTTCTAACACTTGGGTGACTTTCTATCCTAACAAAACGGTTTGTGTGTCTCTTCAGTTTTAGTCACAGGACCACGTGACTGATTTCTGCACTGGTTTTATGTGGATATCTATGCAAGAAAGGCTCTGTCTGCAATAATTTCTTCTGTCTGGTTACCTAAGGAGATTGTTGATTCATTGATTGTGTCATTCAATAAGATTTTAATGACTCTTGGATTTGATTTGCACTCTATGAATAAGCTGAGAGAAGTTTTGAAACAGAACCTCAAGATACATATGTCAGCAGAAATTAAAGATATGAGCACTCTACCTTAAGGCATCATTAAAAAGGGTTTAATTTTATTCGATTTTGAATTCAGGGCACAGGCCAATGAAAATTGACTTAATTTGTATGCTGTGGGAACTACATTTGCCAAATTGATTTGAGGGATTTGCATAATATGATGGCCTCAGAGCATCATATGGGGCCTGACCCTTTCATTTCATCTCTTTTGAAGCAGAATACTCTTTCCTTTTCGTACTGACTTGTCCATTTATTCATGTCTTACAGCATAGTTATTACTTAGACTATAAAAAAAATCTACTAGTCAAACAAAATGTTATTATTACTTTTATGTTATTATTGCTTCCAGCATTGTTAGCAGAGTTATCTTTAAAAAGTGAAGGGGTTTTTTAATGTTTAAATCATTTCATTGTGTTGATAAACATGCAGATATAGAAAACTTTAACTTTTAGGAAGATCAGTTCTTCTAAAAATCCTCTGCTAAAGACATTCTGTATCTATGGCTCAAGGTTAAAGGTAAGACATCGTTATGGTGCAGAGTCCATAAGTGATAAAACTTTAGAACACTGTTGCATCTTGGAAGCAAGTTCATAATCATGGAAATAGAGGATGACAACAACAATAATGTTGGATAAATACAGATTTAATTTTTAACAGCCCATTAAAAACTAACTGAACGCAGAACATCTTGTCTTACTATCAGGTGTGGTGGTTACCACTGCAAGAATTATTGGAGTAGTTTGCCTAAAATTTTGGGAACAGAGAAAATGGTGAGCTCTCCATACCATGGGGTCCTATCTCTTCACAGGAACTCCCAGCTATAGAGGTACTGACTCATTTCTGCCCCGGCAGACTTTGGCCAGATCTGTAAATGTCCTTCTCCAGAACAGCTCTTAGGGAAGGCTCCTTTTTACACTGATACTAATACAAGTCACATTACCAACCATCAAGTCACCTTTTCCTAAACTGAATTAATTCATTCATCTAACGTGTTTCTTCCTGCTGTACTGTAACATGCTTCTTCCTGTAATTCAAGTTCCATCTTTCTTTCTCTAAGCTTTTCTTCTCCCAGGCTTTCTCAGACACATTTTGCTGTTCACCAATTTCAATAGTCTTCCAAACTTCTCTAGAAATTTCTGAATCTTCAGGAAGGTCGTGTTACTGCAGTCCCCATGAGCATCTCTGGGTCTGTTTTATGCTATCAGACCTTTAAACCTTCTTTTCATTCTGCTTTTTCCGTCTACCTTTCACTTTTATTTCACTTAAGCCTTTTTACTGTTCCTTTTTATTCAGAAGTAAACGACCTGAGCTTAATGGCTTTTTAAATCTTCAGACAAGCTATCAAAGGGCTATTTGAACTCGAACAGTAAACTAGGGTATAGTTTTTAGTTTTATTTCTTACTACCTAGCTGGTTCCAAGAGTTTAGTATCCTGAAGAAACACCAGTCAAGAATGCACATTTACTTTCAGATAATTTCTTCCTGATATGGTAAATTTTCTGGTTTTGTTTGTTTGTTTTTCCTGACCCCTTGACATCAGCCTTATTTTCGTAGAAGATAGGAAACAGGTCTTCTGTTGTCTTTGTAACCTGAGGATATAATCACTTCCCTTCCTCATATATTCTACTCCAGAAGCTCTCTGGTGACCAGAGTCATCAGAAGCAGATGTTTGACAAGCTCTCTGTCTTGTCCCCAAGTCTTCCATCAGAAGTTTCCCCTTGGCATCATTGTCACTTGATGCTAAGGAGACAATGATCCCGTGAGCAAAAGCCTTGTGCACGTGAAAAAGAATAGCTGGGAATGCCTGGCGGTCTAAAACCACTTTTGAAAATTTAATATTAAAAGACTAAGCCAATATGTGTTCTGAAGAAACCAGCCAATTCTAAGCACATTAAAGTGGCCAAGCCATAGTAATTTTTCCTGCACTGAACAGCTGCACTGTCTTCTTCCCACAGAAATAAAAATGGTAGGAAATATGCCATGGAACTTGACTTTATGTACTTGTATAACTGAAAACTTGACAGTGGTTGCAACAATGCAAAGTATGTGAATATTATGAGTCCATTTTATGAAGAGATAAACTGAGGGCAAAGGTTTATGACTTGTCAAAAGTAACACATAGCAGAGCAAGGGGTTCTGGGCTCTACTCCTGCTTTACAAGCCTGCAAAGAGTATACTTGTGCCTAGCTCTTGCTATGTGGTTTAAATACAGTATTAACTTCCATAATTTTTTAGTGTATTAGTGCCCTGATTGCCCATTAGTAGTTTGGATTAGTTTTACTGGAATGATTTTTGCTCTGGAGCTACAAATGTTTGACTACTATTACTAACACACAGCTTTCTGTATGAGGTGATTCTGAGTCAGATTGAACATATGGGAAATTGTAACAGTACCTTGGAATTCAATGCACTCTTCCCTTGGTGTATTGTTTCAACCTTCTCATGCTGTTCCTTCACAGCAGGAGACTGCCATGCAGCTGAATTGCTATGGATAACACATGCATATACACTCACAGGGGTCACTCACCATTGTAAATTCTCGACATTATACACAGCACTGTACTCATAAAGAGGAGAATGAAATGTGTTTGAATTTATACATTTTTTTTCTCCAGGGGTATACAAAATTCTTTCCATATTTCTGATGAACTGAAAATTTTCCCCAGCATACTAACTCTCACAAATACTATGTGAGGGAAGTGTTTTGAATCTGCAGAGATAACTTAAGTGAGAATGAATTTGGCCAGGATAATTTATTAATGTATCGATCTTGGCCCTACTTATAATTGTTCTTCAGCAAAAAGCTCCTGTGGTACAGACATTGCTTTTGCAGTGTATTGAAACAGAGCATTGGTGTTAAAAGTCAGACAATCAGAGCAGACAGGAATTCCTTACCACACAGATTCCAGATCCATCAAGGCATCTGTTTGCATTACCATTACAGTTGCAAGGAGAGCATTTTCCTGAGCTGGTATGATAAAATCCTTCTTGGCATCCCTGCAATGAAAAGAAAAGTATTTCCTATGCATATATACTTGGCGAATTAGGTTTGGTGAGAGGAGGGGAAAGCAAGACTACAGCCATCAGGTCTCCCCAGAGCACACTGTACAACCCCATCATAGCAGACCACACACACACTGCTGAACTTGAGTTTGTTCTTTCCCTCTCTGTCCTGGTGCTTGCTTTTCTGCCTTAGAGTGTTAAAGCTGTCAGCATTCCTGCCTGCGTCCTGTCGCTGACAAGCTATGGGTGCGGAGCTGGCAGATTCTTACTGCATGTTGTACTAGAGGATGAGTTAGCCAGAAATCATAATCTTTATTTGGTAAGGAAGGTGTATTTATAGTAAAAGAATAGCTTTTATTTAAAGAAAAAAAGGCTTTAGAAAATTTACTTTACATCAAAGCTTTGATGAGATTTGGATGAATAACCTACGGGAAACAGAAACGTACCTACAAATCAATGCCCTTTTGAATAAATGTGTGGTTGTGCCTGTTGTATATAATTTAGTAATTTTGATAACTTACCAAAGCTTACCAAAATGAAAGAGAAATTGTAAATATCTGGATCGCCTTCTTTTGAATAATAATTACAGTAATAATATAAGGAATCAGAAACACAAAGCTATTAAAATGCCCTTCAAAGACTGAAAAATAAAAATAAAATTAAAGAAGGTAGTTTTTGTCTGATGTGTTATGTATAAATTCTTGTTCTTCACTGAGGAACTTCTCCCTCATTATGCAAATCTGGTGAGACATACAATCTCAGGATCAACCTCTCAGGAGCTGAGATGGCTGATCTCAGGAGCAACCTCTGTTAGCTCAGGCACCCTGTATCACTCTGCTCACCCTGTCCAGTCTCCCTGTGTCGCATATATTATGTTAGATTCATGTATTTTTGGATCCTAAATATCTCACGCTTGTCTAACTTTTGCAATATTGTTGCAGAGCTGATATGAAGGCACTGGCATGTCATTTAGCTCTCCAAAAATTTTTTGCCACACCCTGTTTCTGCTATCACTTACAAATAGCATCCTTGAGGTGGCTGTCAGAGCTTGAGGTATGCCAGGCTTTCATGAAGTATTTTTTGAGGCTCTCTATACAGTACTTTTTGTATTCTGTGGCTCTTGAGGTCACCTACCCTTGAAAGAAGTGTGAAAAGTGTTAAAAGTTCAAGTGACTCAGAAGGGTGTGTGTCTTCTTGTATGAGCTAAGAGGCTTCTTATTGTATTGTACTGATGAAATTAGGATTAGTTTTCTTTTGTATCTTCCTATTCCTTATTTTACTGAGTTGCCCTGAAATCAAGGACGAGGGTTTTTTCTGCACTGTGCAGAAAAATAGCTTAGCACCCATAGTTTCTCATGGCCAGTGTAAGCTGCGGCAGGAACCAAAGGCAGTCTGCAGTACCAAATGCAGACTCACGCAGTGACACCTCCCCTAGCTGCAGAAACTGGCCTGCGAGCAGCAGTGCCACGTCCCTGCTGGTGGCTGGGGCTAGCCAGCCCTGGCACTATGCGACGGCCACATCGCTCCTGGGACCTGCTCTTGCATGTCTGCATCGTGCTGCAGCTACAGCTGTGGAGCACTGGGTAGCAAGAGCCAGCAATCCTGGGTCTCATCTGCATGTTAACTTCCATTCCCAATTGTGTGGAGATCCTTCTATCCAGCCAGACGAGCTGCTTGCTTAGAAAACAATGTATTTTAGGAGATGACTGACAACAGACTTTAAAAATGAGGTTTAGAAATGAATCATTAGTCCAATCTTATCCCACAGAGCTCTGAGAAGTTGATGTGAACATAAATGGAAAACTCAGTTGCCTTTACCATTCTTGTGCACAGAATTTTATCTGGTTTGCTTTGGAAACACTTTCTTTGATAATAGCTCCTAGGAGGCAAAGTCTTCAGACCACAGACTCTTTGGGACAGCAGAAATACTGTCTATTTGTACTGCTTGTTTCTTTTAGTTGTTTAGTCTTTGCACAGTGGTAGGACTGGCTCCCGCCAGACTAAGGATTGCAGCTGAATGATTACACCACACACTGTGGAAAGGAGACAGTTAGTTTCTAAATTGAAAACAGATTCTTGTCCCAATGTCTGCCTTTGCAATATTTCTTTCCACCCATACGGATCTAAAGCTTGTTATATTCTCTGATGCTTCAGAGCTGGTGGGTGGTCCTAGCGGTGTTCCTCTAGCATTTGCCCAAAAGGTTTCTTGGTTTTGCAGGTCTAAGCAGAAGAATTTTTTACTTATGATAGTGAATATGGACAATGGAAATGTAGGAATGTATGTAAAGGTGTCTGTGAAAACCCTCTTGTCAGCCATAATGATAATCTCATTTATACTTCAGCTGATAGTATGCCTGCACTGCAGCCATGAGTGAGGTTTCACCTGGTGCACACACCCAGCAGTAACAAGTTAGGTGCAGTTCAGTGCTACATCGTTGGTTTCAGTGTAAGGGCACGGGCTGCACAGTCTTTGCCGAAGTCCACTCGAACCAGTTTACCTCCTATTATTAGCAGACACACTCCTCAGTTCCTCAAGACATTTGTGCCTCAATTCTGGGTCCCTCTATTTTCATTGTCAGAGCACCTCTTCAAAATGAGGTGTGGGGAAGTAATTTGGGAATTTTTTTTCATAACCTTTTTCCCCATGTTATTCAATTAATCACAAAAAACTTTGAAGGTGCTGATGATCACTATTTTAAAACTACTTAAAACCATGGGTTGCATCAATGTAAACCAGAAATGAGGTATTGACAATCAATGCTATGAGGGAAAAGGGAATTAAGGGAAAATGAAATCCAGATTGTTTCCTTTGGGCTCTGAAGTTTTCTCAGGCATTCTCAATTATTCTGATATATTTTTGTTGCTCCTTGCCCTACTAGTGATAATGGAGTGATTGGTTGGTTGTTCCAGAGCTTGAGCCAACATCATATTTATAAAAAGAAGTGTCAGAGCATTGAGCTAATTGAGGGATTCAAATTGCTGAATGTTCTGGGAGCACAAAATTATTGCACACAAAGCAGAAAGAGGTCTGGAACAAAATGGAAATACCCTCCCTGCAAAATCATTATGTAGGCAATTGAGTGAGGAACATTTCCATCCGCTATCTGTTTCTGAATGGTGAGGACAATCAGAAGGCCAAAATGTTAGGTCTGCATTAGCAATTATGGCTTCACAATTATTAGATTTTTTCTCCCCGAGAGACAAAGTTTGTTCCAGTTCAAGTTGAAAAGTCCAATCAAATGTTGGCCTTGTTGATCTCCTGAAAATCTTTACACCCATGTGGCATTTACTCCCCACCTCCCGCCCTACATCTGGATTTAATGATTACATTTAAAAACAAGAACCAGCTGCATTCTGAAAGTGCTGTGGAGCCTGTAGTAATTTTCTGCTTTTTCAGACCTTTCTGCTGGTCTGCGTACAAGACGGGACTGAAGATGGAAGACAATTCACATACACAGAGCATGAATTTACTCCCATATTATATTCAAGCAGTTCCACCAATTTCATTGTAGCTGTTCCTGATCTGTGCCTGCAAACTGAGGGCAGAACCAGGTCGCCCATTCCTTCCCTGCTGCCAGCTTGCAGGAGTGGTGCAGCTGTGCCAGGGTGAGTGTTTGCTGTGAACTCATCTCTTCTGGTTTGCTTTCCCCAAAAGAAGAGAGTTGTGCTGCTAACACACAGTGTTCTCTGTGGTCACATCTGCATTGGCCAGCTGAAAAAAGGCAAGCTGTGGTTTCAGGCCTTGATCTTGCTACTTGACAGATTGTGATTTTCCTCACAATGACCAGGCCCAGCTCAGGGCATGGCATCTGTCAGGATGTGCTCCCAGGAGGCAGTTTCTATAGGACTGCCCTTCTCTGGGCAAACACAGAGGGTGTTTCAGCACATGGACATGGGCTGTGCTATCCTGTTTGACTAGGAGGTCCCCACACTGCTTTATTCAGTACTTCAGATATAACCATTCACTCTTTCTAATGGTAAGAACACATGGCATGTATCTTTGGTTAGTACTGGAACTTGTGACTTTCTTGTGAATAGATAAACACACAAATGTCTCTTCCATGATAAAAGGCTCCCTTGGATCCACACCAGTGCTCGTTATTTCCAGAGTTTTCTCTCAAGTGCTGGGATACGCAAAAGGATATGTATTCAGGGTTAAATGGTCTGCATTAGGACATCTCAGCCTTTGATACATCCATTATACTATTTTCAGTCTTGGACCAGGAATCCCATTACATCTGGTCCAAAACAAACCCAGAATCAAAAGATGGTGCTTTCCTCCAGGACCACGGTAAAAGAGGAAACAGCTGTTGCACATGGGGAACGGAATCTGAGGAACAGCACTCAAAGTAGTAGTCATGGCACATCAGCTGCCAAGCCACTGCTAACTTTAGTGACAGTAGAGCCTTGGTTGTAGCTCGCCAGCAGTGTTATGGTCTTTGCTGCTAGACAGAGAGTCCAAAGGTGTGCTTCCTTCCTGAGAAGGATCCTCGGGGAGCTACATGAATGTTCAGGCATGAGGGCCAAGGTCAAACATTATGGTATTACTTAGTAGATTTTCACTACTAGAGAGAAAGGTCTGTTCAGGATAGTAAAAGTGAACGCAATCCGGGCACAGCTGAGCCTGACGAACTCACGGGCTCGTGACGAAATGAAAATTAACTTAATTAACATAACATCCCAGATCTATCTGCAAAAATACAAAGAAGATCTATCCTGTGTTGCAAACACCCGTATTTTGTGTAGAAGGGTGATTTTTGATGGCAAGAGGAAAAACCGCGCATTTTCTTAGTTTCTGTTAGCCTCCACACATTACTTCTTCATATGTCAAGAGGTTAGATAAATGACTGTAGCATAATTTATGGTAGGCTATTCAAGTCTTAGAAACTGCTCCTGATCATGTTCTTTTAGCCTTCAGAGGAACAGAATATTATTAATTCTCATTACCTCTCATCTGGTTTTGGCCAAGTACATACCTAGGGAGCTATCTCTGCTTAAGCTGACATACCACAGTTTGTTTACCTCCTTTATCTTGATGGTGTTGCAAGCTAATTTGCCATATAGTTTAATTTGGAAAATATATTTAGGTATTCCAGTTTTCATTTTTCTGCAGTCTGATCTGTTCTCTACAGGTGGTAAAAATATTGTCAAAAGACATAAACCTAAGGAAGTCATAGTTTGAGAAGTGTGAAATCTGGCCTGAGAGGCTATCTCTCAATCAAAACATATATGGAGAACTGTGACACGTATTGCGAATTATTTGCATAATAATATTTATCACATGACATAGATTGATTAGCAATTTTGGAACTGTGGGACCCTTAGAAGTCCCCATTGTCTTTTATGGAGTAAAAGAAAAAAAAAGAAGAAAAGAAAACAAACTCCACTTGAACATTTTGAAGGTGTGCTTCAGAACAGAGTGAAAAGAAAATAGAAAAGTATTGCTTCTCTAATATAACAGGCATCATACCAGCCATAGATACCCGTAAAAGTAGGACACATGGATAATTTAAGTCCAAGTTTTCAATGCACTGATGAAAACAATAAGAAAAATTGAGTGGAGCAATGTCCCTTCTTGACAGCTTCACATCAATGTGTAATGTTTATCCATCTGGAAGGAATAGTTTAGACAAACAGAGGTTTGGGACTCAAAATTATATCAAATCTCTGAAACTCTATATCTTTTGCTGTACAGAGATGAGTGAGTACTCTAAATCACCTCCATCCATTTTAAAATTGTTGTGTCTAAAGCAGAGACCAGTCTGCTGGAAGTGCATGGTATTACCATGGAAACATCAGCCCCCCTGCTCCTTGAGGACATTTCCAAATCCAACTCAAGCATGCTTGCTTTTCTTTATTTGTCTTTATAAGCAGTATTTGAAATTGGCAGCTACAGTTCTGAGGCTTTTTTGAAGATTGTTTGCTTAGGCCAACTTGAGATAAATAGCCTATTGCCCTTCCTAAAAATAAAGATGTTTTCCTGCTTGAATATCTCCCAGTACTTTCATTTATGTAATTGTTTATTAGAAATAAGAACATTAGAGAAACAAGTCTGAGAAAGCACTCCTCTACTGTACATTTGATGTTATTTCAGTTTCTCTGGCTTCCTTAGAATAGGTAGGACTCTTTTCCAAAGAGCTTCCTGGTTTTGATCATCTAGAATAGGGACTTCACTTTCAATCCCCAGCCAAGAGCTCACAGAAATCCTGCCAAATATTCAGCATTCAGCAGGTCTCACCCAGCACATCGGTGTGAGCCCTGAAGGCAGTCCCAGGCTGAAGCCCCGAGGAGCTCAGTGCCCCAGGTGCGGCGCTGAGATAGCACAGCTGTGGCCGTGCTGGCGTGAGGGCAAGCTGGCCTTGGCAGCTGCGTGGTGGGACTGCCTGTGTAGGAAGACCAAACCACAGCAAGCTGGGAGTCATCCGCATGGACACTTCCACATGGGATGCCACGTGGCCAGAAGCCAGCTGGACATCCGCTGCATGGTTTGATTTCTTGTATACGGAAATGCATCTACATTAGGTCAGCTGTGCCTGCTGCTCTCTCCTGACTGCGTGCAGGGACGTGGAGGGTAGCTCACGTGTAGGTGCCAGCTCTGTGAGATGAAACCTATTGCACGTGTCAGATGTGCTGTGCCTTGTAGAAGTGTCCAGGCTGCAACAGCTATGCTACAGATCTGGCCGAACTGCTGGACCCTGTGTCCCTGGAGAAGTGCAAAGTCTCCTTAGAGTCTGTTCCACAAGTCAGTATGCTCAGGTAGAGAAAGTGGATGCATATAAAGGAAATCTTGATGTCTGACCCATCCAACCAATTCTCTCCCTACGTGCAGGAAAGAGCTAGCCTAGAAAGAAGAATGACCTCATTCTAAGGACACCTTCTGGTTCCTTCCAAAAGGCTCACTAAAAATACTGCTTTACCAAATTGGGATGTAAACAAACAAAGTGTTTGAATCCATGGACATCCTGTCTTAAAACCACTCTGGGCAGGCACAAAATCTATGGCTTATTGTGTTTGAAAATCATTAACTAAAAAACTGTCTTCTTTTCCTTGGACAGATCTACAAATATACTTCTGGTATTTGATTCATCAAAAGGTACTGAGGACAGCAACATGACTTTTACATCAGCTTTTCAGCTCGGGACATAATTGACTTCCAGTGCATTTAAACATGGATTTTTAAAATCCAGTCTTGCAGTTGTAGATTAATGGTCATTTGACCACTTCTTGCTCCCTGGGAGCAAACTAGCAGACATTTCAAATTCCTCAGGTCAAAGACATGTTATTCATAAGCATAGACAGAAAGATTTAGTTGTTCTTCAGCCTGCTGAGAAACTTTATGCAAATAAAAAGAGCTGTGATAGCACTGCATCCCACCCTCCCGACCCTCCTGCCTTTGGTGACCTGCAGGAGAAACCTCTCTCCTTTTGTTGCCAAAATATAAAATCCAGCAGATGTACAGTAAGCACTGTGTGCAACTCCAGCTCAGTGTCAGCCCCTCTAGGTGTGCAGCACACTCAGGAGCCCTGGGGTCTCCTGGGGTCTTTGCCATCTTACACAGCCAACATGCACTTTATTGATCACAGAAAAGGTGCTTAGCTGCTGGAGGTTAAATTTCAGGTTGAGAATTCAGTATGTGTAGTTTTTAGGAGTATCTTTTGACTGCAAGGGGTTTCAGAAGTGGGTACAAGGGGATGGACAAAGCTTAAGTGGGGGAAAAGAATATACCTCTATTTGCTCTGCAGGGCCTTGCTTCTGGCTGAGACATGCTGGTTCTTGCCCTGGTCCCAGAGGACTTGCATGCTTACTAGAAAACAAAGGAACTGTACTTGCTGGGTAGGGTCAGCAGACAGGAAAACCTGCTCACATCTCCCCCTTTTCTGAATGTGTAGGCAGCTGCTCTGAGCCCATCAGAGACTGAATTTACCAGACTGATAAGGTGTTTATTATTTAATGCTTTGTTTGAATGGTCCATGCATCCATGTGCCTTTAAGTTACAGAGATGGACCCCTATTTTTGTTAGAGGATGAATTGCCAAAAGTTTTTGTATCCATCTCACATCTTATCTAGCCAATGTTTTGCTCATCCAGACAGTGTGTGATGCTCTGGTGCTCTTCACACCTACACTTTTCCACATTTGTGGATGAGGAAACACAGTGGTACTAGCTTACCAGTTCTTGCTGAAAATGATTTGGGACCAAATACTGACTGTAGCTGAGAAACATTGCTAGGAAAAATTTGAGATGCATTTAAAGTTAGAACTATGCTGTTTTTATGTGTGCCCAGGAGACAGAACATATTTTATAGGTACAGGTATGATATCTGAGCAGTGTGCCTCAGCAGGTAATCCATCTTTCTAATTTGGCCTAGCTAACCATGAAAGGCTGGTTTGCCACATTTCTTAACTAGGAGATAAATCACTGAACCCAGCACCAGATGCTTCCAGATGCCTCTGTATGGTTCCTCATTCCTGTTTTCCAAAAGAGTAGGCCCACCTATTTTTTGCATGAAAACAGTGCTCGTAATATTATTTTCTATTTTGAATATTATTTGGCATTGCTCCTCTTCTTTACAATTTTTATCCTCATCTGTTTGACACATGAACACCAGACTGTTCACAAGATCATCAGCAAAGTGAAATCAAAAAATGCAGAGCAAAGCTCTGCATTTTTTCACATAATACCTTGCCAGAAAGAAGCTTGAGACGGTGGTCTTTGCCTCTTGACAGCTGAAATGGTTGAGATAACAGATGGCTGTATTGAAACACTTTGATTTTTATTGCTTCTCCAACAATGCCAACCATGGTGGGGGGGGGGATGGGTTGGGATTAGATGATCTTTAAGATACCTTCCAACCCTTAACATTCTATGATTCTATGATCTGATGGATCCTGAAGTGTATGACTTGGGGTAGAATTTGTCTAATTAAATTTTCTCTGCTTTGTTTTCTTCTGGTTTTTTGAGACACAAGGGAGAAAATATTTCAAGAAGATGTGCTCGGCCTCTTTAAATACAAGCACTTGATGGCAGCTCTGATATTGTCCTTACTGTCATTCATACTTCTGCCACATTTTGTGAATCATTTGTTTATTAATTCCTTCTAGATCTCGTGTTCCCAAAATTTGTATGGATTTGAATTTGCCAAAGGACAAAGAATACTCCTATAGAGATTTGTGCAGTTACGATTTCTTTAAAAGCACAGTGAGTACTTGTAGCAATGAGGGGTTTGCTCCAGAGAGTGTGTTCCAATAAGTCGGTTTGTATATTGTGAGGCATTGATCAAATGCATGGCTTCTCAGTTTGTATTTATAGCTCACCCTAGCTTTTATTTATAGCTTACCTTTTAGTCTTTTCTATATTATATGTCTTTCTTGTTGGCAACGAGGCTTGAATGTCATTTAAACAGTCTTACAGTAAATGCCAACCCGGTGAGATGATTTTCCATTGGCCCTTCTTGGGGGAGGCCTCAGTGCTTCTCCTGGGCTGTATCTATTAATGGAGCAACTGAACATTACACTGAGGGGTTTGGATCTCCACCTGCCCCCATTGGCTCCCACAGCCGTTCTGCTGTTTCCTTGTTCTCTATTCATGCTTGTGTCCTCCCTGTTCTGCTTTCCATTTGTCCTCCTACTCCTCTTCTCCTCTCTTTGCTATCCCTGCCTATCCCTGCCCCTAGTCCCAGCCACTCACCCACTTTATTACATATGCTTCACTTCTAATCTACAAACACCTCCACAGCAATAGTTTCATTATACTGTTTGAAATTAACATAACAAAACATATTCCTTCTCGCTGAACATCAAAGAAACTCATCACCCTGTTTCCGTGCATGAGCTGCTCTCTCTCTAATTATGTTCATAAGGATACTGAGACTCAAGAAAATACATTCTTCTGCTCGTGTCTTGTGTGACGATGAATGTTACTCTTTCACTCAGTGTCTGGATCAGTAAAATGGAATAATGACCAGAGCCACTCAGAATCACAGAATAACTGAGGCTGGAAGGGACCTCTGGAGGTCGACTGGTCCAAGCAAGGCTGCCTAGAGCTGATTATCTGGGACTCTATCCAGATGTACCCAGTGTAATCCATGGCAGAGCACACAATGTAATCCCGGTGTCCCAGATGAACCCAATGTACCCAGCAGGGACACTCCTCAACAACTTCACGTCTTTTAAGAGAACTAGTCAGAACCACCAGGAATACTGAATATCCCCACATGGACAGACATTTCTGGTAGTTGTGTTTTGCTTGTTCCAGATGCCTGCAGTGAGTATAAAGCCGTTTCTGGACCCAAAACTTTTCTTAATGCAGTGCTTAAAGAATTTTTTTGACTTTCTGCTAAACAACCACAGTTTGAAGACATTTTGATATGTACACAGCACTGCTTGGCATTGTGCTGCCTTCCCTATTTTTCCCACCATTCTTTCTTAGGGTTAGACCTCACTCTTGTATTTGAGGGTAACTTTTATGAGTGACCTGCAATGATTTACTGCCAAAGCATACCAGATATATGAAAAGGATTAGTCAAAGAGTGTAGAGAGAAAGAGTTACAGTTCAGTGATAAAATTTCCCATGAAAACTTCAAACTAACTTTGCAATGGAACTTTGACAATATTTAAGGAAAATCTGTTTTTTCATACAAGGAAGGAAACATGAACATGGAAAAATCTATTTGCTATAGAAGTTGGTTTTTTAAAATATTATCTGTGGCATTTGTTTTTGTTAGACACAATGATGAAGGCACTTTTCTCTAAAAAATAAATTAAGAGCAGGAGCTTTTACTCAAGGTACAAAGAACATTAATTCTACTGGTAACTTCCCCTTTATCTGTCCTATTATTTTCTCTGAATTTACTACATGCATCTTCCTAGACCAAGTCTTGGCAAAGAAGGAGGCTTCTGTGAGTTCTTCAAACCTCTGAGATAAACTATAAGTAGTTTTAAAAATAAAATGCCCTGGTGGTGCCCTTTCACAGAGCTGTCATACTCCACTCTAAGTTATCATTTGAAGAAATAAATGGACTTTAAATTCCCAGACCGTGAGTAAAAAATTCAAGATTGTTTTTGTACTTGAACATATAAATACCTACGGAGTGACATTTCAGAGGGATCATTGTCTTTCTCTGGAGAATGAGGCCCTCAGAAGTTAATAACTGACCTGTTGGCCAGACACGCTCTACCATCAAAGTAATTGTAGAGAGAGAGACAGAAGTTCTGCTTTTCACCATGAGGTACTCCACAATGTGCAGGCAAAAGTGGACATGTGCTCTGAAATTTTATTTATTCTCTGCTGATTTTTGCTAAATTTATCTGAGCTTTGAAGCCTTGCAAACTAGAGAATTAAAAACAAACAAGCTTGCTCACCAGCTTCCCCTAGGCCTCCAAGCTCTATTTATAATTTCTATAAGCCTTCATTACCTCTGGTCTACAGTATCAAATTCTTCTGAACTAGAAAGGTCACATTCTAACTATTATTACTGAAGAAATGAATTCAGTGTGTGACATCATAGCTAGACAGTTAATTACCCCATTCAATAGGACACTACGGCTGTTAGGGAACTGTCTGCGTGCAAAAACCCACTCTGTAGTATTTATAATTTCAAAGGCAGAAACCTCAAATTGCAAATTAGCCATTTTCAATTTTAAGTTTATTTTTAAAACTGTAAACATTCCTGAGAGGAACACATTTTTTAGCTTAGTCTCCAAATTGATGTTCATGATAGTTTTATAATAAGCACCCTGGTGTAGTACATTAAATCCCTATATTCTTTTAAATTTCTGACATTGTTAACCATGAAATATTTATTACTTTCAGTGTTCCACTGATGTTGTAAATTAGAAATTAACCAGAAGTTGGTGAAGAGATTTGGGCACAATGCTGGTAATCTTTTTTTAACCACTTATCTTGACAGGTATCTCAGTTCTAATTGCATTTAATGAGACTCCAAACTAAAGTAATTATGTGAATTGCACACTGACAAGCTTTCTGTTTTGTTATTTAAGTTGCAAATGTAAAAATAAATTCTTTCCTGCTTAAATTGTCATTCAGTAGAACCTTCTAATGTTTTTGCATATTCTTATTTTTTAAATGAAATTCTAACATGAGAGAGGTTCAATAAAAAACCTCAGTGAGTGCATTTGCCATAGATCTGGGCAAATTAATGTAATAATGGAGTGTTCTGGATAAGTGATATGAAATGCTCATTAAATCTGCAGCAGTGTGTTTTTGCGAAACTCAGTAATTTGAAACTTCATACACCAAAACAATGATAAATAAAGCAGTGATGCTGGTTGTGAACCTATAGTCTTTTTCAGTAAATGAACTGCTTAATAAGTGATGAAAGAAATGAAGCACTATTTTCTGTTACTAGTGTCCTTTCGGTCATCCTCTGTGCATGGATCTCAATATTGTTCCTTTATGCCTGCATCCCCAGTGATGGTCCCACCTGAGAGCACAGGGCTGATCTGGAGCCAGGCACACCATGCCTGGCCAGGCTGCAGCTGCTAAGGAGTGCATCTGATGATTGAATTTAGTCTGGTTTTCCAACTGTTGCTCTGTTCAGTGGCGACTAAACACTAGAAGTTCTCCATCGTTTATATATACAGAGGGGTTGAGCTCTCCTCAGAATTTACTGGAAAAGTTGTGATTGTCTTAAGGGACACAGGACAGGACACTAACTTTGTAACTTTTTAACTTGAAAACTTGCTGATTTATGCATGACAATTTGGATTATCTAGGTATTACCTGATGAGTTATCCACTCGTTAGCCTCCAAAACAGAAGTTTATTTTTGATGATAATGAAGGACAGATTATAGGGCTGGTGGAAACCTTCTTCTCAAAGTTTCAGGTGCAAAGCTCAGAGATGGTTAAAACTAAAACTAGCAAGACTGAAATTAGTAGATACAATTCTAGATAAAATCCAGCTGGCAGGAAGGTACAGAAAAAATGTTGCCTCTATTTCTCCCTACAGCATGATAGAGCTAGCAGTTGGAGAGACAGTGAATATGGCTAATTGCACATGGGTAATCTCCAAACCAATAAGCAAAGCAGAGCATGGTGCGCAGGAAAAAATTACAAGGAGCCCCCTCCCCAGCCCACTGTCACTCTGTGTTCTGGTTCCTTGGGTGGGCCTGTGCATGCCTCCACTGCATCAATGACAGACTGATGGGGACTCCCACAAAAACAAGAAAGAGCTGAAAGCCAGATGGCCTTATGCAGAACAACAGCATTATCTATTACCTTGACTAAGTAATTGTATTAAATTTTTAAAAAATTTCCTGTGTTGAAAAAGTTTCCAGACTGTTATCCCTTCCCCAGTTCAAGTGGAAAACAAACTGCCATTCAGCAACAGAGATGGGGTTGGATCCAACATAAACATATCTCAGCTAGGCATTCTCCATAGAACTGCACAGTCATTTTTTCCATATACAGTGGGAAAGACAAAGCCTCTGCTTAAAAGGCATTCTTCTGTAAAAAGGGGGAGGGCTAAAGTGTTTTAGCTGTCTGGAAGCTGGCTAAGAATCAGCGATTAATACCAGTCTCTAATTTACTTATTAGTACTGCCACTGAGTGAAAAACTTACTCTTACAGATGCTCACTGTTGGAAATATAAAATCTGCAGTTGAAAGGGTAGCTGGTTGATTTTCCTCTTTCAAAAAAAGTAAAGTTTATTCAACTTACAGGAAAAGGGATAAATCGACATTGTTTCCTCATTAACCACCCTCCACCCAGTTCCCACTAACACGAAATGTACATTCTGAGTCACTGAGGCTCTCAGATATGTGAGACATAACCAGTTGACAAACTACAGTACTCCCTGAGAGATTTCCAGATAGAAACAAAAATTTTCAAGGGATGAAAAAGAAAAGCAGACTTTCAATGTGCTTGTGGGACACTGTTAATACTGAGAGGGTAAATCTCAAGCTTCTTTTGATTTCCCTTTTGCATCAATTTCCCCCCTTCCAGATTTCTAGTATTTCCTGGTTTGATTCTGCAGCTCTTTGAAGTGTTGGAATCACAGCAGAGAAAAACAGTGATCTGCTTGACCAATAGCCATAGCATCAATTAAAAGCCTGTTAGAAAGAAACCCAAGCCAATGTGAAAATCTTGAAAGATAAAGAGAAAGAGCTTTCATCTGTCTCTGCCTCCCAAGGGTGGCCCAGTTATGGACAAGACAGACAGCTGCTGGGGGTGGCTAATGGGAATATCCTGTGTTTCTGGGCAATTCTCAGAAATAGGGCTTTCCCCCTGGATTGTCCTAGCACTTTGTAAATGTGTGGGAAGGGAGTAAGACAGCTCAGCATGGTTAACTTTGTACTGCATACCTTACATTCAAGATGACGCTGGGCAGAGGCTGTGGTCTGAAAGGAAAGAGAAAAAGCCAGGTCTGGGGAGAAGGGGTAACCTGCCTCGATCTCTCAGTGCCTCTGGGCTTTTGTCATCATAGGCATAGTCTGATAATGAAGAAATTAATTTTCTGTTGGCTCAAAGAGAGGGAAGAATTTGTGCATCAAAAAGAAAACTCAACAATTTCTTTTCTCATCTCTCACAGAAATCCACCACCAAACACCCTGTTTCCAGCTGACTTAAAAGCTGGTGCCTTAGAGACCCTGTTGAGCCTCTGCAGACTATCCTTGCCATTGACTGGAATTAGAGAGCCACAAAAAATCACAAACTTGCACAAGGCTGAGCAGGGTACACAAATTCCCCCAACCTTACACCGTGTCTAGACCTCCAATACCTGTTGACCTCCCCCTGAATGGATCTGTACCAGGTACTGGTGCTCTGGAGACTGTGCCAACCCTCAGTGGGCCAGGCTGTGTTAGCCTTTCTGGGCATGAATGATAGCCAGGGTAGGGAGAGTTGTGTTATATTTTGTCCTGCCACACTTTTTTTATTACTTTCTTTTTTTTGCATACTGGATCTGGACAAATGCTTGCTTCCACAAAGTGCTTTTGAGGAAGGGTCCCTGGAGCCAGCAGCGGGGAGCACAGCAAAAGGGAGTAATGAATGGCAGGCTCTCTGTGGCTCTCCATGGGCTACCATCCAGGCTCAGAGGTGGAAAACCACAGTAGGAAACCCTAGGACATACTGGCCCTGCATTAGCTTTGGCAGAAAAGTCTGCTAATCTCTTGCCACTTAGAAGGTCTTTCATAAAAGAGTAAAAGGATGCATTGTAGGGTGGTAACAGGGTACTACACAGCTCAGAAAGTATCTGGTTTAAGTGCTGGTTCCATGTAGCTACTTTTCCACCTGACAGCAATGACCAAAGGGTGAATGAGCTAAATTTTATTCATTTTTTTGGTTAGGCAAAGTCAAACAATAATTCTGAGTCTTACAGTTTTTGTCAAAAAGTCTATTTTTAAAGAACATATTGAAAGTTGTTCACCCAGGTAGAGTCTTTTTGTTCAGTAATTATTAAATTATGTTTCAAATTAACATTCAGATATGCCAATTCTTCTCATACTCCCTGACTTCCATATACCATGACTTAAACAATAACATTTTAGTTGTTCTTACAGTCTTGTAAAGTTGAAATAGCAATATCTAAAATATTTTTCACAGCCCTCTCTCATTCTCTGGCTCTTGAATGCTGGGAGTTTCTTGCTGGTTTGTCATAAAAGAAAAAAAAAAGGGGGTTCTAGTATTTATGAAGTATTTATTTCAAAAAAATAACTATATAAAGAATTGCACAATACAGCTAAACAGGAACGACAAAGCCAGATCATATTTCCTGCATTTTAGTCAATCTGTTTTCATTGTCAAAACACACTTTATGTATCCTGATGGACAGTTAGGAAAATCTCTTTGAGATTTTAATGACAAAGAATTAGATTTCAAAAACTTTGGAGCTCTAACAGCTTTGTGTATAATGCTATTCAGCAACTGTTGAATCTTGCATTAGGATGCATAACTCAAACATCCCTAGCTCATGGTGGTGTGTGAAAATGGACTGGGATCAGATCCAAACTTTCAAGAGGACCGATTAAAATACAAAACCCGAAGGGTCTATATTTTGGTGTTTGAAATCTAAGTCCAGAAGCAAGCTGTAAATTATCAGTGGCTGGTTATATGTTACTCAGAAACTAGACCTCTTTTATACAGCTCTTGAACACTAGAAGCTCTAATCGTTATCAGTTTAAATCAGGGCAAGTTTTCCTTCAGAAAGCAATTCTTTTACTTCTTCTCATGCCCGCAGGAAAAACTGGACTTATAATTCCTTCCTTGCTTCCCATGTCGTCAATAAGAGTGAGCATAAAATGCCTTTTATTGTTTTCACAGCCCAGAATAAGCTTTGGGGCACTTTGCTGGTACTTGCCCAAAACTTTGTGGGAATACACTGCAGTGGAGTTTAAGTTTTGTTTTCTGGTGGGTGTTTTATACATCATCTTGAAATGGAGAAAATTTCCAATTATCCATCTTCTCTGTCTTGTGCTTCCATTTACTTCAGCTTCCTATGATTCAAAAGTTTGGGGACTGGTGGCGCTACTCCAAGCAGCTGATTTTCATTAAAATTTTGATGAGAAACTTAAGTTGGAATCACAAACATGTGCAGTAAAACTTCCTCCCCACTAATAGATGTTTCTCAGAACATAACCTTGCTTTATCAGAAAAAAACAGCAGCTAGAAATCCAAATTGCTCATTATAGGAGTTAACCTAACATAACCTCAAGGGTCTGAAGTGAATTAATTTAAAGATCTGCTTTTTTCAAGTAGATGCAGTTCACATTTGCTTAAAAGAATATAAAGATTCCTGTCAAGCTAAAATCCTTTTTGGCTCACACCTCAGGATTAGGTCTTCTGCTGCTTCTTGTAGTACTCGTTTGTTTTGAACAGATTAATGCTACAAGTAAGGATCAAATTGTGGTTTCTCTCAACAGCGGGCAAGATTTTCTGTTCCAGCCTTTTTGGGGAAAAGGAGTGAAGATGATTTGGTGATAGTTTGAGTCTTTGTTAACAAGTGGCTGGGACTTATGATTGCTGTAATTTTATATATTTGATCTGAGCCATTTTAGAGAGGTGAGTTTGTCATAGGTCCCATGCTAATTATTGGTTACCGCTTTAGAGAACCAGAAAGCAAGCACCTCAAATAATGCTGCTTGCATTTTATCAGCAGCTGCTGGTAAAAGCCAGGAGGGAAAAAATGATTGTCAAACATGTCATTTTAAGACACAAGCTCAATCAGATAACTTCTGCCTCTTACTTTCTCTTATAGTAAATGGCTAATTTTTATTTGACTATGATAATTGTTTCCTTTAAAGGACTTTTGCCTCTCTGCCTTTCCTCTGAGCCAAAAACACTGATGATGGAAACAGTTTTCCTCTTCCATCTGTCCAACAACATCATGCCTTCCTTCACTCTGGGAATTGGCTTCCTGCCCTGTCCCAACTTCATTTTTGTCTTTACTCTTAAGACTCTTGATTATCTCATTCTTGCTCTAATTTTTTCTTCTCCTTTGTATTCCTGCTTTAGTTTACTTCCTTTCCCACTATTTACTTCACTTCTTCTTTCCCTGGATGACATTTGAGATTACCTTTTTTTGGCTTGGCAGATGTCTCCACAGAATGTCTGTCTTTCCTTTCTTCCACTAATCCTTCCCACGCTCATCTCCTATACTGGTCTCTGGCCTCTTGTAGTAATTTACATCAGAATGCAATGAATATTTTACTGGATGTCACCTTACATTCATTTTACATTAAAAAGAGTGACTATAAAGTGTGGATCACATGGAATCATTTGCCATACTCTCTAGTATTTGAAGTCTTGTACCATTTTTTATTCTCACCTTAGACTCTGTAAGGAACTTTCTTCCTAATGGGGAACAATATAATATATTGTTATTGTTAATATATATAATATAAGAATATATTTTGTTATAT
>VWPU01016791.1:0-143760 GCA_013398955.1 Callaeas wilsoni
GCCGGGCCGGGCCGGGCCTGCCGCCCGCACCCCCTCGGCCCCCAATTCCCTTTCCCGGACAGCGTCGTTCCTCCTTCCCCGTCCCCTCCGGAGGGTCGGGCCCCCCCTTGTCACCCCTCCCCGAGGCCATCTGGGGAGGGTCTGGCAGCCGCTTCCCCTCCTCTGCCCTCGAAGGGTGGCAGGTGGGGCAGAGACGCCCCCTAGCTTGGCCAGAGCGAGGGGTCCTGCCCGCTGTCCCCGTGTGCCCCGCGGCGGCTCCGAGGGCACGGGGCGGTGGTGGCCGGGGGTCACCGGTGTCAGCAGGAGGGTCTGCGGGTGGCAGCACCACCTGTGCCCTACCCAGCATCGTCTGTGCCAACGTGCTGCTGGTCAGGGACGCTGCGGAGGGCTCGGCAGGACAGCGGGCGTCCGTCGTCTGGATCCCGGCAGTGACCTCGGGTCCCGTCACGCCGGCCCGAGTTCGCAGGTGTCCCGCGAGCGCTGGCTCTTTGCTCCTCAGTCCTCCCGTGTCAGGTACGGCCGTGCACTCGCCAGGAGCTCTGCCACGCTCTTACGGAGCAGGAGGCACAGCACCCATGGCAAAGCCCGTAGACATGCAGAGTACCTTATCAGTGCAGGTGGCCTTGGCCATCGGGGAGCTCGGGTGTGGGGCAGGACCCCGCAGGCTGCTGTCCCCCGGGGAGGTAGGGCAGGACTAAGTGCCATCGTTCTGCATGGCTTTTAAGGAGTTGGTCCTGTGCTATCCTTAGGGACTGTTTATGAATTAAACTGGTTCTGTTTATGGGCTCTCATGGTCCTCATTCAAGGCTATACATACATGACAGGCAGAAATGTCTCCTCTGTCATTGTTTCTCCCTCCTGAAGAGACACGTACGCTGTGTAAAACTTTTGTGTTTGTCATTAATGCATGTTTTTATAGTCAGGTCTTCCCAGCTGAGGAATACACAACTTGATACTGGTGCTTCGTGCTGAGGACAGTGCTTATGTGGTGTGTGCCTCTCCCTGAGGGATTCTGTGCTTGAATCTCTTCCTCTCACTTGCTGCATTGTTGCTGGAGGGTGTGTGAGCTGTGTGAGGTGGCTTTGAGAGGTGGTTGGTGGTGGAGGTAGCACAGCATGTTGGGAGCTGCCTGACTGGAGCCCGAGGAGTGAGGTCTGAAATTATGCATCTCTGAGATATCAGGTGCTTGTGCTCCCCGGGGAGTGGTTGGTGTTTTGAGGAATAAGATTTTAGTTCCTGCCTGTAGGAAAGAAACACTGGTGCTAGTTGCTGATGGTGGATGGTAGTGTTCCTCTCTGCCTTTGGAAGTCTCTGTCCCAGCTATTAATGACAAACCTGCCATGAAATATAATGAACCTCCCTTGCCTGAGGTATGAGCATGAAGGAGAGGGTAGAAACCTCCAACTTTTGGGTTATAACGTAAGTGCTTTTGACATGCATAGGGATGTAAGGCAGAAGTGGAGTGTTACCAGAAACTATTAATTGAAAATTCCTGAATGACCATAATCACATAGTGATGTGTAGCCTTAAGGGATTTGTGTATGTGGCTTTTCCTCTCCTCATTGTGTCCATAGGAGCCTTCAAGATCTGACTAAAAAAAAATCACAGGCAGAGACTGTTTTGTGCTACTCCACCACTTTCTTGATACTTGGTGTCATACGCACACCGGGATGTTCCAGCCAGGCTTGGCCACAACTCTTTAAGTGTCTAAATGCTTGGGTTTAAATTTCTGGGGGAGATAGGGTATTTGGTTAAGATAATTCTTCTGTTCAGATCACAGAAAACACAGTACTGCCTCACCCATATTGCAACAAATCTGGGACAATCATTCAGCAAAGAGGGAGTTTGTGGTTATTTCCTCCATGTAGTTATTTCCTCTTTCCTTCCTCATGAAGAGGAAAGACATTTCGGTGTAGCTAACTTTGCCTCTTGTAGTGCCTTGCTTTTGGAAAAAGGAAGTTTGAAACATGACTTTAGATTTTTGGATGTCTTGATCATTATTATTTCTCAAGCTAAAAAAAAAAAGACAAGAATGTGCATTTCACCGTTTCCTTTGGTGGCCAAATGTAAAGCCAGTGATGTCGCCAAAGAGAAGGTTCCCACGGACTCAGCTGGGTAAGCAGAGCAGACATTCACAGCTGGTAAGATGGGGAGGAAGTGAGTGGGCTTGGCATGCTCAGCTCCTGTGCACGCTGTCACGGGCGGAAGGGAGGAACGCCAGTGACCCACAGGAGAGGTGTCCTGGTGAGATTGCTCATCTTGCTCCAGATGATAGCATAGCTTTACCCTGCTTCTCCTTGTGAGAAGGTTCCTAGGTGCAGAGGATGTTGTGACAGTACCAGTGGACACGTGCGACAGTCCTTTTTGTGGAACAAGGGGAGCCGTTGTCTTGCAGACAAATTAGGCTTTAGGAAGGGCAGAAGGAATGGGGAGAGTCTAGACAGGAAACACTTACAGCATAGGTCTGGGTTTCAGCAAGGGGGAGTAAGAATTTTCTAGGAAATATTTCTGTGGAAGAACTCTGTAACCTGATCAACATCCGACATCCCCAGTGAAATACTGAAAGAAACTTCATGAACTGTTCTGGCCAGGTTTAATGTTATACAAATATTCCAGGTGAGCAATGCATACAGATGAATTTGCTTCTCTTGCCATGATGGTTGGTCATCTCTTCCTGCCTTCTGAAAGGCACCAGCACAGCAGGAGACCCAGCAGGTCTGAAGACTGAGAGCAGGGAAGGGAGAGATGGAAAGAACAGTCCCAAGGAGAGGTGCTCTTTGGAACAGCTGGCCAGATGTTCCCAGGTGTTTGGAAGACGAAGCACCACTGAGGCAATCTTTAGCCTTTGAGGTATGGGAGGAGCTGGAACTGCTGGCTCCACAGAAAACATTCCTACATTTAGCAGAAGACTTGTTATCTTTGTGTTTTGTATAAACCTCTAAACATTTTTAAGTGGACTTGGATAATATTTGCATAGTGAAAGTGGAGGAGGTTTTTGCGTGCAGTAGGCCATAGAGTAAATCCTACTACAACTGTGACCTTAGTGCAAAAGTGAAGTGCACCAGAAAAGTGCTTTTCCTGGTGTGTCATTGCCTGGAGAAATCCACCAGCAGTGGTTCTGTTGTTTTGAAGGACATGTGTAAGTATGCCAGGTCATGGAAGTTTCTCTTCAGACACGGCTTGGCAAACTCCTGTACGATTCTGAAAATAGGATATGGAGAATGCAGATTGAGCTGGCAGCTGGTACCTCCCAGGCAGCTGGGATTCAGGCTCCTTAAAGACAGGGATAGCAATCCCAGTGATTCGAGCACAAGAGAAGTATCTGTCAGAAATAAGAAGCTTTGAAAGGATGGTGCAAAGTGTTCTGCTGAGGTGGAAATAATTGTCTGTACAGGTATGAGAGAGTTGAAAAATGGGGAGCAGGATCATGTTGGCAGGAAAGGAAATGAGTGTCAGAGTAGGTTAAATGACAAATGAATCAGACATGTCCTGTCTGTTTTGAAGGTGAGATTAACCTGTGGAGATCCATAAACACACAAAGCACATGTGCCTTGGTATGTGTGAGGCCTCACTGGGCTCTTGTGTCCTGTTGCGGGTGCTTTTTTGGGATAGGTATACTCTGACTGGAGAGTGGAGCCAGAATAGCCTGATATGAACAGGCAGATGTGCAAGGAAATACTGAATATTGATGTTCCTTAGTTACAGGAAAGGAGAGGGAAGTATGAGAGCATGCTGGAAATCTAAAGATTTGAAGCCAGAGAGAAGGGAGTGAATGGTTCACCTCCTTTGGGGACCAGAGGTGCGGCTTGAAGCACAATGAGCTGATCCTTTGAAGATCAGGGATGCTCGGTGGAGGTGCTCTATGTGGAACTGGTCCTGCCCGGGGCCCTGATGGGCTGGATGGCTGTGTAATGCTTTTGGCATTTCTGGTGAGCAATCCCCTGCCAAAGTGCGGAATGACTGGTGCAGCTGACCTCAGCTATTAATTGTAATCAATTGATGATAACCACAGTTAACTTAATGAGTTTTGGTATTAGCTGCTGACCTGCTCACATGCTGATGAGTTTGTTTTATGAAATTAGCTTGTTTTGTGGTGTAATAGGCCACAGTCTGAACTTTCCTCTTTTTAATTTTTTTTTTCGTTCATTGAAGAGTGTACCTTTGACTTTGCGTTGCTAGGCTTGGGAAGGAGTCACAGCTCAGGAAGGATGATGATTGAGGGGAAGTGTGAGCGTGGGTGGATGTAGCTCTGTGCTGTGATTCTGTAACTGAGCCAATGACCCATGGGCATGCCGAGGTCTAGCAAGACAGGGGATGCAGTTTGACCTTTGCTGGATACAGATCTTACCTGTCAGGCGGTGAACACCCCAAGAGCTTCCCTCAGTGTCTGGAGAGCCATTATGGTGTGATGTGTTCCGATGTTTTCAAGCTCCCACATGCCATGGAGCATGCATGGAATTCCTATGGTGGATTTGGGGCAGGCAGGGGAAGATGATTCACATCTTCCTAGTCGTCTCTAATGCTTGGTGATTAATGGCAGCCTTTAATGAGATGAGATAAATATGGTCATGGATGCAATTGTGTTTTTCTGTTCAGAAACAATCTCAACCCGGAAACAGGTCATCAGCACGTCATGTTCTCAGCAGTGACGTGGTACAGCTCCAACAGCTGCCTTGGCCAGTGGCAGAAAGCACCTGAGGACTAAAAGTCGTGTAACTTGCTGAAAAATGTATTGCAAACTGTACCTGGCCTTTGTAGGAGAAAAATGTGAGACCAGAGTTGGCTTTCTGCTCAGCTGCACTTATCCCTTTGGCTGGATTTTTGTTGAGCTACTCTGTGCCCTCTTTGAGGGTTGCTGAGGATGTGTGAAATGCTGCACAGGGCACTCAGCACGGAAACAGGTTCTTTGGGAAGTGAGGGGCGGTGCCAGGGAGATACGTGCTGGAGACTCCCCACCCCCATCACCTCCCAAGCTAGGGGTGGTGAAGGATGGGAGGGAGGGCAGAAAGTGGGGAGAGAACTGTCAGAGCATTCAGAGAGTTGAAAATTTAGTGCCATTACTCTAAGAGGATCCTCTTGGAGTTGTACTCTTCCCAGAAATCCCTCCCAGTTCTGCTTCATGTGATAATTCACTTATTTGTCTTCTGCTTCCAAGCTGCTCTTGGGCAAATGCGTCATATTCCAAGCACTGGGAAGGTTGGCTGTGCCCTGCTGTTTGTGTAACCTGTGCTCGAGAGCCTCCAGAGCCCGGCCCAAGTGCCCTCTCCCCACCACTGCGGGTGTGTGGGAATGGCAGTGGGGAAGGAGCAAGTGCAGAGCAGTGACTGGCTGGAACTCGGGGCTGGGCACGAGTGTGTAATTGGAAATGACAAATGTAGAGAAGCGATTGCTGCAGTATATGCTTTTGGTGGTTCAGTCCAGGGAAGGAAGCAGCCCTTCCCTCCCTTGTTTTCGGGCCAGGGAGGTATTGACACTGCGTTCTGTAGCCAGTGAACGTCAGGGGCTGTTTTCAGGAGTTTTCTTTCTGCTTTTTTAATACCTTTTGTCTACAAACACTATGTTAATGAAGGTTCTGCTGCAGTATGTGCCTTGTGTGATTTCCTGAGAAACGGTGGGGCTGTGCCCATGCTGGGGTGACAGAAATGTGGTGTGGCAGACCAGGATAGCGCAGTATACCTGAGGCCTCCTGACACGGACCCGTGTGCTGTGACACATGTCAGCTGTGAGTAGTCTAATGGCTTGTTCTTTGGAGATGCTGGTGGGAAGAGTGTGGAAGTGGACTTGCTTTTCTCTTGGGATGCCTTTTTGACTGCTGACCCAAGGTGATGATGACGGTGTGTGTCAGCTTGTCAGGGATGGGAAGAGGAAGTGAAAGCATCTGAAGGAGCCTGAATATCACTGCAACCTCGTGCTTTTTGGGGAACCCCTGGCATTTAAAGCCTGCATGGGTGCTCCTGCCCATTTCCCAAGGAAGGAGCAGGCCTCTCATGGAGGCTTTGAGCTCACGGTGCTGTCCTGCAGCTTAGAGAAGCCACAGGCCCTTTGGAGATGGAGTGTGAGTTTTGGTGTGCTCAGAGGGGCTGATTTTAACTGGATGCAGCATCTCAGTCCCACTTGAGAGATTCTGGAGGATCTTGGACACCAAATACTTGCTCACCCGCCCCAGATGTGGTGATGATTTCTGGAGACAGACAGTGAGGATAACTGTTCCCTTCCCCCTACCTTTGTTGGGAAGCTCAAACTCTTCCGATGAGCTCATTGATTCCCTTGCCACGAGACAGGGAAGCCGTGTCTTGGATACTGCCTCTGATCCAGGCTGACCAACCTTCTGCTTCCTGGGTGAGCGGCTCCGAGCCAGGCACCAGCAGATGCCACTACTGATGGGAAGAGTCATTTGCATGCACAATTTATTCACACAGTTAATATAAAACAGTTGCTTGCAAAAACTGATAAAGGGAGCTTGGCCTGTGGACTTGTTTGGTTCTGATGTTGCATATGCGAATAATACATAAAGGGATCTGTGACAGCTGCTCTGTTGCAGGGATTTGTCTCACCTCAGTTGTTTTGATAAGACCCTTGAGAGCTATCTAAGAGCATAATGAATAGTAACACCAGCCTCAGGTCAGGAGTTTGGCTGTGCTGCCCAGGGCAAGGGTGTGAGGCTGAGCTGTGCCATGGGGAAGTGCAGGAGCTGCTGGAGCTCTTTGAGAGAGCCTGCACGGGGCAGTTCTGCAGCTTTGCAGCACAGGACACTTGGTCTGACACTGGGTATCCTTGAGCGAGTCCTTGCTCTGCTGACCTGCTTTAAATGCTGATTCCTGCTGATGAAGAGTGGTGGTGTATGAGATGGGTACTGGTAAGATGGTAATTGGAATGAGAAGATTTCAATTTGAAACTTTCTGGAAAAATTGGTGTCTTCTCTGCTGTTCGTGTGTTGTTTTTTCTGGCCCCTTGCAAGGCAATCCAAGTATGCTTTGCTCTGAGACTTGCTCTGTGCTCTTCTGTGTGTGGATTTTTCCTGAAGTAGTGTTTTCGTCCTTGTGCCTCATCCTCTTGATTGCTTTGTTCCTTTAGCCAGTGTTTCTGTTCTGCTTTCCAGGTTTCCAGGAGATTTCCCTGCTCACTTCCTATGAAATTGTAACTCCACAGAGATTGGGAAGAGAACGGCGAGAGGCTTCCAACAGCTCCTCAATACAGGTGCTCGGTAGTCTTAGACATATCTTCAGTTTAGTGTCTACTTCTAAATAAAGTCCACCCAAAACTGACTTGAAATGCCCATGGGATGCTGCTGGATTCACCTGGCAGCAGGTAAATGTCTGTCCTTGCAGAGAGCATCACCTCTGGCACTGCTGGCAGCTGAGGTACGGAAGTACCTCCCTACTCCAGAGGTCACGAGTTGCTGCAGTGGGTTTTTGATCTGGGTGTAAAATTTGCATCATGAGAGTTGTTCAGCACTGGAATGAGCTTTAGGAAGGGTGGAGAAATCATTATTCTGGGAGATGCTCAAAGTCTGACTGGAAGAGGCCCTGAGCAGCCAGGGCCAGCAGAGAGTCGGATTAGGCAGCCTCCAATGACGCTTTCCAGCCTGTGCTGTCCTGCTGGAGCCAGAGTGTTCGAGATGGACCAGCTGTGTTCAGTCGCCAATCCTACAAGCCCTGGCAGAATCTAAGCTGACCAGAAGTGCCGTGCAGGTCACTGCAGTCAGGGACAGGTGCTCATGCTGGGGTGTCTGGAACAGGGGTTGGGCCATTTAGCTCAGCCACTTTCCGTTCTGGGTCCCTGTTGGTGTGTGTGGTGCTTGGCTGCCCCAAGGGTGGAGAAGTGCTGGCTCACTGGAAATGTTCAGTAAAAAAACTGTGTTGTCCTTTTCTGGCTCTGACACAGAACTTTTCTGTGGAAGTCCTAGAAGGAAGGAATAAGAAAAGCACAGTTCTATTTTGAAACCATTTTTTTCATGTGACTTTTCCCCAGTCACACAGGAAGGGATGCTAGGTTCTGGACGCAGGGACAGTTATAAAATAAACTTCAGGCTCATCCACCTTTGTTGGTTTCAAAGACTGTTTTATTCATTACCATGAGTAAAATGCACCTTTCTTTATATTCAGGACAAGGTGTCATATGCTGTTGAGATTGAGGGAAAAGAATACACGATTCATCTAGAAAAGAACAAGTAAGTGATGAATTTCTTTAAATTACTAACTTATTCAAACTGTGGTGTCCAGATGACAAGCTGGCAGGTAGCACACGAGTTTTGAATCCTGGGGTTCTGTGTGGGAAGTGCAAGCACATCCCAGCTCTGCAAAATGGGAAGAGATCGAGTCCTAGTGTCCTGGCCATCAGCCAGAGATGTTTTTCGATTCCTGCAGCCCTAAGGAACCCCCTTGAGAGCAGGAAGCTGCAGATTACTCTGAGGCAACCTAGGGAATCTATGACTCTTTCCATTCACAGCTGAAAATAAACAAGCTGAACTGTATTTCAGGTGAATATTTTCACTTTTGTCTGGATTTTGTTTATTGTCTTCGTTTTGTGTTTTTTCCGGTCTCAGTAGCACAAGGACACTAATAAATGAGGAAACTGACTTTCTGTCCAAGATTTGAATACTGACAACTCACAGCTGATATAGACGCTGTCTGTCTGGAGTTTAAGGGCCACTTGCAGCACCAGCACATGGTCATTTACCAGGCCACTGCTCCAAACTATTGTTGTGATAGAGACACAACTGTACAAGCCCTTGGGGACCTCCAGCTGCCACTCGCCAAGGCCCTGACCCTCAGAAACATGGGAATTTAGCTGCATCACATCAATGGAATTACCAGGATGGTGCAGCAGTCCTAGTCGTGGGAGACTTTCCCAATGCACTTCCTCCCTAAACTGGGGAAGAGAAGGCATATGCAGCAGACTGAGTGCTATAATTTTTTTTCCTGCTTGGAAACAGGCTTTTAGCACAATTTCATGGATTTTGCTGCTTGCTCTGCTCTCTGAGGTGAGATAGTTGGTTTGATTTCATTAGCAGTTCTACCATTCTGGTCTCTTGAATTTTGCAGTGAAAATATACAATTTCTTTGTTCATTTTGGAGGGTTTTCCTTTTTAATGTTTCCTTATTTAATTGCAATTTACCTATTTGTCACACTTTTGATTAGGACCATCTTACTGTTATGCTCCAATGTCATAGTCGTTTCATGAAGTTTCTCTTGTATTCCTACTCCCCTTCCATTGCAGAGAACTACTGCCCAAAGATTTCACAGTTTATACCTATGACAAGGAGGGAAAGTTGCAATTGGAATATCCAGATGTCCAGGTAGGATTTCTTTCTATTCATGCCCTCACTGAAGGTGACTGGAACAGAGCATCGGTGGGATGAGGGAGTCGGGATTACAAAAAGATTGTTGTATTTTCTGCTGGGCCACCTTCAGAACCCACTGCCCTCTTCCTGGAGACAATCCTTAAGTTTGGATGAGGATCTGACTTGTGAAAGGCCTGTATTTTCTGATGTGGAGGTGGTTGCTGTCTCATTAAAAGCTGCTCCACTCTAAAAGGCAGTGCTGCTCTCAGCTGTTGGTATCTCATTATTGGGGGGGTCCTGTCCTTGTCTCACAGCCCAGGGCGGGACTGGTGTCACTTCTGGCCTCTGCCCGCCTTCCTCCAAGGACTGGAGCCCGCAGGGCAGCACTGGGTGCTCTGGGGACTGAACAGGCAGCTTTGCTTTTGCTTTTGCACACAGTGAGCTTCCAGACTGGTCCCTGAGCCACAGTGAGCTGTCGGCCACTGGCCCGTCCATTCAGCAGGGCTGGCTGTTAGGAGCTAACAACTTCTGGGGGTGGGCAGGCAGTCTGTTAGTCCTTACATGTGGGAACTCTGGAAGGGATGGATGAGATCAAGTCTGAAGGACCTTTGAGAAGGCTGTGGTCTGTGTAGTGCTGGAGTTATTTCACGGAAAGCATGTTTGCAGCCCTCATTCTCTGCAAGCAGGCTGCCTGACGTTGCCTTTGGAAATGTAGAATTAAAAGCAGGTTGTGTGATACAAAATACATGAGAGCTTTTCTAATGGCTTCACTCTTAGAGATCAGTGTTGTTCCTTTGAAAGGGAAGTATTAGTCATATACAGTTCATAGGATCTTGTTCTTGAAAACAGAGTACTTGAGTCAAATGACTATTTGCTTCCTAGTTAAAAGGGATTGGTTAGAGAAAAAATGCTTTATCAGCATGAGGTCATGGAAGTCACACTGGCCCTGAAGGATTAGCACAAGCCTTCCGTGCTTTCTGCATTCCTTGCTGAGCAACAGGTGACAAAATCTGTACTGTAGACCCCTATATCAATGTCTAAAAATGCCCTTGCCAGAGAAAATGGAGTGTATTTGCTCCATGCTACCTCTTGTCCAGTTTCTAAGATAGGTATATACAGAGTACACAGTGGAAGTATCCCATCTGTTGAGGCTGCTGAGGGCTGGACTGTGCAGCCAGAGAGCTCTGGCAGCGCAGCACTGTTTGGCGTGGACAGCGGGTGTTGTCCCTCCTCCTGCTACAGAGAGGTGACAGACAAGCCAGAACTTTCTGCCAGATGGCTGAAGAGTAATTTGGCCCAAATCTGTAGGGAGGGGCTGGCCTCGAAATATTTGAGGCAGGGTGGAGGACAGAACAGGAGAAGGATAGCCTAGGTCAAGTTAAGAAATCCAGCTGTGCTAAACTTAACTTAATACATTTTGTGTTCTTGAGTTGTGATCACTGCTGGTCAGTGGTAGATCAGAGATTGCCCAGGGTGTGCAGGCATGCCTGAAACATGTATGTAATGCACTCTTGTCTTCCCATCCAGGATCACTGCCATTATCAGGGATTTGTGGAGGGGACCCTGGATTCCCTGGTGGCTGTCAGCACTTGCTCGGGGCTCAGGTAGCACAACTCATCCTTTGTGTCCCGGCTGTCACATTGTGGCTGCTGAAACCAAATTCTGCTGTTTTTAGCTGTGCCTCAGCCAGTCAGGGAGTCACTGGCTGCACTGAGCTGCCTTGGTGCTGTTGTCCTGTGGCATCTTTTATTCAAGGAGTTCACAGATATTTGAAGTACCATCAAATAAGTTATTAATGCAGTTTGTTACCAGAGTGCAGTAAGTGTTTCAACGCATATTTGGCTTATTTTCTAACTTGCACAGATGGTCATGACATCTGTACCTAGTGTAGAAATGGAAAGTTGAACACTTGTCTCCAGATTTCACAAAATTGGCCCTAAACCTTATGCACCTCAAGTCTGATGGAATTTTTTTCTACTTTGGGCTAATTGCCATATATTCTGTGCCATTGATTTTTTGCAGGGCCATGGCAGGCACTAGAGCGGCAATAGTGTGTTTGAATTGAAGCATTTCTGCTTAAGACCTCTGATGTAATTCCTGGGGCATTGCAGAGCCTTACAGAGGTATTTAATTTGCTGCATTTATAAGGCCCTACTCAGTGAAAGGCTACTGCCAGGCCTGAAGTGAAATGTGCTGGTTCACAAGAACTGAGGTATAGGCAGCCTTTGGTTATCCAAGAATAACTGTTCCTTTATTCAGCTGTAAAAATTGTGGGTAACTGTCCTCTCTGCTTAGTGCCGGATTTTTCACATGCTGCCATATTTTAGGGGTTTGGTGACAATAGGGAATGTCACCTATGGGATTGAGCCCATGGATCCCTCTCCTGGCTCTAAACACATTTTATATCGACTGGATAATGTGAAGAAAGAGCCCACAACATGTGGAGTAACCGCTGAAGGCCAGGAAAGGGAACATGCAGAGGGAAATCTCCATCTCAGTATGACCCAGCTGCTGCGGGTAAGTCCTCCCCAGTCCCACATAATGGGTTTAGTTAGCTCATTTAAGAGTATGGAAGAAGCTTATCAGATTTCCTGGGACTTAGCACATACCTAAAAGTTTACGATTTGGGGGGTTTCTGCACTGCTGCAAAACTCGATTCCTTCCCCAAAGCAGCCGCAGTCTCCTCCTGCTTCTGCACGTGGCAGTGAGGGTGGGGCAGCTGCTTAGAATGTTCTTAGGCTTTTTGGGGAGACTTTCAAGCGCCAGAACACGACCCTCATGGGGAGGCTTTTTAATGAAGTACTGCACCAGGAGCCAGGAGAATATTGTCATGTTTATTCCATCCTCCTCATTATCCCAGTAGCAGTTGGGTGTGAAGGTCTCCCTTGTCCTTCAAGGACTGTCTGTACAGGAACAAGATTGAAATGAAAGCAGGAGAATGAAAAACGTTGTGTTTCACTTCAAGATTGTTGGCATTTGCTTGTAGAATCTTTCTGCTCCTTTATAAAAGCGTCTGCTGACTTTCCAAAGCAACCTGTGCAGAGGTCCCTTGCTTTTGAAACAAGGGAAGTCTTTGTGCAGCTGAGTTTTAGTGTAAAACACAGAGACTGTCATTGCATTGGATTACACTGCTTCGGTTTGGCACCGTGTGCTTTGGGTGTGTCTCAAACCACTGGTGGTGTCAAGTGAAATACGACAATGTCGGGAGGGGTGTTTTTGTTTACACTTGAATTAATAAATCTGAAATTGTCTAAAACCATTTTTTTTTTCCCCCAGAGAAAGAGGGCGGTCCTGCACCAGACAAGATACGTGGAGCTGTTCATAGTTGTGGATAAAGAAAAGGTGGGAGTTGTGTGTGGCTTTCCTTTCTTTTCTCCTCAGGAGAGGGCCTGGAAAGCCCTCAGGTTTCATTACTCCCAAATGGATTGTTGAAAAACACTTGACACTTTACTCAAGTTGTGCAAATATGCTACCCTAGAAGTGGATAAATGTGTGCTATGCAATCCTCCTCAGAAAAGGAGTAAGCCATCAGACGGGGAGAGGTTCTGTTAGCAAGGAGTCTTGTAATGTAAGGAAAGCACGTGGTTAAAACTGCCTTTGCTGTTGTCTTTGGAATATTGAGCTGCTGAGCAGTAGCAGTGAAGATGTTGCTGTCTTGGCTAGCATCTTCTTGGAGATTTGGAGCCTGGCCAAAATGTTCTGTTCCTTTTTCTAACTGTTGTCTTAGTCTCACGAAGAGAAGAGATAAAGTTTTTGTCTTGCAGTTTGAAGATTTTGGGAAGAGTGAAACAGAAGTGAGAGAACACATGGTGCAGCTGGCAAACTTCCTTGACAGTGTAAGTAGGAGGGATGCTGTGTGCTGCAGCCCCGCTGCCTTTTGTAAATGTCCACCTTGGGGTCTCTGGTACCACTTTGGGGAATTCATCACCATGGAAGCTTTTCCACCTCTAAATTCATCTTCACTTATCCACCTTGAGAATTAGTTTAGGAAACTCTTCCAACCTGTGCTACATCCAGTGAGTGACAGGACAGGTTGTTGCAATTATTGCAATTCTTCTATCTGTAAAGGTTAGAGAAAAAGCATGTCTATAACTCCAGTATTTCACATGCTACTTGTTAGAATTGAGACTTCTTTTTACTTCTGTTTGGTATTTTCTTACAATGCAGCCAATGTGGCATTTAAGCATTGATCCTGTAGCTAATGAAGGTCTAAATCACAGGGAAAATGCATTCTGGTGGTTCCAATTGTGTACTAGCTGTGAAAAAAAGTGAAACCCACACAGAAGAGATGGATACTTGAAATAAGAACTATAACACCAGGCCACTTGTTTTTGTCTGAAGATATTAATAAATATTTCTCCTCCTTTTTCTCCCCAGATGTACATTATGTTAAACATCCGCATTGTGCTGGTTGGTCTGGAGATCTGGAAGCACGAAAACATCATCAGCACGGATGGAGGGGCTGGGGATGTGCTGGCGAATTTTGTACAGTGGCGAGAGAAGAACCTCGTTCTGCGGCGGAGACATGACAGCGCCCAGTTTGTCCTGTGAGTACCAGCTCCTTCCCTTTGATCCCAAGAAGCTTGTTCTGTTCCTGCCTGCTCAACACAGCTGCAGTGCCAGAAGGAGCTGCTGTATTTCAGAGAGCAGAGAGTCCTGGGCAATCTGCAGTGGTTTATGTCTTGTCAAAACATTCCAAGTCAAGTTAAGCATTTTTAAGAAGGTTTCTGTGCTCTTTAACTTACATGTCCTCTGACAGATGTATTGCTAAAGAGCATGTTTTTTTTCTCATCCCACATGTCCTACAATGTTCTGTGTTGCCTGGTGTAAGGCTTTGGTTCAGCTAGTCCTTTGTCACGTTGTAACAGATTGGGCCTGTGATCCAGGGCCTTTTCCACTTGAAAATAAGCACGAATCTGTTGCAGAGTGCTGCATTTTAGTGGAGAAGAAGTTGTTTCTGCAGTTGACTTCCAGAAGCTGGTGATGTGGTTTAAGTTTGCCGTGGGATGTTGATCTGTCTGGCCCTGCTCCCTTAAGCAAGCCCACAGCTTCCTGAACTGTTCCGTGCCCTATTCCAGGATAGTGCCCCAGGGCACTTCCTGCTCCTGCAGATAGTGCAGGCCTTGGGAGGTCACTGCCCAAAGCACAGAAAGGGCAGAGGTGAGAGCACAGCGCAGTCTGCCCTCCCCTTCCTCTGGGAGCCTCCTCTCCTCTGAGACAGCACAGCCGTGTGCAGGTGATGGAGGCAAATGTCTGAGGCAAATTAATTTGAGAAGTTCTTTTATATGAAGTGAAATGTGGTGTACTGTGCTGTGGCACTTAACCTCTAAGAGCAAAATAGAGAGTAATGAGAAGGTAGTTCACAAAATGAGAAATCCGTGGAGTTGTCCATAGCAGAAAGGCAGATGACAGCCAATTAAACCAAGTGATTTTAAGGGTGGCCCATTGAGCTCTTTATATGCAGAGGGACGATGTGGAAGAGGCTGACTTTCTCTTGTAAACACTTGTCTTAAATTAACAGAATAAAGGAATCTTGAGCAGAAAGCAAAAGCTTAACTGGTGCATTTGTGCCTGCAGTCAGTAGCAGTGCTCCTGGTAGGGCTCCTGTGTCAGCTTTGGAAAGCTGGAGCAGCAGGATTTGTACCCCACGGGCAGGAGTGGTGTGCTGATATGGACTCTGTGTGTGTCTGTACAGACAGTGATGGCCTTTCCTTTCTCTCCATGACTGTAGGAAGAAGGGTTTTGGTGGCACAGCTGGAATGGCCTATGTCGGAACTGTGTGCTCCAAGAGCCATGCGGGAGGCATTAACGTGGTGAGATTTCTTTAGTGATCTCTGAATGTGATTGAGATGAGAGTTTGAACTCTGGAAGTCTTCCTGGAAGCACAGAGTCTTTCATAACAAAGCTGAAGTGACTTAGTGGGGCTCCTATGTTGTCTCCAACAATTTCTGACACTTCCAAGATATCTGGAGCACAACAACTTCTCTATAGTCTTCTACTCAGCTTCCCCTCTGCTCAGTGTGCAGCACTCATGCAAAAGGATTTCTCAGAGAGGATTTCTCCGTGTTGTTTTAAGCATCTCTGCCTCGAAAGTATGTGGGAGCTATGGGTGTTCTTAAATCTGCCCTGTACTGTCTGACCTGCAGCTATGACCTCTCTGAGCAGTGCTGGTTCACTGCGTGTTTTATATGGAATTGCAGAGCCTTAATGAACCAAGCTGCTGGTCTCAGATAACTGGCAATCCCAGCAATCTGGTTTCTTTGGACCAGTGACAGAAGTGCTGGAATTTGCACATTTCAGGAGAATTGGGCTGGTGTGGAGAGTTCTAGTTTTTGTGTTAATGTTGCAGCTGCTCTGGAAAGTGGAGGCTGTTGAGTAGTGTCCAAGAGAGGTTTCTCTGAGGGCTCTTACTGCTAAGCAAATTCCATGCACTTGGTTGGAAATCTGGCACTGTTGGTCTGAGAATCCTGATAAGGTAGAGACAGAATGCCAAAAGTGTCTCCTTGGCACATAAGTAAACACTGACACTGTCAATATGAGCTCTCTGCTGACTGCCTTCTGTGTCACTCCTGTGCAGTTTGGAAGGATCAGTATCCAGATGTTTGCATCCATCATGGCTCATGAGCTCGGCCATAACCTGGGGATGAACCATGATGACGAACGAGTCTGTCACTGTGGGGCAAGCAGCTGCATTATGAGCTCTGGAGCATCGTAAGTAGCTGACCAAGGGAAGGCAAAGAAGGCTCAAAATGCCCCATCCACGTGCTTTGTCTTTATGGATTACTTTCACCTTCAAATTCCCCTTGCACAGAGTCCTCTTGTGCTTGTAAGGGGAAAAGCAAATGTTCCCCCTGTTCTGCAAATACAGAGGATACTGGTGGCCTGGCTTAGTGTAAAGCTCAGCTCGTTTTCTCCATTGCAGGGGATCAAGGAACTTCAGCAGCTGCAGTGCAGAAGACTTTGAGAAGCTGACACTCAACAAAGGTGGGAGCTGCCTGCTCAACGTTCCGAAGCCTGATGAGATGTACAGCGTCCCGTACTGCGGTAACAAGCTGGTGGATGCTGGGGAGGAGTGTGACTGTGGCTCACCAAAGGTTTGTAGCTGTGTGTTTTCCCAGAGGTGCCAGGGCAGCCTTGTGGCCCTCACTTGGAGGAGACTGTATGTGACAGAGGGGAAGATTTTGTGACATTCACAGCACTTCTGTCCTCAGGAATGTGAGAACGATCTGTGCTGTGAGCCAGGAACTTGCAGGCTCCGATCCGGTGCTAAATGTGCTTATGGTGACTGCTGCAAAAACTGCCAGGTAGGAGACTCCGGTGTTGTTAGGAAGTTGAGGAAAGGAGAGCATTGGCTTAGTCAGTGCATCTGTGACAGGGAGTTGTCCTGCGTGTCCACAGCCCCACGAGGGCTTCAGAGCAGTCCCTTGTTTGAGGCATATCATAGGTCAGGTGCAGTGTCTGTCTCTGCTGTGAGGTTCCTGTTTTCTGATGCAGTTTTCCCTCCCCTCTCTCATCAGCTCCTTCCTGGAGGCACCGAGTGTCGGGCAAGTACCAACGAGTGTGACCTTCCGGAGTACTGCAATGGCACATCCCAGTTCTGCCAGCCGGACTTCACCGTGCAGAACGGGCACCCCTGCCACAACCAGGAGGCCTATTGCTACAATGGCGTGTGCCAGTACTATGATGCACAGTGCCAAGATATCTTTGGCTCCAGTAAGGAAGAGCACAGTGTTACAATCGTTCTAGGAGATGTAACTAAAGAATACACTAAGTTTATTTAAAATACATTTAATTGCTTTTCTGTAACAAAGACCAGCTGGCTTTGGCAGAGGATTTGAAGCAGTGGTGGTAATGGCTTAGCATAGTGGTCATGCATTCTTCCTGTGTTACACTTAGTGCTGTGCTGCGGATTCGAGTAATGATTTTGTTGCACTTATCATTTCTGGTACAGTGGGGTTTCTGCTCTCTAGGGCTGTAAAGAAATACCAAATGCTAGAATTGACCCAGGTTAAGTAACTATTTTTCTCTGTTTTTAAACTTGGAACCTTGTAATTCTGCTGTCATAACCTCTTTAGTGTTTTGATCAAGTTCCTAAGCTCGCTGCTGCATGGCAAATACTTGGTGTAGAAGGGTAGTTGCTCTGGGTACAGGAGATACTGTGTGAGATGTTTCTGTGCCTGGGTAATGTGGCTCCTCTCTCTGGGGATGGGTTCTTGTTTGCAGAAGCCAAAGCAGCCCCCAACATTTGCTTTGCTGAAGTGAATTCCAAGGGGGACAGATTTGGCAACTGTGGTTTCCATGGCCATGACTACAAGAAATGTTCCAGCTGGTGAGTTGAGCCCAGTGCATTGGGAGGTTCTGGAACACATTGTTGGGAGTCTGTATTTCGGTGCTGTCGTGTTGGTTTGGGATCTTGTAGTGGGTGCACAGGGGAGGGATGCAGGGCTATGGTGAGGAGAGCGTGTTCCACATCTCCCATCAAGGATTGTGCTTATCCTAAGTGTTCACAGATGGGAAAATGAGAAGCAAATCATCACGTTTTCCTTAATGCAGAGATTCCAACAGCTTACAGAAAGAAGGGATAAAAGTACTCTTGCGGCACTGGAATGAAGCCCAGTTCAGTTTTATTTGTTGAGTTGCCTCAATTTTGTTTTCAAGTAGTATCTTCCAGTAGAAAGGAAAGATCGTATCAAACACATGGTAGTCTCATTCTCAGAATAAATGCAAGTGTCACTACAGTGTTCCTGTGCTGCTGTTGTAGGAATGCCATGTGTGGGAAGCTGCAGTGTGAAAACGTGAAAGCCATGCCTGTGTTTGGAATCAAGCCTGCTATTATCCAAACTCCCATCAGAGGCACCACATGCTGGGGAGTGGATTTCCAGCTGGGCTCTGATGTCCCTGACCCAGGAATGGTGAAAGAAGGCACCAAGTGTGGTAATGGAAAGGTAATTAAAAATTTAAAAATTATATCCTAATGCAGTAATTCAGAGTATTCACGGGAATAAAATTTTCAGCTGCATTGTTTCATGAATAGTTACGGCCATTATTTTTCGATGCCTGTAGTTAATGTAAAACTAAACGAGTCCATTGATTTTTTTTCCGCCCCCCCACTGCCCAGTACTGCACTGCATGTGCATCAAACATTTAATGAGCCTTTCATTTGTAGGTGAAGCGAAAGAAACTGAGTTTGTTGAGAGCCAGAATCTTTGCTCTGTCAATGAGCAGGAAGAGCCAGGCCCACACAAATGCCTTGAAGACAACTTTCAGTTAAAATCCAACTAAACTAAGAAGTGCAGTAGCTTAGCCCTAGCAGAGGAATGTGCATTCCACATGTCCTTACCGGGCACAATTTAATTGCAGTTCCTTTACATTCAGACTGGAGACAAAAGGCTCCAGTGCCAGCTCAGCACCATGCCGAGAGGCCTTTTGTGGAACAGAGTTTCTGCAGAGTTTGGAGTTATCAGCGAGAGCGTGTGAGGCTTTGTGGCAGCAAGCACAGCGTGGCTGTGGAGCCCCGAGCTAGGAGGAGGAATCTGGGAAGGCAAGGGGGCACTGAAGTGCAATCATCCCTCATCTGTGTGCATCTCTGTTCCCCAGATCTGCAGGCACTTCCAGTGTGTGAGTGCCTCCGTCCTGAACTACGACTGTGATGTGGAGAAGAAGTGCCATGGGCATGGGGTAAGCAGGGAAGAGAGGCAGCAAGTTTTAAAATGGTGATTAGTAACTTTATTTTCCTGTTTTATAAAACTGTAAAACTTTCTATAAAATGCCTCTAGGCAAGAGAACCTGTAGCAGTGTCAAAAAAGTCTTTGGCAAAAATCTCTGCCAGGCAAGAATTCCTAATTCCAGTATTTCTAATGAAATTTGACTCTGCATCTCACAAAGAAAATTTAAAAAAACCCAAGCAAAAGCCATGGTGTGTAAGCCGTTGGGATAGCTAATCCTTGGAAGCTCTTCCTGAACAGTGCTGTGTGTGCTCAGTCATGTGAAATCTTGGGATGCTTGGCCAACAACTGTTTGGAATTGACTAGGGAGTTACTGGGTAAAAGTCTCCAGGCTGAGCAATACGAGGGACAGAACAGGTTGTGGCTGCTGCAGGCAGATTTAAATGCATGGAAATGGAAGTTACTGAGTGTTTGTGTTTTGGAATTCAGGTGTGCAACAACAACAGGAGCTGCCACTGTGAAGCAGGCTGGGCCCCCCCTTCCTGTGACTCGAAAGGCTACGGGGGCAGCGTGGACAGTGGCCCTCCGTACAATGGCAAGTGGCTCTGAGAGCTGGGGCTGGGGCTGGCTGAGCGCTGGGGCCGGCGCTCCAGAGCAGCCGATGTGTTGGTGAGCCTTGGTGGATGGCTCTGGACTAGGTTTCACTGGCAAAGAATTCTGGCAGAGGTTTTCTGCTCAAAGTGTTGCGCTTCTCTCTCGGGATGCTGGGGTAGGGATCTGTAAGGATCTGGACTGGTTTAGTTCAGGTGATTCCTGCCATCTTGGAACAAAGATCCTCGTGGACTTCTCTGTATCCAGGCTGGGAAGGGAAGCCCCAGTAAAGGGAAGCATGATTCCTGCATGAGAGAAAGCAGAGCTGGGAAGCTTGCTTTGCTCACTGAGGGTTTGAAGGTGAAATAGGAAGCCAGAGCCAAGCTCTAATTTGGAGAAAACTTACGGTGTGTCCATGTGCAGTATATAAAGATGGGATTGGTGTAACTTCTGGGGCTGCAAGAATGATCTTGAAGACTATTTTTCATAAGCTGGTGTAGGTTTGGGAAAGCTGGGCACTGTGATGCAATAACAGACTGGAGAAACACATTGGAGCTCGGGCAGATCCCTCAAATCATCAGACAAAAATGGGAAAGGCTGTTTTACTACACCCTGCTGGGGAGAAATTGCTGCATATAAAAATGTCAAGATGAAGAACCCAAGTTCTTTGTCTACGGCAAACAGTGGCTGGAGAAGACATAAATTTAACATCAGACCAAAAGGCAGAAGCTCTGTTTTCCTCTCTTGTAAGATCTTTAGTAATGAAACATTACAGTAATGAAAAATGAGGACTGGTCTCCTAATTTAATGTGCTGTTACAGCCCAGGGTATCATGATATGTACAGCTCCAAAAGATAAACAGAAAGGATCTATTTGGGCATCTGTCTTACGAGAATCTTTTGGGTTTTTTCTATGAAAAATGGAAAACAGTTATAGAACCATTCCTACCAAATATTCACTGCGATTATGAGTCAGGTGGTGGTAACACCATGTAAGGCTTATTTCTTCTCCATGGTTTTGTCCCCTCATATAAAGACACCTCGCTGCGCAACGGGCTGCTGGTGTTCTTCTTCCTGGTCCTCCCGCTCCTCATAGCTGCTGCTCTGGCCTTTGCAAAGAGAGACAGGCTGAAGCGATACTTCAGGAGGCTGATGTCCCGCTGCCATTCGTGAGTGCCACCTCCTTTCTGCCTTCTCCTCTGCCCTTGAATTGTCCATGGATGTTTGTTTACACGAGCCAATGCCAAAGTGTGGAGGCATATCCCAGTCCCAGGATGTCAGGTGAAGGCCCCTGCATCCAATGGCACATGTAGCTTGCCTCTGGCAATGACAGAAAAGATAAATTCATCCCAACTCAAGAGAGCAGAGAATTTTCTCTTTACTGTTATGTTTGTTCTTGTGCATTGGTGATAGGGGTTTATATTTTTGGGTCCTGTCTTTTTATAAAGGGGCAAAGGGAAGCTGCTAGAGTCTTGAACAGAAAAAGCATTGTTGTTTATTAGATTTGTGGTAAATATTATCTTTCTCACACTTGATATGTGCTAAGATAGTATAAATCCAGCTGTCAGGTTCACAGTGCCTGGGTTCATGGCCTGTACAGTCATTGTGTCTGAGTTGTGTGCTCACACAGTCCATATCCATTGGATTTCAGGTCACTTCAGTCACCTCCTCCTCAGCCGGACACTGAACCCAGGGACTACCAGCAGAGAGGCTTCTCCCGTGGCTTGCCTTATGCTCCAAGAGCTGTACCCATGGTACGAATCATCTACTTTCCCTTACTCTGTTTGTTACTCTCAAGTAAGGAGATGAAGGCAATTTATATAATTTTTGCCCTAAAAAAAGCTTCAAAGTTACTTCTTCATTTCTGAAAATTGTGTTTCTCCTTGATAAAAAGCAGAGAGAATATTTGTTTCCTAAGGAGTGTGGGGGGCTCCTCAGTTTCCTAGTTCAAGCTTTGTCCCAGGCTGTGCTTGCCTTGACAAGCAGTTTACCTGCTTTGCTTCTCCCTTTTTCTTATAACAGAACGCCCACCCCACATGAGAAGAGGGGTAGGCCTGCCAGCTCCCCAGCCCCTCTCCTTGTCAGAGCACTTGTCCTCTGAAAGCCACAGCCAGCCAGAGCACACTCACAGAGCAAGTGCTGTTGTGATCAGCCTTTCTGTGTTTTTCAAAATCCAGCAGTTCCCAGACTGCTGTTGCTTCTTCCTACTGAGTTTCTCAGAGGAAGGAGCGACTCTGACACTGCCGAGCTGGTTTGCAAGTGGTCTTGAACGTCACTTATTTAGTGACACAGATATTTTGATTCCCTATGTGCAATTCGTGAACATTCTCCTTATATTTTCTTTGTAGGATATGCATCCGAATACCTTTCCTGTCTCAGCTTACCCAGTTAACCAGCACCCTCAGCAGGCTTTCCACCAGCCCTACTACTCATCGCCGCAGTACCCGGTGCAGCAGCCGCAGAGGGTGCCCAGCAGGTCAGTGGAGTTACTGCAAATGCCTATTGGCAGTGGCACTGCTGGAGTTTCTTGTCCTGGCCTTCACTCCCGGGAGCCCTGGGGTGTTCCATCACATGTTGTGTGCAAGCAGGGCTGACTTTTCACTGGGAGAAGTTTCTCCTTCACTTCACCCTGAAAGGCAGCGCATTCATCCTGCACTGTCACAGCTGTGTGGTGATGAACGAGGCTCAGAGCGCTGCTGTGGGGGCAGATTAGCCCAGCAGGTGGATGAAAGGCCTGTCAAAATAGTCAGTTTAAAAGCAAATTGCTCAAAAATCTGTCATTTTGCTGATTTGTGAATGTTACAGCCAAGTGCAAAACCATTTCTCTTAACTTTGAACAGAAAGTTTTCCTTTATTTTTCATCTTACTTTTTAATTGTGCTTGTAAGATGCAATGCTGGGCTGTGACATACACAGACCCAGGAAGTTCCAGGTGCTGAGTGGGAGCACCCTCATGTAGTTCACGTTGATGGGGCACTTGGGCAGGGGGTCTTTAAAGAATTTTGGGAGAAAAGGTGAGTTTTAACCAATGGGCATTCCCAGAGGATTTCAGGCCATTGAAGGCACAGTCTGACCATGGCGTGTTCACAGTGAGTCTTGGTGTGGAGGCCGGGGGTGGGCGCAGGGGAGCAGTGGTGTGGGGCTGGGGTAGGTCGGCAGAGGCCGTGGCACGGTGGGTGTGTGAGGGCTGTGGGTGGGGGGTGCTGCGGGACTGACGGCGCCTCCTCTGTCCCCTTGCAGACCCCCGCCCCCGCAGCAGAAGGTTGCACCTCAGGGACCGCCGCCGCCACCACAGCAGAAATGTTTACCTCAGGGACAGTATTTCCCTTCCCGACCGGCACCTTTGCCTCCCAAATAGCTTTTGACTTCCTCGGGGCCTTCATGTGAGCTGACCTGTTGGCTGTGACAGCTGAAATTGCAGTTCCCCTTCTGGCATCCCGTGGCAGTGCCAGCAGCCTCCCTGCTGCAGCCTGGGACAGGGCAAACGAGAGATCCAAACCAGGAATGTAGGACTTTACACTAAATAAATACCTCGACCAAATGTCCAGGGACTGAAACACCCAGCCCATCCCTTGCTCTGTCCAAGCTTTGCCACTGCAGCCAGGCTGGCGGCAGGAGTGCAGCAGCCTGCAGGGAAATAATCCTGAAATCCAGCACGTGGGAGTCGCTTTGGGTTTCCCCATTTCTGCCACGAGCCCTGGTAAGGAAATTGTCTGATTTGTTGTCTCTCTGACTGTGCAGTGAGGAATTGGAGTAACCCATTTGCAAAACAAGGAGATCTGGTCAGTTAATTTACAGTTACTCTGCATGGACTGGAAAGTGTTTCCCATGTACACCTTGATGGCATAAATGGTCTCATAAGACTTTTTTCAGAGGAACAGAGATACATTTTAAACATGTTTATGCATGTATATATGTTTATAGATGCATAATAATGCACTTGAATTCTTAACTCCATGCTGACACTAAGCTGTGCTATAGGAGCACTGAGTTTAATGCTTTTTAATTAGAGAGTGGCTAAATGAGACTCCAGTACTAATTCCCATGGATGGGCAGTGAAGATAAAGGTACGAGAAGACACGGCCATATTCTGGTTTTAAAAAATGGGGTGCTGTTAGGTTTTAATTCAGGTCTAAAGACAGAGCAGCAGTCCCTGCAGAACACTGGGAAGCAGGAAGTGTCTCTGCCTGGACCACCAGAGCTTCTCTGAGCACTTTAAATGGGAACCTGGTGACTGATGGCACCCCCTCTTTTGATACTCAAACCTTTGTAGTGTCAGTCAGGATGCTTCTGGGCTATTGTGTGTCAGACTAGACTGCCCTCTGCTCCTGCACCATGGGTTAGACTGGATTTTGGAACTCCTCCTGAGCAGAGATGCTCAGCATCTGCTGTGCTAGGAGAGGGAGCTGTGGATCCTGATCCCGTGGTGCCATGGGTAGAAGCTGGATGTCATGGTCACAAATAGAAATCTATTGCACAACTTGCTAAAAGTGAGGTTCTATTGCACAAACTTGCTAAAAGTGAGATAAGTGCTGAAGAGTGTGCTGGGCTGTTTCACTCTGTGCTCGCCACAAGCACAGCTCAATCTGTAAAATCCCCCTAATATTGCCAAAAAAGAATCTTTTCCTCTGTATATACATACATAAATATATATATAGTGTGTGCAGTAATAAAATACTTGAACTCCTGTGGTTTCCCATAAACTTAGACTAAGATTTATAACACTATTAAAATCTGTAAAATGTCACCTAGAATTTCACCAACTGTACTGGTGGGGGGGTCTCCTTTCTGTTCCAAGATAATCAATTACTTCCTAATGTTGCTGTGTCCTGCTCTGCCTGAGGGGGCTGTATGTCTGTCTGTCTGTCTTTCTGTCTTTCTGTCTCAATGAGCTCTGCAGCTGGATGCAGCCCATCGCCAGCCCTGGTCAGAGAGTGGGGAAAGAGCAGGGGATCCAGGGAATGAAGTCATCCAGAGAGATGTACTTAACCATGTGTGACACGCTGTGTGAACTAAACTATGCTGAAAACGGTGCCTTTACTAGACAAAGAGTTTTGACCTCTCAGTGTGCACATTGGAATGGCTGCAGTTGCAGAGGGCAGGGACGTGAGGTTTTAGAAGCTATCCCATGGACAGGAAGTAGCTCCAACTTTTGGTGTTGAATACTGAAGATGACTACTGACTTTCTTCTGTAAAGTGTACAGATACCTGTCCCCAGGCAGGTCTGGAGCTGGCGGGGCCACGCTTGACACCCACGTTCACCTCCGTAGCCAGCCCCGCACTGGTCTCTGGCCAAAGGGCTGTTCCTGACCCCTTTGTACAGACCCGACAAGCAATAAAGATGCCAGTTTTGTACAAGTCTCTGCCTTGGCCTCTGCTTTAAGGGAGGGAGGGGCTGTTGCCAGTAGGGCTGTTACCTGTGGGGCAGTTAACTGGTGGGCTGTGGGCCCGTTACTGGTGGGGCTGTTACCAGCTGGCCATGGGGCCACTTTGTGCAATGCCACCGCTTTTGCTCCTGCTGCTCCTGGAGCTGCTGCATGAGGCTGGGCAGGGCCCTCCCGTGCCCCCCACCCGCCGGGACTGGGCTCAGCCATGGGAGTCTTTGTCCCCTGTGGGTGGGCAGGTTTGGTCCCAGATCACAATCCCCCAGCAGCTGGGGGTGAACACAACCGGAGTGGCGGGGCTGAAGCAGGCACGGTGCTGGGGGTCTCTGGGGACGTTGGGAGAAGGGAGGGAGAAGTGAGGTCTTCAGCTGCACAAGAGGGCTGGGGGAGTACAGACGTGGTGGTAGCTGTAACAATGTCACCACAGCAGAGCTGCCAGCACCATGATGGCTGCACCCACTCTGTGCTTCCCCCTTGGCGTTCACAGCAGGCCTCAGCTCGTGCTGTTTCCAACTCCCTAATTCTCCTCTCCTCTGCTTTTCTGTATGCACAAGGATGCAGTGTCCTACATCCTGAGGATTGAGGGGAGGCCATACACCATCCACCTGCAGCAGCAGTGAGTTGGCCCTGACATTGCCCTCACTGACAGTAGCTGCCCTGGTCCCTGGTGGCTGGCAGAACTTGCAAGAAGCTTGAGAAGCTCTGGGTAATGGATACAGTTGTAAGTACCTCACTTTGCACCTTTCTCTTGTAGTGCCTTTTTATCTGATGATTTCCACACTTACACGTCCAGCAAGCAGGGATCTTTGCACTCTGATTCTGCCCACATTGAGGTAACCTGGCCTTGCTTTGTGCTGTTTGTCCTCTGAGTGTCTCTGCCCAAGGCACCCAGCTGTCTGGGTGGTGGGTAAGGGGATCGCCTTCCCAGCCATGGAATGCGCTCCCTGGCCTCTGTCGTGTCACAGGGAGGCTGCCACTACTGGGGGTACATCGATGGCTTCCCCAGCTCGGCAGTGACCCTCAACACCTGCTCGGGGCTCAGGTAATGTACCAGCACTGTCCCCGTGCTGCCCTCCTTGTGGGCACTTGCTAGGCCTTTGCCAAGGGGGGCCAGGGGTACCCTGGCAGCCTGGCCTGGAGACAGCTGGTGCTGGGGCAGCTGTCCCAGTGCCCAGGAGCAAGTGACCGGTGCTGGTGCCTTGGCAGGGGTTTGCTGCAGTTTGAGAACATGAGCTACAGGATCGAGCCCCTGGGCTACTCCACTGCCTTCCAGCATGTGTTGTATCGAGTGAGTGAGGAGCAGATGGCAGAGGCCCTCCCGGCCCACAGCCCCCCTCACAGAGGGCTGGGCGGGCTGGCGGCCTGGGAGCTGTTGGACAAGGCCCACGGGGATGATGAGGTGAGCAGTGCCTATTCTCACAGTGCTGCTAGTGTCCCTGTCCTGTGAGGAGGAGTCTGCTCCCGCTGGAAGCTTTGGCCACACACTGGGACACAAGCTTTGAAGGGACACTTGAAAAGCACAGCCAACAGCAGCAATGAGGTGACCAGAGAACGCAGAATCTGTACTTTGGAGCCCATTTTCTCTTTCAGCCCCTCTCAGTCGCTGCACAATCTGCCAAATACCTCACAGTGTACGTGGTTTTGGACAAGGCTTTGGTAAGTCCATGCCAGCCACTCTTTCCTTGTCTTTGCCTGACTTCTGTGGGCATGGAAATGGTAACATTTCCCAGTGTTTACATGGATTTGTTTTCCCTTTTGAAAAGTTACGTGTACTGTGGATTTTGTAGGAAAGAAGGAACATGAACTTGTAGCTCATTGTCTCCATGGTTGAGTGTTGGGAATCATTTCAGTGTTCCAACATTGTCACGCTTCACCCTAGTAAGCGCCTTGTCTGCCCTTGTGTCCTTTTGGGTTGTTTTTCAGTACAACTATATGGGATCAGACCCGAATGCTGTGACACAGGAGATAATCCAGGCCTTCAATTTAATCAACAACGTGAGTTCTGAAGTCTGGTTTGTACTGCAGTGAGATGGGGGACGAGGGGGATGTTGATGTTTGCAGTGGCCACCTCTTTTCTAGCTGCTATTAGGTTTAGGAGGATGTTATGTAAAAAATTCCGTGTTTCCTGAGAAAGTTTTACCTCTGGACATGTCAGTCTGCCACAGAAGAATATCTCTATGTGATGGCCATGTCTCATGCAGATGTACAAATAAACAGGCAGTTTGCCTTACGGCGGCTAAACCCCAGCATTCTGAGGACTCCTGGGTTGTTTCCCTCTCTGTGCAGCAGATCCCTGATCTCACTGATCCAATTAACCTGCTTACTCTCAGGTGCTTGTAACCAACTTCCAATCCTGTTCTTTACTCCACTGGTGGTCTTATGGTTCACTTGTGTAATGAGAAGTTATTCCCAAAACATTTCTTATAAAGTTGCTGGACTTTGGCTCAGGCTTCTTGCTATATCTCTTTATTCTTTAGGTGTGTTCATTCTTTTTGGCTACAGATGTCATTGAGGCACTGACAGCAGCAATTTACTTTTCCCACGTGTTTACTGTGTGCAGAGTAGTGACTCTGCATGAAGGGAAGGTATGGGAGCAGATGTGTCCTCTTATACTTTCAGATGTTTAACCCCCTTAACGTCACCATTGTGTTGTCCTCCCTGGAGCTGTGGGCAGAGTGGGATAAAATATCGACAGCAGGGGACACAAATAACCTTCTACAGCAATTTTTACAGTGGAAACAGTTGTCTCTGGAGCCAAAGGCGCACAACATTGCTTCTCTCTTAGGGTAAGATAAAGGTTCATTAGTGTTGAAGGTTACATGGTAGCAATCAGGCAAACCACTGTAAGTTGAAATATAAAGGATTCCTTTGACAAATGCTTTTAAAAAAAAAAAAAATCCATATTTCCTAAATCCTATTCAAGAATATTTTCTTAAAGTATTTCTTCCAAGACATTTCTCCTAGGCATGCAGCAGCTGCAGTGGTGCTGTCTGTCCCTTGCCACCCACCCAGGCTGGGGAGATGGGGATGGTGGCAGCCCCCAGTCCCTGCCCAGCACCAGGCACCAGCCTCCCGCCATGCAGACCCCGCCCCAGCTCCCCTGGGGACAGCAGAACAGTCGGGGGCACCAAGGGGACTTGGGCTGTACAGACCCAGGATCCCTCAGTTACCCACAGCGAGAGGGTGTCCCTGGGACCACCAGTGACCACACCTCTGTTCCAGGTACAGGGACCAAGGAGCGTTTGTGGGCGCAGCAGCTCCAGGAGAGGCATGTCAGAGAGATGCTGCTGCCGCAGTGGCCCTGGTATGGTCCCACCTGTCCTCTGCCTATCCCTCGCCAGCCCACATGGCTGTGAACTCTGCCATGGGCAGCAGGAACAGGGGTGTGGGTGTATGTGGGAGCAGGATGGCAGTATGTGGGAGTATCTGTGTTTGGAGCAGGGATCTCTGCAAGAAACGCTCAGCTGTGGCAACTCACCTCTCTCCTCCCTCCAGTACCACAGGAACATGACGCTGGAGTCCTTCTCTGTCCTCCTGGCACAGGTGCTGGGCCGCAGCCTGGGCATGGGCTCTGATGGCTCCCGAGGCTGCGGCTGCCCCGGGCGCGTCTGCATCATGAGCCCTGAGGCGCTGTGAGTTTGCTGGGGCCGTTCCTGCCCGTGGGGCTGCAGGGGCTGGGGCAGATGAGGTGGGAGACAGGGATGGTTGCATGATGTGCCCTTGCCAGAGGTGTCCTCTACAACTGTCATTCCATTGCAAAAAGTACAACAAATTAGAATCATGGACTCATGGAATCCCTCAGGTTGGAAAAGGCCTCCGAGACCATTGAGTCCAAGCTTTGACCAATCACCACCTTGTCAACTAGACCAGAGCACAGAGTACCCTGTCAGTCATTTCTTGAACACCTTCAGGGATGGGGACTCCACCACCTCCCTGGGCAGCAATTCCAGTGCCTGACCATTGTCAGTGAAGAAATACCTACTTTTATTCCTCTAAGAAGAAAAAAAGAATTAATTAAATGGCAATTTAGTGCTTAATTTGACAAAAGACACCTTTGCTCTCTAGAATGAAGGTACCTCAGAATGTTTTTCTGAGCTGTAGATCAGGTGAGTATAATATAATGAGCTGTAGATCAGGTGAATTAATAGACCCCTGGGGCCATCTTAGCCTGTGCCAATGTCTGGGTGAGCCCTTGACTTGCACAGAGCTTTGGAGAGAGTGAGGGGTGGTGAATGTGTAACATGTAAGTCAATAATTGCTTTATTTTAGACATTTCAGTGGCGCAAAAGCCTTCAGTAACTGCAGCGTCAGGGACTTTGAGGCCTTCCTGAAGCAGGGCAGAGGTGCGTGCCTTTTCAACAGACCCCGCCTGAGCCGCCTGTCCCGCCGGAGCGGGGCTGTCTGCGGCAACCGCGTGGTGGAGCTGGGCGAGCAGTGCGACTGCGGCACGGCCGAGGTGCGGGCCGTGGCAGTCGTGGCTAAACCCCTGCATTTGTGCTGTGAGTGCACGTGGACTAACAAACCCTCGAGACCAGGAGCCTCACTGCAGTGGGGAGCAGGCCAGGAAGGGTTATGTTGGGTTTGAGATTGTTTCTGTGTGGCACCAATCTGGTGGCAGCTTTGCCCATTTGTTCTGCTGGATATTGCCCAAGTAATATGGGGAGAAGGGGGAGGAGAACCTCGGGGGTACAACAAAGTAAAATAACATGGGTTTGCCATGTGTCCCCAGGAATGCCTGAAGGACAAGTGCTGCACGAAAACGTGTACATTTAAGCCAAAAGCAAAATGTTCCTCTGGATTATGTTGTAAAAGTTGTCAGGTAAGGCACGTTTTTATAATTATCACAAAATCATTATTTATTTTTGGAGAGATAGTATGTTCCCATGCTGAGGGATAGAGCCAAACTTCCTGCTGTGCAATGGGAAAGGTTCCTGGGACTGGACTTCTCAGCTCAGCTCTTGGGAACTCCTGGGGGGGAATATTACTGGGAGACTGTCCTGGGCAGTGTCACACATGTGTGGTCACCTGAGTGCCTCAAAGGGCACCCTGAGGCCATCGTCGGGAGGGGTTGTGTGGGCTCAGGCTGGCAGGCATGGGAGGCTGCAGAGCTCCTCCTCCTCTCCAGTTCAAGAGGAAGAACTCGCTGTGCCGCCCGGCCGCCGATGCCCAGTGTGACCTGCCCGAGTTCTGCAGCGGCTCCTCCGCCTCCTGCCCCCCTGACGTGTATGTGCAGGATGGGCACGACTGTGGGCATGGCACCGGCTACTGCTACCAGGGACGCTGCCAGTCCTCAGACCTGCAGTGCAAGCGGCTCTATGGGAGAGGTAACAGGCTGTGCTGGTAGCACTGGCACTGCCCAGGGGCGGGGGTGGCCGCAGCATCAGGATGCTCAGTTTGTACCTGTACTTTTCAATGCACCAGTCTCTGGTAAGAGTGGGGCACCTGGAGGGAAGGCACGGCTTTAGGAAGACATTTCAAGCTCTGTTTTGGCTCTGGCTAACAGTCCCCCAGTGCTTCACAAATAACAATGGAAAGAACAAAAAGCAAATTCTTTTCTGTGGGCAAACTCAATCAGAGAACTTCCTCATTTGCTACTCCCCTGCTGATTTCTGAGATTCAGGACTGTTGGGGGTTTGGGCAGGGATGTTTTCTCTAATTAAATCATGAAAAATGAAGTTATTAGATACCATAATATGTTCCTTTGTGGTCCTTTTAACTGTAACAAGTATTATTGCTAAACTTGTAGATTCAAAGAATGCTCCTGTGGTCTGTTATGAGGAGATTAACAGCCAGCGGGACAGGTTTGGGCACTGTGGGTTCAAGAATGGACGCAGGTACCGGCCCTGTGCTTGGAGGTACGCTGGGGACAGGGCATTGGCTCTGCTAAAATGCATGTTTAATTGGGATTGGACAGTCAAGAGAAGTGTCAAAACTCCAGTTTATGGTGAGATTTGTGAAGCAATAAATACCTCTCTGTGTGTTCACCTTGTTATGGTGTCCTCCTTATGCCACAGATCCTCCCTTGGACTTCCCAGTCCTGCAGACGTTGTCTCACCAGACTGTGCTGTTTAATGTTCCAGTGTTCATCAGGCAGTATCTGTGTGTGTCTGTGTATGTTTGATACACATCCTGCACAAATTGGCTTTCCAGGGATCTGAGGTGTGGGAAGTTAATCTGCACGTACCCATCCCACAACCCCTTCCCATCAGCTGCTGCCGCTGTGATTTACGCCCGAGTGCGGCATCATTTGTGTGTGTCTCTGAACTACCTGAATGTGTCGGCATCGCTGGATCCGCTTCTGGTTCCTCCAGGGACAAAGTGTGGCTCTGGAAGGGTAAGAAAATATTTTGTAATCATCTGAAATGACAAATGTAAACTGTAAATATGAACAAGATTGTAGAAACACTTCTTCCTTGCAGCACTGTGTTTGATATTTAAAAGCAACTGTAAAAACTTGCAAATGTTGCATTAAAGGTTTGGGGGGGTGTGAGCACTAAACATGACCTGGCCCCAGGGCAGAACTGTGGCTTGTGGCTTGTCTCTTTTTTTGTTCTTTTTTTTTTTTTTAAATAGTATGTTTTCCTTCCCCTTTGGGCCCTAGCCTGATGTGCCGAGCGCTGTGTGGGTGAGGCAGTGCTGGGCTGGAGCTGCCGTGGTTTTTCCCAGGTGTGTATAAACAACACATGTCACCCACACTCGGTGCTGGGGTACAGCTGTGACAGCGAAGCAAACTGCCACGGCCATGGTGTGAGTCACAAGGGATGCTGAGGCTGGGGGGGCAGATTGTATGAGTTCATTGCACACCTGTACCCCCCCCCGGGCCTTCCAGGTGTGCAACAATAAGGGCAATTGCCACTGCTACCCGGGCTGGCAGCCTCCTGACTGCCAGAGGAAGGGGTCCCGCTTGGGGGGCAGCAAGGACAGCGGCCTCCAGCTGACAGAGGGAGGTGAGTGCGGGCAGCTGGGAGGGGATGGTGTGGGCAGGGGAGGCAGTACCCTGTGCCCAGCCGGGCTGTCTCCTGCCAGGCCTGCCCCTGCAGCGAGCACTGGCGCATGGGGAGATGGCCTGGCTGGTACTGGGCTCCAGCCTCGTTCTGCTTGTCCTCACTGCGGCCCTCGGTCTCGGCCTGTGGCGGCAGCAGGTGCTGGGCCAGTGCCGTGGGCAACAGCCACCGGGCACGGAGAGGTGAGTGGGGCCCTGCCTGCCGCGGGATCCTTGGGGGCATGCAGGGTGTGGGAGAGGGCCCTAGTATTCCCCAAGAGGGCTGAGGGGATCCCTGCAGAGGGGAGGGAAGGTGATGAGGTGAATCCCTTGGGGCGTATAAGGTGATTCCCAGGGGGACATGAGGACACTACCCAGGGCTGAAGTGATCCTTGGGCTGAGGTGACCTCAAGCTGAGGTGCTCCCTGAGTCACGTCAGGGCCAAGGCATCACTGTAGGTCCCCCCACAGCACCAGCTGGGACATGGACAGGGAGCTGGAGCCAGACCTGGAGCTAAATCTGGAGCCAGACCTAGAGCTGGCCCTGGAGCTGCAGACAGACCTAGACCTAGAGCTAGAGCCAGACCTGGAGCTGAAGACAGACACGGACCCAACACCAGAGCCAGCGCTGAGGCAGCACCACGGGCACTAATTAAAGGTGTTGGGCAAAGCTGGTGTCATGGCCAATGCCCTGTGGTTTTATGCTTATGTAGTTTGTGGTTTTTGTCAGAGTTAACCCTGCTCTTGGGGCCTAGGGGCCACAGCTGCTGAGATCATCCCCTTTTCTCTGTGGGCACATGGTGGTGGTTGGGATTTGCCCATCTGTGAGGGCTGTGAAGCTGACTGATGCTGGGGACCGTTTGGCAGGGACGGGTCAGGTGCTGTGGATGCCTCTGAAGTGGACCTCTTTTGCGTGACTGTGGATGTCTGCGGCTCATGGCGCCCCTCCTTAGAGCTGGGGACCAGGGAAGGCCACTGCCTCATGTGGTGGCAGTGGTGCTGACTGTGAGGGCGTCACCTCTGTTTTGTACATGAAGTCTATGTTTCCTGCAGTGCCCTTGGACCTGCACCCCACAGAGATGTCAATCCTGCTGTTTGTACCCCCGGCCCTTCCCTTTCCATGCACTCACAGTGCCGCCAACCCCTGCCCCTGTCTGCACAGGCAGCACTCACAGGGCTGATTTTCCCTCAGAAAGCTGCTGTTTGGGAAGGCCCCACTCAGAGCATCCTGCTGAACCCCCCTCTGGTGATGGGACTCCACCGGCAGCCCCGGTGATCTCCAGCACCATGGAGAGAACAGCAGCATCCACCGTTTCATGCATCTCTGGCCAGGTGGCAGCATGAGCTTCCCAGCATCAACCACCCCCAGGCTCAGAGGCTGGCTCCTGCCGGTCACAATTAGGTCAGCAGCACACTGCACACAAGTCTGACACTGCCAGGATCATGGGGATCCCCAGCCGCAGAAGCAGTGTCCCTGAGGTGCTGCCCCAGGCCACCTGCCATCCCATGGGAGCCAGGCAGCCCTCAGGGTGCTCCTGGGGGGAGCCAGCTCACAGCCCCTACTTCCCCTGAGACAGGTCCCCCAAGGCTTTCCCATGGGTGGATGCCCATGGGGACAGAGTTTAATGTTTGCTCCACGACCAAGCCTTATCAGCAACCTTTAGCCGTGTTTGCTCAGACCCTGTGGCCATTGGGCAGCCAGGCCCGACTCCCCCCAGGACAAGGTACGCTCCTGCCGCCAGCACACGCAGTGCTGGCTCAGCACATACTGGCAGCCGGTGGCCAGGCCAGAGCACATCCTGACACCACAGCCAGCGTCCAGCAATGCAGGCCAGCGATGACACGGAGGAGCCCCCACTGCCTCTGGCACTGACCAGGTTTCAGGTCTCCGAGGAGTTTGGCTTCCTGCTTCCCGATCCTCTGGTAGGAGCTGGCTGTGCCTCCCCATCTGCATGCCACAGGAGGCAGACAGGAAAATAGAGGGGTTGGTGAGCAGCTTTCTGGGGGAGCTTTGATTTATTAGCAATTTGCTGTAACACTTTACAAAGAACAGTGAGGAAGGCAGGTACTATTTTGGCAGTTTCATAGGACAAACCCTTACCATTTAAAATGAAGAAAGCAGCTGCAGCAAGCAGCACAGAGGAGAGTTGAAGGAGTTCTGCCATTTACACGTTGACCTTGGCTCTATAGGATTTTGGGGAGCACAAGAAGAGCAGGTCTCCTGTGCCCAAAGTGGGGCTATTTATTACTGGTCTGGCTCCACAGTGGGAGTGCATAGGGACAGACAGATCGTGTTCACCGTCCAATAATTTGTGACCACACAGGTTCATCTTACAGGAGAGGGAACCAGACACAAGCCATCAGAAGTGGCATGCGAGGCTGGGTGGGTGCTGGGAGCATGGGCACATTCACAGCTCCCCCCCGCCTCTCTCCACCAAGACAGAGCTGCCGGCACCCTACGGCCCCTGGATGGACATCGCCCATGAACTGCCCCAGCTGATCATGAGCCATCAGCTACGCTCATGCGTTCACCAGGTATGATGTTCTCCTTCCTGCCTCTGGAGCTCTCTCAAACCTTGGTCTGACACAGCAGTGTCTGTAAAACATGTGGAAAAGCAACCCAGCAGCAGGGATGTGTGCTGAGCCAGGACTGACACCAGGCGACAGCAAAATCTTAACATCAGCACAGAAATAACTCCCACATCAGATCCAAGCGCTCAGCAGCCAGCAAGGGCTGGAGCGGGGTCCCTCTAGGTGTCACAAGAACCACGTCTCATCCCAGCCATGCTCCCTGCCAAAGGAGCAAAGGTGCTCCATCAGCTTCCAGTCAGGCTCAACTCTTTCAGCACACAGGGATCAGCTGCTCCCATGGGCATCCTAGCACCAGGGAGAGAGACTCCTTTTTGAGGAAAATCCCACGGATAACTGTCCCTGCTCACGAACCAGTCATAGTGCAGCAGGAGCAAATCCTGCAGAGCAGGTGGGAAGGGAGGCTTAAAGGCAGAGGACAAGCACTAGGAGGGTTCCCCCTGGCTGGCAGGGCAGCCCCTCCACCACAGGGGCCTTGGCATTGCTGGCTCTGCTCCTTGCTCCCAAGAGTTTCCCTGGCAGATGCCGCAGCTGAGCACCCAGCACCTCCGAGGACGTGAGGAGCTGCACTTGGCACACCTGGTGCTCAGCTTCATCACCATGGGCTACGTCTGGCAGGAGGGCGAGGAGGGCACCGTGCAGGTAAAGGCAAGGTAAAGCAGGTTCACCTGCTCCTCGGGGTCTGGGAGCTGATGCCGCTCCCTTAGAAATTATCCCTCGGGCGCAAAGCCCCTTTCCTGTGGCTGCAGCAGGAGCATGCCCCCTCTTGCTTGGTTGCTGCCTGCAGGCAGGGACCTTTCAGCAGCCTGACAATATCTCCGTCTTCCCTTGTGCTCTGTGCTGCTCAGGTCCTGCCCCGAAATCTCGCCGTCCCCTACTGGGAGGTCTCACAGGCCCTGGGCCTCCCGCCCATCCTCAGCCACGCAGACTTTGTGTTGGCCAACTGGAGGAGGAAGGACCCCAACGGGTAAACAGGCAAATGCCAGTGGGTGGAGCGCGGTTCTTCCTGTGGTTGGGCAGCAGTGATGAGCAGGTGTTGAGGACAGACTGTTCCCAAACTGCTCGTGTTCTGCCAAAACCCCTTGAATCCCACCTTTGCTGGGGTTGGCCTCATGGCTGTGGACACAGGAACTCTGTGGGGACATGGGTCTCTCTGGGAGCAGTCCCTGGGGACAGCTCCTCTGTTGCCTGCAGAGCACAGCCTTTCACTAGAACAATTTTTATATATATCTCTCTCTCTCCTCCCCCCCCCCTTCTCTCCTCTTCTCTCCTTTTCTTATGCATTTGTTGGCCATAACCGAAATGCCTTCAGGCCTCTGGAAATTGAGTAAGTAGTTAATGCTCATTTATTTTCTAACGGTGTTGGTTTTGTTTGGATTGGCTCAGCTCTCCGGCGCTGCATGGGCTGAACCTCTCTTGATGTGTGCACACAAGAACAGTGTTTGTCACACAAGTGCCACTGCGACAACAGCAAAGGGACTGCGGCAGAGCCGCTGGCTGCTCTGGCTGCACAGATCCAGTGGCAATGGGCATGGGGAGCGCACGGGGCGGATGGCAGGTCCCCCTAAACCAGAGCAGTCCTGCTCTCCTTTCACTCTGTGCCAGCTTGTCTCTGCACAGGGTGCCGATAAGAGGCTCTGGAGTCTGGGACGGTTTTGTTCCAAGGGCTCAGTGGGTCTCACAGTGTGTAGGGAAATCCTGAACCACCACCTCCCCAATCCCTCTCCTTGGCCCCTTTGTGCAGGAACCTGGACACCATCATCACACTGCCTGGGGGAGAGAGCCTGCGGGGCTTCATTCTTGTCACCCTGCTTGTTGAGAAGGCAGCTGTGCCTGGCATTAAGGTGGGTCCTGCTATGTCCTGGGGCTCTTTGCTTACCTGCACTGTAAAGTGCCTGAGGTGCACCCACAAGGTATTCCTGTCCCCTGAACCTGGGCTGGGGAAGGGGCAGAGCTGGCATGGGTGGCAGCAAATGTCCAGAGCCCCTGACATCTTAGCCCTTTGCCGCTTGGTGCTCTCCCTCCTCTCCTGTCACAGGCAATCATCCAGGCCCTTCGTGCCATCCTGCAGCGTGATGAGGAGACCCTGCACAGAGCCCTGGAGGAGCTGGCAGGGGCCATCGAGGCCATGAGTGAGGCACTGAGGCGGATGCACGGTGAGAGCAGCTGGTGCCTGCGCATGCTGCAGCTCATCACACACGCTGATGTAACTGCCAGTCACCTCTGATCTGACTGACTTCCTCCTAGACTATGTGGATCCAGAAGTATTCTACGCTGTGATCCGGATCTTTCTCTCTGGGTAAGTACAGCCTGCTTCCCTTCAGAGCTACTGTGCTGACAGCTCCCAGGGCTGGGGGGAGCTGGGAATATGCAGGCATGGGGCAGCCCAGATGGGATATGGCGTTCTCCAGGGCACAGTAGGGACCAGCATTGTGTCTGGCAACGATGCTCCCAAGAACATCGTGATCCTTTCCCTCAGGAATTCCTAGGCACTGGATCACTTGGGCATGGACTGTGGCCAAGGGCTGGAGTCTGCCTCCCTCCAGCTTCTCTCCATCCCATGCTTCAGCTCAGCCCTGACAGCCCCAACAGCCAGAATTGTGCACAAATGAATCATTCCTGCTCTTGGCCAAACAGTTTTGACAGGAGAAGAGGAATTTCTCTTTACTTCTACACTGTGTACACCAAGCTGCAAAGCTGAGCAGGGGCTCTTTCCACTGCATGTTAAGGAAACATCCATAATAAGCTTCTTGCTGCTGCTCTGTTACAATTCTGTCAGTTGAAAAAAAAAAAATCCCCCCCAAATACTGAAAACACTGTTTGGGCAAGGCAGAACCACGGCCCCAAGAGCCCAGCACGGCACATTCACCATCCCTCAGCATCCCTGTGGGGTGGCAGCATCTGCAGACGCTCGGTCTCAGGCTTCTCAGGGGGGTTCTATTTTTACTTCTCTCCATCATATCTCAGCATTCCCAAGTAAAAGGCTCCATGCATCATGATTAAGTTTCTCTCATATTTTTATCCAAGCTGACCTTGTCTCAATGGTCATCAGCTTGGGAAAACATGCCTTTTAATTTCCCTTCTGCTTATAAGAACTTCCCACTAGTAGAGGTTACTATAAATACAATCCTGGGAGAACTAAAAATATTCTGGTATTTGATAATGAATCTATTTTCTCTGCAGTTTGTGTAAAATCTGTTCCTGTAGCCCAACAGACACTGCAGCCAGCACCGAAAGCCTCATGGAATGGTGCATTCTGCTAAAGGTCAACAGATATTTTTGTGCCAGGCACTTTACCTCCCTGAAACCATAACTTCTGTCTCCATTTGGGTGTGAGCACTTCTCCATTTTGGCACAAGGGGGGCTGACAGGGTCTGAGTTCAGGGTGTGTGTGCGTGTGTGAGGCACCAGCAGGGCTGGCTCCTGACCTGCTCAGGACCAGCAGCTTCAGAGGGAGGAAATCCCATCCCTGCCTTGTTATCTGCAGAGATAAATAGAGGCAGGCTGGCCTGGCCTTTAAAATTACATCACCTTGAGTAACAAGAACAAAGGAAAATCCAAACTTCAGGGGCTCAGAGGAGTGTTTGGGTGACCACCTGCTTCTCCAAACTGCCACTGACATTCAAGGAATTAATGTAAAGTGCCACTATTGCCCAGACAAGAGCCCCCTCCCCTCTCGCACACCTAAGGCAGCTCTGCTTGCAGAAACCTTCCTGAACTGGAGCAGGAGCTGCAGCCAGGCAGGGCAATGTGTCCTGGCACCATGCCACAGGGTGCTCACCAGGGCATGGAGATCCCAGAGAACGCTCTTTTGGCGAAGGAAAATTAAGGATTTCTCCTTACACCCAGGGCCTCACTGTGTGCCTTGGCACAGTATTTGATTTCCGAGTGCATCTCCTCTTTGAGGAGGGCTGACATGGCTGAGTTGGAGGAGGAGATCCATGGGCTGGGCCAGGAAAGTTTTGCTCAATCTTGCCAGCCCAGGATCCCTTCTCACAGGCCCCTGTCCCCAGCCCCATGGCTGCTGCCTGACTGCTGTGTCTCCCGCTCAGCTGGAAGGACAACCCTGCCATGCCGCACGGGCTCATCTATGAGGGGGTGTCCCCAGAGCCCATGACGTACTCGGGAGGCAGCGCAGCACAGAGCACGGTCCTGCACGCCTTCGATGAGCTCCTGGGGGTCTGCCACCGGGAGGAGAGTGGTGAGCCACAAGCTTTTCCTCTTCCAAAGCAAATGAGGGGCAGGGGAAGAGATGAGCCAGAGCAATTCCCATGACTGTGCCAGCTCTGTCAGGCAGGAGGACATGTGCCCATCTCATCCTTGCAGAGTCCAGCTGGGCTCTGCCCAGTTCCAGGGAGGAAGGTTATAAACATGGCTCTGGCAGGTGCTTCCCCACCGTAATAAATTCACAAAAGCACGCATTGGCTTCTTGCATGTCAGCTTTTTGCTGAGGTTCTCTATGGGCCCAGAGATGAGAGAGCAGATCCTGCAGGCTTCCTACCAGTGAGAGGCCATTCATAAAGCTCCACCTTAGTCCAGCCCACAACAGAAATATTTACCAGAAATTAGCAAAACCACTTTACTAGCGAAAAAAACCCAAACCAAAAGGTTGGGACCAAGGCTAAACCCTGCCTTTTAGGGTTAGCACCAGCCCTAATGGAGCACTGACCTAATATGGGTTTTCCTTCTCACTTAACTGGAGGCAGAGCAGAGAAGGCTGTGAAGGCTGTTAATGGTCCCTGCAAACTATGCCAGCACCACAGCTCCAGGCCAGCTTCTCTCTTAGAGGGTCGGGGCCTTTAATCCACTTATCCACAACCTATTCCTTCCTTTGCTGGTGTCTTGCAGCTGCCTTCCTGCACAGGATGAGGGACTACATGCCCCCGCCGCACAGAGCCTTTGCGGAGGAGATCCACCGGGCCGTGTCCCTGAAGCAGCACGTGCTCTCCTCGGGCGATGCGCGGCTCCGCGCCGCGTTCAATCGCTGCGTGTCTGCGCTGACAGACTTCAGGTCCTACCACATCACCATTGTCACCAAGTACATCACCATTGCGGCGGCCAAAGCCAAGGCCGGGCAGGCAGAGCCGAGTGCCAGGGCTGGCCCCTCTTCGGGAAAGCCCCCGTCTGCCCTGGAGGCTAAAGGAACCGGCGGGTCCCACATCTTCAGTTTCCTGAAGAGCATCAGGGACACCACCAGGGAGGGGATGATAAGTGCCTGACCTACCCCGAGGGTTGTCCACCGTCGGTGCAGGAGGCCAAGGGGCTTCCGTGTCTGTCTGCAACGCACAAGCCAAGATCCAAAACCTCCCATCGGCAGCAGCCTTCCCACCTGTGCACGTCTGGGATATGAGGAACATGCTCCGGGCTGTTGAGAGAGAGCAGTGCTGCTGCTGCTGCCTCCCCCCAGCAGGCACGCAGTGAGCTCTGCATCCTCCCCTGGCACCGGGATGGGCAGTGTCCTCCCATGGCACTGACGTCAGCACATCCTCTCAGGGCCCCAGGGAAGAGCTGTGTCCCTCCAAGCCCCACTTCTTCCCCGCTCCAGTCCGGGCGTGGGGGCTGCAGCTCGGACAGACACGGGTGGGTTACACGGACGAATAAAGCAGCGATTCCCGACCCAGCCGTGAGGCCGGGCCCTGTGTCCACACGCCCTCGCAGCGCTTCTCCGTCACCAGGTGGCGGCAGAAAGCCGCGTTTGGCTGCGGCGCAGCCGCTCCCCGAGCAGAGGACCGGGGGCAGCAGGCAGGGGGAGGTGGGCACGGGCGGGGACTGGGGGGGCGGAGGGCGGAGAGGTTCGGGGGACAGCGAAGGGCAAGAAGGAGCTCTCCGCTGTGACCCCCCCAGCCTCTGGCACCCGGACACGGCTCCTCCCCCCCCCCCCCCCACTTGCAGAGGAACTATGATTGCTCCACACCGACTCTCCCGTCATGGGAGTGACGCTGAAGCCACTCGAGCCCAGCCGCGAGAGGAGTGTGGACGAGAGAAGGGAACCAAGCTGTGGGATAAATGCAAGGTGTCCCGGAAGCTGATGTTCACGGGAAGAGGCTGTACCGAGGCACAGGGTTGCTCTCCATGGCCAGCTCCATTGCTCCTCCTAGTTCATTAAGGATGTCACAGGGGCAAAGCTGCAACAGTGGGGGTCACACGGGCTTCACTTCTAGTCCCAGTGATAATACTGTGCTGTAGTAGGGGAGATGGGGACACATGGCTTCAAGGGCCCAGCATGGGAAAAATACTTCTGACAAACCCACGATCCTCACTGGGTACCCGCAGCAGAACAACAGCCGGTCTGGTGCCAGGGTTAGCTCAATATAGAGGCTGCTGTGATACAGACCCGCTGCAGCTGAAGCGAGACCCGCGAGCAGCCCCTGTGCTGGGCGCGGCTGCTCCCGAGTGTCACTGCCTGGCCCAAGGCTGCGGGAATGGGCTCGCCTCGCACCACCCAGCTGGGCTGAGTGGGCAGAGCCTTGCGCAAAGAGCGGTGCTAAGGCTTTTTTTGTAACGCCAGCTGCCCATGTTGCACTTTTCTAGTAAGTCACTACGCCCAGATTCCTTGGAATTTGCATCTTTAGGGAAATCGGGCCATAAGGCTCTGTTTTGCCTCCCCAGGTTTTGCTGGCACAGCCACCAGAGGCAGGATTCACACCCAATCAGTGTCTTGGTGCAAAAATAGCCCTGGCAGTGCCCCTTCTGTACTACCAGAAGAGAGTCAAGGTCCTTTGAAATGAGATGTTGTTCCCATAAGGGCAAAAACAAGCTCAGCACACTGTAGCTTGAATTATTAAACTCTTGCTAAATTGTATTTTGTGCTCTTTTTTTGAATATAGGCCTAAAACTGGGGCTTCAGAGATACAACCCATGGGAACATGTCAGCACCTTTAAATCTTTGCTTGGCAGCACTCCCTCCACTTGATCTTCATTTCTGAATAGCTGCTGCATATTACATGTAGGAAATATTTCATCCAGGAAATATTTCATCCTGATGATTGTCTTGGTCTATTACATTTCAGACCATTTCAGGAAAACAGCAAACTTGGACCAGGGGAAAAATCACTCCATCTAAATGAGAAGTGCAGCCAGGACTGGAGGGAGCTGGGGCAGGCTAGCCCTGCAGAGGGGGCAGGGGCTCCACACGTGCTGCAAATACCCAAATCCCGCTGGGCAGCAGCAATGCCGGTGCCAGGAAGGGCTACAGGACCCCCAGCAGGTGGGTTTTCTTCCTTCTGCAAACTCCCTTCCCTGAACGTGCTGCCCCTGCCCCATGCCACTGGGGTCAGGAGCAGGTCCTTAGGAGCAAGGAGGATGGATCTGTGTCACCTCAGAAAAGAAAAGAAGAGATGGGAAATCAGAGAGGTGTCAGAGGGTTCTGGAGAGCTGAGGGGTTTCCCTGCACTGGAGGGCACATTCCCCTTCTTTTGGTGAACAAGGAAGGTGCCTAATAAACTGCAGAGAAGGAAGCAGCCCACTGTGTTCCAGCAAACTACACAGCACAGGCTCCCTATGCCTGAGTTCACATTACCAAATGCTTGTCACAGCCAGCTCATAATCAATCAGCTGCAGCTCCTTCAGAATAGAATTCAATAAGGATCCTGCCACTTTGGAAGTACCCAGATAGTGAGCCACAGTAAGGCACAGGCCTTTCCTGTGTGCTCTCCTGGCAGGCTGGAACAGCTGCTCCAAGAGAGCTTTGATTTCTCTCTGTTTTCAAACCACTGCTGTCTAACACTGATCACGAGACACAGACATCTAAGGTCTCAGGTGCATTCTGACTGGAAGCACGTGGCATTTAAATAATTTATGCCTGTGCCTAAAAATGGCACAATGTGTTTGAGGATAAACATGTGCTTGGCATCCATGCTGCATCCTGCCAGTGGGAACCGTGCTGCCACAGGCTGCCAACCTGAGACCCCACTCTGTCCTGAAGGCTTTGTTTTAGCAGGCACTGGGGGAGCCCAGAATGTGTGGGATGAATCCAGCCACAGCTACCCATCACCTCTCCTGAGCAGCAATGTCCAGGCTCTGCTGCTCTCTCAGTCACACCCCAGCTGGGACAATCTGAGCACGGGGGACACCAAGGTCCCCTGCACTGGAACAGGCAGGGTTAAGACCATTTCTGCAGCTCTGTAATAGAATTAAAGTTATTTTAGCAAGGGAAAAGCAGCAAAAGAGCAGACTCTCCTCCCTCTTTCAGAGGTGCTGCCCCCCAGACCTCAGCTCCCAAAGGTACATCTCTGCAGTGAGGTTGGGATGCACAGTCTGCCCAGGATCCACATGACTGAGAATGGGATTTTGCACCATGTCCCTAAGCCCAGCAGTATCTGCTGGGTCAGCTGGGACTGACGCGTGCCAGGGAGTGGATGGAAAAACAGAAGAGATGTCACAGCCCTTGCCCACATCCAAAGCAGCAGCTCCAGCCCCAAATCGGTGCCACGCACACAGAAATCTCCCTTATCTCTGGAGCCAGGCTCTATCCCTGCAGCACTGAGGCACGTTTCCATTGTGGAACTGCAGCTCAGAGCTGCCCAGCAGCCCAACAGCTCTTCCAGCCACATTTTGGAGTGTCCACCTGACTACTTGCTTTTGTTAAGCAGACATTTCCCCTATGATATCTGATGGTCAGACCTGCGTGATGGAGAAGGAAGCCTGGTGCACGCCCAAGGTGGCAGGAGGAGACCTCACCTGGGCACACCTTCAATGCACCAAACCTCACAGAGCCTCACCAGCCCTGGGACCAGCCCACAGGAGGTGGCCTGCCTGCCTGCCAGGCTTCCTCTGCTTCCTGGGCCATGCCCAGCCCATCATCCCACCTACACTATTTGCTCAGACTTTCCATCGTTCTCAATCGCTTTGACCTCTGGGTCCCTCCTTGCCATGCCTGGGTCTCACCCAGGTCACCTTCCACTGAGACAAATCTGTGTGAAAGTTCCTGAGCTGCCCATGGGTGCTGGCAGCCCTTTCCTGGCGCTGGAATTCCCGCAGCTCCCAGGCAGACTCAGCCAAGAGCTTTGCTGCTTTTGTCCTCGTGAATATTTGAAATCGAACAGGAATACAAACATTTGGATTCTAGACACTTCCCAATTCCGGCCTTATTTATCATACTTGGCTCTGCTCCTGGAGCTGGGGCCAGAAGAGGCTCTGAATGATTTAAGCGATTTAACATGCTGTGCATAGATCAATCTCACTCTCCCCTCCAGCCACAGGCTTCCCTTTGTGGTTTGCTGCACACTTATTATATCCATCAATATGTAAGTAATTAAAATCCCCCATTATCTGGGTCCTGGCTGTTTTACAAACTCCTCATAAGCTATAAACTCTTTCATGATCAACCTCCCTAAAGCGTCTGGGAATTTGCAGCCCCATCTCAGGGTCCCCAGGCTGTTGTTACATCATGAAGGTCCCATTGGAGCCATAGCCAGTTCTAGTCTGAGCCATGGATGCTATTCCTCTCCGTGTTCCTGGTCCGTGCCAGGATTGCTCATTTCTATCCCCATCTTTCTCCATTCTCTGGTTAGTTCATCTCAGAGCAACTCCCCCAACTCCTGCTTCACTCGTGCTCTGGGGCAGAGCTTCGGACCTGCTGCAATCCCGGGAGCACCCAGGGGCTGCCAGGCTCCCAGTGCCACATTCGACATTTTGCCCTGCTGCAGAACCATTTGCTTTACCTTGGTAAGGCAGCAAGTCCCCCACACTGTCACACCTGTGGCCCAAATGTCCCCGCACCATGATCAAGAACCATCCCAGGGCTCTTCGGGCAGACACTTCCTTGTCACCTGGCTGGGCTCCTTTCCTGCACACCTCAGCCACAGGTCTCTAAGCAATTTATTAATAACATCCAAGTTTGCCTTGTAATTCCCCTTTGGAAGGGATGTGAGAGCACAGAAAATAATTGCCTTCACCTTCTTTCTGGTGCTGCCACTTGCCCCAGACCTGCCAGTTCATGGGTGCATGCCCGGAGCACCGTGTCCCTCGGAACACTCAGCCTGGCACAAGGAGAGGCTTATCTGTACCTGGGGAAGGGCTCACCTCTGCAGAGTGACTGCAGGCCAGATATGATTACAGGCCATGACTCAAGACAAAAAGTGCTAATTACAGCATGGGAGAGGAGAGAGGAGCTGCTAAATTACACCTAATATGGAGGGGGACTGCGGAACAGATTGAGAAGCCTAAGATGATGACACAGGGCTGTTCCAGCCCAGGGCCACCAGCACAGCTGTGCTCCTGAGACAGCTCCCTGAGACAGCAGGGACCTCTTGCCAACATTGCTTTTGTTTTGCCGTTTGTAGCATCCCGTGTTTCTTGCTCTGGTACTTGGTCCTGAAGGCTCTTTGCTCATGTGGCACTGGGGCAGTCTGTGGAGCAGTCTGTGGGCACACCTCACAGAGACCCTCTGACAGGAAGGAGCGGGTCTGTTCATGCTCTCTGTGTGACCTCCAGGAAATCCCTGTTTTGTTGTGTTTTATCTTCCCAGCCTTACCAGACAGATGAGTGTCTTTACCCTGTCTGCCTCTCCTGCTTCACTCCACCTAATGCTTTCCTCTCTTTCCAAAGGACGGCATGGCTAGTGTCAGTGTGTTCCCATGGGTGGCTGGTGCTGGGAAATGGTAAAGTCTTCATTATTAGATAAAGGATGCCCAGAGGGACCTTTGGGAAGGGGTTTTATTTCCCTAAAATCTTTGGTGTCTGGCCAGTTTTTGTAAACCATTGCACTATTGCAGGTGTTGCTAAATAAAGAAACTAGAGACCCAAACATTGGCACTAGAATAAAAATAGCTTAGTGTGGGGCAAACAAAGGATGGGAACAAGACACAGGCAGGTCCTGACGAAGGTCTCATCATTTCTCTGATGCCCAGGGTGCCCAGTCACACTGGGAGCAGGGTTTAACCAGCGCCTGCATGGTGGCACGTCACTGGCGCCACACGGGGATGCGCCGTGGCCTCCCAAACGCCTGTTTGCTGAGTTAGTCACCACAGCCTGCAGTTGCTAGACCTGGTAAACAAGGGTAAACACAGATATTGGTGTCGCAGGAGGCACAGTGAACCTGTGAGGCAGTCACTACCCGGCATCCTAGGAGCTCTAGTCAATCCCATTTCTTAGAAAAGAGGAAAAAAAGGAAAAGAGACAAGGCGCTGCTATTATTGCAGTAAGAGGCTGTGTCATGCTGGGCTCTGCAGCTAAATATATTCGGTGTTTACTGTAAGCAAGGACAGTGGGAAGCCTTCCGAAACAGCACGGGGCCTGCTCCCATTTTTTTCAGCTGTCAATCACGCCTGGCTTGAGCCATTTTTATCCTGACACAAATGGAAAATATTTTCCTGGTTTAATTTCTACTGATCAAAGATACTTCCTCAACAGAGATGAGCCCCACAGCCCTGGGAGGGGGGAGAAGAAGTCCCCGAGGAAACTATTTGCCTGAGGGGACGTGGGACAGAGCTCGCGTGCAGTGGGACTCCCCATGAGCAGGTGGGGTGCATCAGGATCCCTGAGAGTTAGGACACCATCCTGCAGGTCGGGACACCAGCCCAGGGGCAGTTGGCCAGGCTATTAATCCTTTCTCTTCCCCAATTAATTTGCCCAACAAGAAACTTGGTGTTTGCCGTGTGCCTGCCAAACACAGTGCTGGGAGCACATTGACACTGCCCCAAGGTGTGCGGATCCCCTCTGCTGCACCAGCATCCTCTTCCCCAGCTGCTGCCATGACGAGAGAGGCCTGCAGAGGGGCAGGGTTTTGGGGTCAGATATCTGTTTACTTTCTCCGTAAAATTTCCCAAAACAGCATTGGAAAATGCTCCTTCCACAAAGCTCATCGTGGCCGGAACTGACTCAGATTTCTGCACAGAGGGTCCTGGAGATGAGCTCACTGGCCTTAATAACTTGACGTCACACTCAGCACTGTTTACTGACAGGCCACATATTTTATTTCTGTTTGTGCCCATCAGAGTGGTGAGAGCAGGGCTCCCGATGTGTCCCCTCACCTCGCAACCCCCTGGCTCCCTCAGTCTCACACAGACCCTTGTGACGGGCAGATTGTCTCCACAAGGCAGACACAAAGTCAAATCTGATTTACTTCTCCCAGGCAGATGCCAACAACTCCAGAGCACAAACTGCAGGGCTTCTGGTTTGACCCTGAACCCCTGAGGGCTCAGAGCCGCAGTGCGAGCCGTCGCAGCCCGGGCTCAACCATCAGCACTTCGCTGCTGAGCCAGACCCTGCCAGGGCGACCGCAAAGCACTGCTTGCTATACACACAGCATCACCCCTCTCCCCTTCCCTCCCCTCCCACACAGAGCTAAAATCTACTGGCAGCTCTAAACTGGTTCTTTTTTGTCTGAACTGCTGCATAAATAACCCAACAGACAGCCAGAAGCCTCCGCTCCCTGACATCTGACAGCGAGTCAAGGGCAGATCTCAAGAACAAAGACAAGGCTCCCATGTAAACAAGGCATCAGTCACTGAGATTGTAACTGTGATTGTGGGGAAACATCTAGAAGGCACTGCTGTGAGAGTTAAATACATTTGAGAGCAGGGGCTGTTAGTAGGCTGCTACTCAGTGTCGAGGTTGCAGCACTTGGGCTGGTGGCTCTGACTGGGGCCAGGACCAAGGGGAAGCACTCTGTGACTGTACAGAGCAGGTCTGTTTCCCACAGATGATTCAGGGTTCGTGGGAGCCTCCCTGCTCCGGTTCTGCCCAGCTCAGACCTGTGGCAGGCGGCACTGCTCTGGCACCTGAAACTGCCGACCTTGCCTGTCCCAGAGACAGGCTTTACAGCCCTGCTGCTGCTCTTTGAGCAGGGCTGACGTGTGCAGCTGATGGCAGTTTTCTGGGGAAAACAACCACTGGCAGAAGTTCAGTCAACTGCCATAACCCACAAGCAGCCGTCCAGGGGACAGCCAGAGCCCAGGCTCTGTATGACATCCATGGAGCAGCTCCCATTCCCCTACAGCAGCAGGGGCACCGCCAGCCCCAGCTGAACCTGGGAGGATCTGCAGCAGGGCCTCAGCATGCAAAAAGTACCCCCAAATACCCGGATGCAGCCAGAAGCCCCTGCGGCTCCGGCACGGCCACAGGGATGGGAAGGGGATCACAGAAACTGCTTTTCTAGCAGCTACAAAGCGAAGTTGCTGGGCCACCAGAGACAGTGGTGGGAGCCAAACACCATCTGTTCTCTCCCAGGAACTCTTTTGTTAGTGGAGAAATGAGCTACCAGGCTGATAACTCCACAGTGCCAAGCTCCTCTTCCAGACAATCAACGCAGCATGGACTCCCTGATAAATATCCATGGGCACAGCTTTGCTGTTTCCCTTCCCTTCCCTTCCCTTCCCTTCCCTTCCCTTCCCTTCCCTTCCCTTCCCTTCCCTTCCCTCCCCTCCCCTCCCCTTCCCTTCCCTTCCCTTCCCTTCCCTTCCCTTCCCTTCCCTTCCCTTCCCTTCCCTTCCCTTCCCTTCCCTTCCCTTCCCTTCCCTTCCCTTCCCTGTTTTCTTCTCCCAGTGTTACTCAGCTACACATACCCAAACCTCAGTTGTTCCTCTCCAAAACACAGCCAGGTCAGGAGCTCCCTCTGCCACATCCCACTTTGCTTTGACACAGAATTAAGGAATTGAAAACTAAATTCTGCTCAAGAAGCCTGTCCCTCTGACCTTGGACCTGGGTTAGCTCTTTCAACATGAAGCCAGTGTTTCTCAGCCTGGACCGCTTTCAGGCTTTCAAACATTGCACGGAGGTCACCCAGGCTTCCCCTGTGCCATGGCCCCAGACAGACCATGAGCCTGAGCTTTTGGTGTCCCCTTGCCTAGCCCAGGATCTCCTCTGCACCGCCACAGCCCTCCCCAGGTACCCCAGAACACCCTTAACGCTCCCCTAGACCCCCACGCTGCCTCGCTGCTGCGCATTGCCACCATCCTGCCTCCACCCTCAGCACCCCCTCCCATCTTGCTCATCTGGCTCCTGATCCGGCGCTGACTCTGCAGCGCAGCCACGGAGGCTTTGGGAGCGATGGGGGCACTGCAGACCCCCTGAAGCCGGAGCAGCGCACAGGCACAAAGGCACATCCTGTCTGCCACCTCTCCTGCAGCAGAGGAAGCGGCTCCAGAGAGATTAGAGCCCTGAGGAGCGGGGCACTGGGGCGCCTGTATGTGTGTTGGGTACTGTCGCCCGCGAGCCGGGCTGTGACAATGACCCGAGCCAGCCCCTCGGCCCAGCCCCACAGCAGGATTTCCCGTGAGCCCGTCCCCTCGGCAGCAGACAATGAGCTGTCTGACAGCTGGAGACGGCTCTGCCTTCGCCCCTCTCCAGCGACGGCTCCTCGGGACCTTCAGGAAGATCAAACAGGAAATTGGGCAGAGAAGGAAAAAGACTGTTCGTGCTCGAAAGTCCAAACTTTCATTGCCGACCTGGGAGGAAGATGCTGAAGTCAGGGTATTCAAATACTTTCCCCGGCTCCCATGGGAATAGCCGGACACGGTGAGCAGGGCTGCATTAGCAACGGGCTGGTGCCATCTCAGGGTGCTGGTGCTGCTGGCACGTGCTCCCCCCTGACAGAGCCACCTCACTTAAACTCCTACGCTGCCCCACACCCCCAGGCATTGTTCGCCTGCATCCCCATAGACATAGCTCTTCCTTTTGTGATGATGCTCTGGCTGGCAGCCTGCCACTGTATTTCAGGAATGATCTCCCATGACACGTGGGGAGCACCACAGCCAGAGCTTCTCTTTGCAAGATTGGTTTTGAAAATCTCAAGCACCAAGAGAATGCACCTGTGGCTTCCTTACACAGTGAGCCCTCTCCTCCCCAGACCCCCCAGCCCCCTGTGGCAGCAGGCATCCACACCAGATGTGTCCTCAGCTCTGTTTTGCTGTGTGCAGGGCTTCTTCCAAGGGGTTCTGCCTAGTAAAAGTGCCAGAAGTTTCTGTTTCTCTTCTGTTTCTTACCAGACGTGATTTACTTACTGTAACTGGCTATCCGTTATGTCCTGCACTGCATTATTAACTTGGTGATCGTACACTTAGCAGAGAATTTATGAGAAATTAGGAGGCATTCATTATCAGTAGCACCACAGACTTTATTCTTATATGGTCTCCCTGCATGGAGCGATGCTTGGCTCAAGCCAGTGCTCACCTAGCTCCAGCCATTCCCTGGGCCAGAACAGGACAGGGCTGCTCTGCACAGTTCTGGGCCTGCATTCCCCTCACTTAGGCTAGTCCTTATTTTTCCCCCGATTGAAATCTTTTCTGATGGAATTTAACTGGCTTAATTGTGCAATTGTGCCTTCTGTTGTCTGAAAACCAGTATTTTTTTTCCTTTTTTCAGGCAGGGAGCTGTGTGAGGATTGGCTGAGACATATCTGTGCTTTCTAGCAACTGAACTGCAAGAAATGCCCTTAAAATACCTTCCTTATCCTGAAACTCTGTTCTGGGGACAAGTATCCCCCCCTTCCTGTACCTCTGACCTGGGAACAAGTACCTGCCCTGTCCTGTATCTCTGAACCGAGGACCACAGGAGGACCACAAGGAACACAGACGGCCAAGTTAAGCTCTTGGGTTTTGTGAGCAAAGGGTACAGTGTCCTGACGTGAGATTTGGACAAGTGTTCCCAGATGTTCTCTTAAAGAAACAACAACCACAGAAAAACCCAAGCAACAGTCAAACAAACAGAAATCTCAGGTGGAGTCCCAGAGGCACACAAGTCCCAGCGGAAAGAGGCTGTAGGCAGGTTGGAGCCAGGGCAGGCACTGCCATTCGCACGACCTGGATGTCTGACAACCTCCCAGGAATGTAGATTCCAAGAGCAACACAATGACCTCCTTGACCTTAGAGCTATGCCACAGCTGTCTCTGCAGAGCACTCCATGTTGGAAACCTTTCCATCTCGGAAACCTTTCCCAGCAGACAGTGGCATTTCTGGCTCCTGAGAAGGGCTGAGGTTCCCCACCTGCAGCCTGGTGGCAGCTGTGAAGGCTGTGAGGAGCCAGAGTTCCAGATAATGTAAGCCAGGGAAAGGATGGGAAGACGAGAGACGGCTGGAGACTCCTGGACATTTCCCATCCTTAGGTTTTTACTGAATGACCTAAAGACAAAACAAATATCTCTATCTATCTATATCTATCTATTTCTATCTATATCTATCTATAGATCTATGTCTATATCTATATCTATATCTATATCTATATCTATATCTATATCTATGTCTATCTATATCATCTCTATCTATCTATTACATCCTACAGGTATCACAGGATGTTCTGAGTTAGAAGGGGCCCACAAGGATCATCAAGTTATACTATTAAGTGAATGGCACACACGCGCACACACACACACACACACACACACACACACATATATATACATATTGTAAGGCAATAATTTAACTTTCCTCTGCTGTTCCAAACTCTCCCTGATGCCCTTCCAAAGGCTCCGTTTCTGAATGTCCCGTGTCTGGCTGGGAAGGTCTGAGCGGCACCGATGCTCCATGGGGGCTGCTGCATCCTCTGATTCCGAATGGGTGTTACAGACCGTGCAGGCTTTGGCAGCAGCTAGTGAAGGGAAAGCTATGCAAAACATGCCGCACGGAACTGCCAGGCATCCCAGATTACCTTCTTTGGAGTGGTTTTGGAGGTTACATTAAGGCAAAGCAAGTTCTCTGCAAGAGTTCGTGGTGCAGGCACTGGCAGCCCCAGCTGCCCCTGCACTCAGGGCAGCCCCAGCCTCCCTCCACGTTCTGCCGTGGGGCTGCCAGCTCCCTGGCCGGGCTGGGGGCTTTCCTAGCAGCAGAGCCCCTCACGCCCCTCGCCTGTCACGCCAGGAGAAGCAGAGCACGATTAGAGATGTGGCTGCGCCCCTTTGCAGACGGTGGGGATGGGAATTAATCCTCCCATTAACGGGTGAAATGGAGTGTTTATGTCTCACAAAGGAATTACACAATAATAGCAGGAGAACGATGATAGAAATCACATCTTCTCTGAAGTTGCTCTCCAATCCAACACATGAATAATTCCTCCTAGGCATTACTGGGAAAGCAATATTAAAAGACCGATATAAATAAAAATTACTGGAAAAAAACAGACGAGGCATGCTTCATCGCTATGTCAGAGCCAAGTACAACTAAATTTATACAAAGTGGGCAGAGAAGCTTGAAGGGGCAAAGACATTTGTAACTGCTCTGTGCGAGATGAGCTCACAAGGAACGCGTGCTTGATCTTGGCAGCTTTCTGATGTCTTACTCCTAAAGCATCAGCTTTAGTCTCGGTTTCCATGGCAGGTACTTTTCTGAGCTTGTATCTTCCACAGATATTGCTAATTTATGCTGTCAGCCACATCTCTGCAAACACCTGCAGAGTGATTCCATGTGCAGTGGGAGTGGTGAAAACAAGGTCCACGTGAACATGCCTCAGCTCTTGTTTTTGACCAGGGAACACAAAAGGGTTTGTTTTCTTCAGCCACAAGATCTTGGCTGATCTTCTGGCACTGAATTTTGCCCCAGGTACCCTGACACCTGTTAGCTGTGCTGTGAAGCAAAGCACTTTCAGCATTTCATCCAGACACCTGGTTTGGGCAGGCTTTCCCCCCAGTGCTTGGGGCACCTCTGAGCAGGAAGGGTTGAGCAGCACATGTGGCCCTGCTTCCTTCTGCTGCCTCACCACATTTCATGTTAGCAGAGTCTATAAACCATGAGATCTTTCCCGGGCAGAGACCCAGCCACACCTAAACCATCCTATTTGCAGAGTGGTTTTATCAGCCCTGCAAATGTTGAACAAGCCACTGATGAATTGGTCTCACCAATTTGGCAAGACCATGGCAAGGTGAGAGGCTGCATGTCTGGCTGGTGGAAGAAGAATCCAAGGGATTTGCAAAGCTGTTGTTAATACACTGAAGCACGGAACATCCAGCACACACAAAAAAAATTGGGAAAAACTTGTAAAAAGTAACTCCCACAATGACAGAACCACAGGAAGCGATGGCACGTGCAGAGAGAGCTTGTGCTCGAGCAAAGTCCTGGCAGCAGTGGGGAAACCAGGATACGGTGACTGCAGGGTGCAGGGCTGTTTCAGGATGTGTCCAGCAGCATCAACGGGTGAGTCCCAAGTCCCAGGTAGGAAAGAGGCCAGACACTGAAATGAGACCACTCTCTCTTCTAAGGATAAGAGCCTGGCAAGCCCTGGCCAGCTGGAAGTTGATCTGAGCCCAGATGGAACTGGGCTTGCCAGTCATCCTGGGGCCCAGGCAGCCACCTGCCCTGCTCGCACTTCACCTGGTGAGCAACAACTCACAAGTAATCAATCCCCTTCTCCATTCTGAGCCAGCACAAACATCTACACGTGGGCTTCAGGTGTGTTCACCTCTCCACGGGCTCCTGCTGACCATCGGAGAGGGGTGTATGGCTCAGACATATCCCCTCCCTGTATCCAAACGAACTGAAGTTTTAAAGGGAATGTGGGATAGAAAGCATCTGGGTGATGTTTCTTTGGATCTCTTCTTTGGTGTGGTCAGAGGTAATTTCTGCAGCTCTCTGATAAATAAGGGAAACCCCTGGTCCAAGTGGGATGGGGTCAGAGACTGTTCCTACAGTCTTTCAGCAAGCGTGAGTAACAGGGTCAGCAACAACAGTAAACAAGCTTCTAGTTTTCCAAACAGAGCCTCTGCAGCATCCGGCTGCTTTAAAACATTAACCAAAATACACTTATCTCTGGCTCCTGGCCTTAAGTGACTTTTGAACTCACAGTTATTCTGGGCCAGGTTTGATTGTGCTCAATAACACCAGGTGTCTAAGCCCAGCAGGACCGCCGGTGCTCAGAGCCAGCCCCTTGCTGGCAGCCATGCCCTGTCCACGGTGTATCTTGAGTGAGAAGGGACCCATAAGGGTTATTGAGTCCAACTCCCTGCTCCTCACAGCAGCTAAAACTAACCCATATGACTAAGAGAGAGTCCTCCTAGCCTGAGGGCTTGTCGTTGGCCAAGGGTGGTGTGGAGAGCACAGATTGTTTTGGAGCAGAGGTGAGTTTTCTTTCCAGCACTAATGCGCATGAAACTTAAGCAAAGGGACACTGGAGGCAGGAGCCGGGCAGCAAACTGAGTTTGCTTGCTCCCCCTGAGACCATTGCCATGTGCGACTGGGCAGCTGAGGGTGTAACACCCAAGGAAGTCACCTCAGAGGATCCCCTTGCCTTTGGGACAGCACTTGTCAGTTAGAAACTGCAGCTCCATGTACACTAAAGATGAGGTGCATCTGCTGGGAAGCAGCAGAAAGGAACCCATGCCTAGACAGAAGCAGGTTTGCAGTGTTGCTGATGGAGACAGAGGCAAGTTCTTGGCTGTTTGCACAGGCTCCAGCCTCTTGCTAGCATTACAACAGTTCTCACCTGGAGTTTTACCTGTTTATGATCTGCTACATTGTGCTTTTCACATGCAACAAGGGCAGGAGTGGAGTTTGGGCTGTGCTGGCTCAGTGCCACAGCGATGGTTGAAGCCTGTTCTGTGGTGGGCCAAAGAAAAGCCATTTCCGTTGCAGAAGTAAAGAGAACTTTTCATCTCGTCCGCACGACAGGAAAGTTGGCAACTTAACTGTTAAACTTGCCTGCGACTGTTGGGTGTTGACATCATCGTGATCTCACCACTGTAACTTGAGCCTTCCGGCTTTTCCTCCAGCTTGCCTTTAAATACCAGTCCTGAGCCAGCACAGCACCCATTCCTCTGACTGCAGCTCACGGCAGACCCGGCAGCACCTACATAGATGAAAGCAAAGACAAGCTCCAGCACTCCAGCCATGTCCACGTCACTGCGAGTGAGCCCCTCGGTCCATGGCTACCGCTTCGACACGGCCCTGCGCAAGAAAGCCGCAGCCAACATCTTCGAAAGCATCAACGAGGCGGCCCTGCAGAAACTCTTCAAAAACTCCGGAGACAAGAAGGCGGAGGAGAGAGCCAAGATAATCCTCGCCACCCACCAGGACATGGAGGAAAAAACGAGAGCACTAATGGCACTAAAGCAGAGGAGAAAAGACAAACTGCTCCAGTTCCTGACATTTCGGAAATATTCCATTAAAGTTCACTGAACTGGCGGAGGGAGCAGAAATGGAGAACATTTTGTGACGGGACTGTTTGTGACCTCCTACCACACTCGGCATGCTCTGCTGCCCCGTGGGACCGGGGACCTGACAGACCACGCACAGGGCTCCAGCTCCACCGCAGAGCACGAGCTGACCGCGGCATCGCTGTGCACAGCAGAACAGTGCCCGCGGCAGCACTGGCGTGGACAGTGTGGACACCAGAATCAGCGCCCGCCGCAGCATCGGTGCCCACGGCACATGGGTGTGGACCGCAGTTTGGTGGCCAGAGGCTCGCAGGGAGAGAGCAGCTCCCAGCGGGAGGCAGACAAGCTCCTCAGGGCAGCCGTGGGACCGAGCTGGGGGGAAACCCACACTCCCGGCTGTGACTCGGGACCTTCTGATGGGCTTGGTGTTCACTGACTTGACTCGTGTGCTTTGCCTTTTCAGACCTGTTTCCTTAAAGCCTGACCCGTGCAGAGCCAGGGTGCTGTGGCTGGCGGGAGGCTCTGGAGACCGATCCGCTGCTAATCACGGTCACTTTGCGTTTGTTAAATGCACCCAAATGCACCCCGTGGTGCAGTAAGTTCAGCCGTCCGGGAACGCATTTGCTCCAGAGACACCCTGCACCACTGTACCTTTCCTTCCCAAGCTGTATGTGCACAGTAAAAGTCGTTTGCACAGAAGCAATAATGACGGATTTCCCTGAATTTACTGTGAAGTTCCCTAATATTGTGTTCACTTACCACTAACACTAAAAATCTAAATATAATAACTACAGTTCTTCTCTGTGTAGGTTACAGTCACTATTAGATGAGTACTTACTTCATGGCAATATTTTATGACAATGTTACTATTATATTGACTATAATTTATTGCATACAGTGATGTGAAAATTAATAAATTATGAAGTAAATATAAATTATCTTGTCTGAACTGCTCAGTTCTCCTGGAGTGGTGGGGTTAGACTTTTTTTGTCATTTCATAAAGACTCAGTTTAGGAGTTTAGGAGCAGACTATCTGCACCCCTCCTTCATTCCCCAGATATGGCTTTGGCAGCCCATTCTTAGGATATGGAGCAGCCCCTGGCTGCCCCACGGCCCCGTTATCCCACCTAGCAGCAACAGGCTGGCCCATAGTTGCTATGGCTACCATGTCATTTCCCCAGAAAGGCCCCACCCAATTTATCATTAATCAACTCCAATGTTAGTTTCCCCTCTGTAATAAAGGAGAATGACATCTTCTGCAATGAGGAAAGAAAGGTGTAGAAAATGATGATTTGGGGCCAGGGTGGGCAGCATGGCTCATCAGCCTTTGACATTTCTGCAGAACAGAGCAGGAATCTGGACTTGGTTCCTCACCACCCAAAGAAACAGAAGCAAGTTACGAAGCTCTGGCAGGAGAATTGGACTGTTTTTCTGCAGGTTGTGCTGTACTATCACGACAGACAATGCTGAAAGTACTTAAAAATAGCAAAGACTGGTTATTTATAAGTCTGTCCTCTAATAACCTGATGGTTTAGATAAAAACATTCCCATGACTCTGCTTAGAGCAACGAAGATAAAGCAGCTTGGAAGAGAGATAGCCCAGCTACAGTTTTTTGCCTACAGTAAGAACTCCAAATTGCCAATAAGTCAGGGAGACTGGAAATAATCTTTTAAGTCACCAAATAGAATGGGCAATTATAATTATTTATAGCTGGAGTGGGACGCATGGTGATTTACCCTCCCAGGAAGACCAGAGAGTAAACTGTTTTGGGATGAACCTGTTTGAAAGAACTTCCAAAGGCTTTTCAGAACTTCCCTTGCTCAGAAAAATCTGTCTCAGAGCAGGTTTGCTCCAGAGGAAGTTGCCAGTTTTCCAGCATTCGGCCTCTTCCAGAGCGGTGTCCCACGCTCGCTGCAGCTGCTGCACTCATTCGTGACACATCTGCAGAAACCATCCACAGCAACAAAAACTGCTTCAAAAGGGCTGTTTCCAAAAGAGGCCAAATAGGGCCGTTGACTGCCTGCCCACAGCCCAGCCGTGCTCCGCCCAGCCCCTCTGGGCCCTGGGGATGCCGCGCAGCTCCTCCTGCGCTGGTGGGTGCTCCTGGCAGAGCAGTTTCTTGTGCGACCAACACTCACAACATAAGCCAGCGGGGCAAGGAGCCCCCAAGCCCACCTGCCTCTGGGGCGTGTTGCCTGCCAGGACCCGACGAGCCTGCTGCTAAGGATGCTCTGCGAACACCCCGCAGGCCAGATCAGCTCTTCATTGTCCTGCTGCTTCCCTGGCCCTGCTGCTGGGGCTTTGCTCCCTGCTCCCCTGCCCTGAACCATTGAGGTGTCCACAATGCGGCCCCCGTGCCAGGGCCAATGCTGGATTTGGCAGAGCCTTGTCACTCTCTGTGCCCCCAAAACCAAACCCAGCTCCCAGTGCTACCAATGACCTGGGCAGCCTGGGGTATCATTTGCCAACAGCCTTTCCTTGAAGAAAAGAAGCAAATCTGGCAGAAGCCATGATTGTGGCCGACTGAAATCAACACTCACTGAAGTGGTTGCTGCTGGCATATCCTAGGATTGCCCAGACAATCCTGTTCACAACATTTGCATAACATGATTCATAAGATCCTCTGACTTGGGGATTTTATAGTCCCTCTTGTCTCATTACATTGAAATTATAAGTGGCATCCCTGATAAATAAAGGCCACTTAATAAGAAGCTATGTGTTTATTGGATATTTACAGTGAAAAAAGGCAATTCTCCTTGGTTGCAGCCTGTCTGCTGCTTTGGCAGGTTTGTGCTCCAGGAACATGTCTTACAGTGGGCTCAGCAAAAACCGCAGTGAATTCTCATGGAACACTGGCCAAAGAGAGTTTGATGTAGAAATGTCCAGCCATCCCAGGGCCCTTGCACACATCGTGCTGCTGCTCTGCTTAACTCCAGGGCTGCACCTGGACCCATCCCCAGTGATTCGGTGTTTGTGGCAGCCCATGTGCCAGGGAGGGCACGGCCAAGCCAAGCCAAGCACTGCCAGTAAAGGTGCCCAGGCTGCGCTGTCCTGTGCGGTCCCACCACGGTCCGTGCAGAGAGCCGCGGGAGGGCAGGTCACCCAGCTGAGCTGTCACCAGTCAGTGCCGTCACCCAGCGGTGCTGGGCCCTTCCTGACCACCCAGCGCCGCAGACCCGGCGTCTGTCCCGGCGCATGCCGCACTCCGAGCCAGCCTGGCCGCGCTCCGGCCAGACGCAGGGCCCATTGTCAGCTTTCTCACACAACAAACAGAGGAAAAGGCTGTTCAAGGAATTTCCTCCCTCCAGGAGCCAGGCGTTTCCATTAATTCTTCTCCATGAGTCAAACTGGCTGTACTGGGTGTCCCCTTGTCCCAGCATCCTGAGGAACATGCATCTGAACAGCTAATTTTATCCAGATTGTCTAACGCCCTGCTTAGCAGCCGTGCTGGGAGTGTGCTGGTGGTTCCCCACTAGCACTGCTGGCTGAGGAAAAGCCACAGAAAGGCAGGACAAAAAATAAGGAGAAGACTTTTGGCAGAAGCTCTGGCTTAACAGACTGGGGAAGGTGGGGAGCAACTCACGAGGTGATGGGAAGAGAGAGCCCAGAGCAAAGGGGGTGTCAATGACAGCAGACCACATAGAGGTCCCACCCTCTGTCCCCCCATCAAACACCCATCCCCATCTCTCCAGAAAATGGAGGGTTGCTTTTGCAACCCTCCTGCCCGTGAAAAGATGGGGGGTTGGAACAAGTCAACAGCACAGCTCAGCCTGACCACAGGGTTCAGGAGGACATGTGGATGTTCCCCAGTGTCTGAACACCCAGTACTGTGACCTTCAGTTTCTGGTGAAATCCAGCACACAAGGCATGAGCAGAGTCCAAAGCAGAGCTGGGCCAGCCCTCACCCGGCTGTGTTTGTGTGTGGGGAGACAGGGTGCTCCAGTCAACAGCAACACCTCCCTGGCAGGCTTCCCTTCCGCCATGGAGCAACAGGCAAGTTAAAAATTAACCGTTGAGCTGAGCTGCTGCTGTGCTTGGCCCAGAGGGACAGACTCTGCTTTGCAAACCAGCAGAGCAACACACTGGGTGCCCCTGGCAGCCCTGGCTCCGTACTGGCATAGGGGGTGCCTCGTGCTTGTGAAAACAGTCACAGATGAAGCATATTTCATCTGCAGCTGCCGAGGGAAACTTCTGCTTTAAAGCCGGTTAAATGTGAGTGACAAGCTGTAAAGCGTGAGATTTGTGGATGTGTTAGTGTGGTTTTCACAGAACAGAGATGGTCTGGGGTTTCAAAGCACGAATGCCTCACGTGCAGCAAAATGATGCTCCAGTGCCACTTTGAAGGGATAGACAAGGCTATTTATGAGAAGAAAAGCCTCTAAAATACTGCAGGCAACAGAAGATGGCACAGTTACTATCTATCTTTGCTAAAAAACAGAAGTTGGGCCGTGATCAGAATCTTAATACACAACCCTGAAAAAACCCTTATTCCCACTGAGCTGCACCCTGAATTGGTGCCTGTGGCATGGCACGAGCATGCTCTGCCGTGGGAAGCAGCGACATTTTTCTGGTTCATGGCTCCCAGCTGGGAGGCCCGGACAGTGAATCAGAGCTCAGCCAGCCGGCACCTCCCGGACTGCGGCTCCTCTGTGCGCCCACACAGAGGAAGCATCATCGGGGCAATCATCGGGACAATCATCTGAGTGAGTGCAGGCAGCTGCCGGGGCTCCGCACCACGTCCTGCAGCCTCCTCCGTGGAAAACCCACTTCTTCCAATGACTGAGCACTGCTCCAGGCCTGGGGAGGGTCACTGATTCATTCTACAGCCATCATTTCCCAAAACACCCGTCTGGGAACAGTGTGGAGCAGTTCCTTGGCGCTGCACACCAGGCAGCTGTGCTGCTCCTGCGGAGCCCTGCCTGCTCACTGCCATCGCCCTCGGAATCATACTGCCTAAACATGCCGGAGTTGGCCCTGGGAGCCGGGACCCATCACTCCGGGGGAAGAAATTCCCGGTGGTAGCAGGCAGCTGTGTGAAAGCTGCTGCTCTCCCACATCATCGGAAAATTCCATTTTTAAAACACTCATGCACATGAAAAAGTGTGTTTCCACTGTCTTTGCAAAGCAGAGATGCTTTAATGCCTCAAGGAATTAGGCAAAATCTGACTCAAAGTACTTTCTCCACCTGCTGCTGTTTCTGCTTGGACCATAATGGAAAGGGAAGAGAAAACTGTGCTTCCCAGACTGGCTGTATTCCAGCTGGGTTCTGCTTAAAATTCACCTGCCATCCCAAAGGCTGAAAATATTCCAATCCAGACACGGTTTCTCTCCCCCTCTTCCTGAATGGTAAAGTACGAGACACAATTTTTCACTTAGAAATCTGCTTGGGAGCCATCAGACCCTTTCCTTCCACCAGACTTTCTGGGAGGCTCTGATTTGCACCCTCACCCTGGTGTCATTTTCTGGAGTCAGAAACTGGAGTCAGTTTGTGGGATGGCAGCACAGGGCTGCCAGAGAGGACAAGGACAAATGTACAGCTCTAAGGCAAATTGAAACCTTGAGCAGAGTGCAGTCCATGGAAAAATTCCAGGTGACTTGAAGGATTTGATACAGAAGTAAAAAACCTTTAATATATTATGCAGAAAGTGCTGCCAAACACATGCTGGTTTTATCCTGATTCAAACAATAAACTTCTTCCTAAACACTGAATCTTTTAGCTACAATAAAAGGATGCAAAAGCGTGTTATGAGGTTGGAGAGACATTTACCAAAGTCAAGGAGCAGGCACACCTGAGCTCATGCTGAGGGGCTGCCTGAGGGGCTGCCCCAGGCTCTCTGTGACTGGGACACCCTGGGTTTCGGTGGTCAGTCCCTGCCTGTGTCCCCTTGGACCGAGGCTCAGCAAACCCCTCCCAGTGCACTGCCAGGCATGTCCCCTGACTCCTGGGAGAGCTTGTGACATAAACCCTAACATACTTGATTGCAGGGCTTACAGTTCGCTATAAGTAAATGAATTAGGTATAATTTAATATTTGATTGTAAGATTTACTGTTCTGCCCTTTACAGCTTCACAGGTGGACACCCAGTAACTGAGCGAGAGGAAGAGCCCCATTAATTCCCAGCAGCATGGACGGGCTGTGGCAGCACCGGGGTGGGGGGGAAACCTTCCACCAGCTCCAGCCTGAGCCCAGCCCCTGCTGGGGAAGATGAAGAAGCTCCTCCTGGCTTTAGGGGGCAATTATTGATCTTTGCTTGTAGTCGATGCCTGGAGCCACACGCACCTTCTCCGTCATGGAGCAGAGCAGAGTTCAGAGTCTCCTCACAGAACTCGGCTTGGTTTGACACAAAACCCAGCAACAACTGAGGCTGCTGTTACAGACTGAAATTCAGCTTTGCTATGAGTTTGAAACTCTTTCATTTTGAATAATGTAACCTAATTTTTATAAGACATTAAAGCTCAGTCAGAATCCGAATTTGAAGCAGTGCCCCAATATATTTTAGCAACTTCCCAATCCTAGATTGTATTCACACACTTGCAGAAATCGGAGGCTGGGGCTCACCTCCCTTCTTGCCTTCAGCTATGTAGAGAAGGTTTTCCCTACTATAACATTAAAAAAATCATCCTTTTGTGTAGTGTTTTAGATCAAGTGCTCCTCAAAGTTCTCTAATCATGTTGTCTGTTGCAACACTATTCTCTGCAATCTGTAGTTTAGTTGGCATATTTGGGTCCTTCTCCAGGATGGGTTCAAACACAGTCTGATTCCTCAAAGTCCCATCCTGTGGGAATTACATTTGCAGTGTGAGCTCTTCCCACAAGCTGCAGATAAAAGTCTGCAGGTGTCAGTGCCAGGGGAAAGCTAATAATAGAATTCCATTTTGGACTCTTTTTTTGGGATTTGGCTAGTTCAGGTACTGAGTTCCAAATGCTGCCCCTTGTCACTTTGTGCCAATGCTTAGTTTAACCTTGAGTGGTTGCAGGGATCTTTCTTGGAAACATCTCATTTCAACCAACCAAACAAGCCTTTTGGGAAGGTAATGCCCTTACCCTGCTGCAGACTGAGCTCTGACCAAGCAAACCCAAATTATCTTCAGCTGCAGAAAACATCACTGAGGCTGGCCTGGCCTGGCCTTAGCCTCACACACCCCTCAGACAGGCAAATCCCATTCACCTGAGTGGGATTTCAGGTTAAACATCAGCCGAATGCTGAGAGCTGCAGAGCATGGCAGAGTATTGCCAGCGATTCCACATTTCAACATCATTTATATAACTTTTTCCTTATTTAGTAAAGCAGGAGATTGAGCAGGAGCTTTAAGCCCACCCCCAGTGGCTTCTCTGTGGCTCCAGGCACCCTAGAGCCTTGTGACCCTGCAAAAGCCGTACCCAGAGAGATCCACTGCTGAGACATGAGTCTCTCAGAACTTGGGACCTCAGCACCCACTCTGCACTCATTTTCTCTTTCAATTATTTTCCAAGCTGCTGTAAAAACAATCAAAACAGCCACCAATTAAATCTTTCCCGTTATAAAAGAGATATTTGAAATGGTAAATGACTTGTGAATGAATAGTGCATTATGTCTGTCCAAGTTGGTTGCAGCACACTTAGACCATGGAAAGGTCCCACAAAAGTCCTGCTGGCTTTCCAGCCCCTCCAGCTCTTAGAGGAAACAGGGTACTTCTGCGGGATCACTTCATGGGGGTTCAACCTTCCTTTGATACTCAAAAAATTATTTAGGGATAAATCTTGCTTTGAAAAGTAAATACCATTTTCCCCTGCATTCACGCAAGGGCTCAGCGGAGCCAGGCGATACTCCTGTACTGCCGCTGCAAATTTGTCCCCAGGACTTGGCCCGGGTGTTTGAGAGTTTCCCCCTTCCTTCCAGTTAGACAGTTTAATCTCTTGTTTCTTAATATACACACATATATATGTTTGTTTATTTTATTTTATTTTATTTTATTTTATTTTATTTTATTTTATTTTATTTTATTTTTCTAACAAAACCAAGCTGGAACCAGCACTTTGGCAGCTTGTGGTGGTGCCGCCCTCCTGTGGCTGGAGAACCGCTCAAGCTGGAACAAAACCAGCTTCAAAATCTGATGAAACATCACTGAGTCACCAAACAGGTAACACCAGATGAGACCAGAGTAAGGTGGGCACAAACAGCCTGGACACACCAACTGGTCTCAGTAACTCCCACCAAGGGCTATTGGCTCTGTAAAGTTCATCCATGTCAAAAGTTTTCCGAGACAGGAGGTTTGGGATAAATGCTTCACCCCAGTGACTCACCAGCTTCCACCCCACGTTCCAGGTTTCCTAGATGTGCTATGGCAACAGCAAATGCAACACATTTTGTGGGGCGTTTCATATGCTAATCCCCCTTTGCTGAAGCAACACTCGGGACACCAGGCAAGCCACGGCAAGAGCATCAGCACCGAGCCCAACAACGGGCAGAGTCCACCCAGCCCCGGCACCGGCCTCGGAGCAATGCCCGGCCACATCAGGCACTGTGCGAGGACACCGGCAAGGTGCAAGTGCTGCTGCCGCACCCCGGACGCGCGGCCAAGGCCACGGCGCTGGTGACGCAGCTCCTGGCTGCGGAACGGGAATTGCAGGTGGGGGCCAGAGGGAAGAACAAGTGACATCAGCGCCAGGGCAGGAGGCGGGGAGTGCTGTTGGGAACCCACCATCGCCTGCCCCCTCACCATGCCAGGGCCCTGCAATCACCGCACTGGCATCTGTGGAGCAAAACCCGTGTGCCACAGAACCTGCGTGTCACAGATTCGGCTCCTCCGTGTCTCACGTAACAGCCAAAAATCGCACAGCAGGAAAGCGGTGACTGACGAGGGCAGTGACGCAGGTGTATTTTGATTCTCAAAAACCAAAATATATATGAAACTGCTCAATCAATCAACAACCCAGCAAAAGAGTTCTCTCTCTGCATTCCTGAGGAATGTCCAGAGCCAGCATTCTGACAATGAGCTGCACATTGTCAATGTTCTGCATTGACCTAGGCAGCCCACACTGCCGGGAGCAGCAAAATCACACCAATAGCTGCCCAAAAATGTGCATGCTTCTGAACGTTATAAACTGCAAGGGACTCCTGCTGCACCAACTAAGCCCTGGGTGAATTCAGAATTGAAGCACCCTTAATTCACTTAAAGGGATATGCCAAAGCCTCCCTTAATTGGATAAATCCCATTCCTTCATCTGAGAAGGTGACATTGCATGGCAAATAGTTCCAAGAAATTGAGTGGAACAAGGAAGAGTTTCCTGTTTTGTAAGTGATTTCCTGTGATGACAAAACCTAGCATGGGAGCAGTTGGCTGCATGGCTGGTGCTCGGGTTTTTTAGGTCTTTGTTGTTCCCAAGCAGACAGATGGAATTTGTCACAAGAAACCAATCAGGGACACTGAGACCCAGTTGCATTTCTAGGGATAAAATCTCAGTTTGAGGAGTCATTAGAAACCTGCCTCTCACAAGCACGCTGCCTGCAAAGTCACAGACCATTTCCCAGGCAAACCATTTCTTTAGAGCCTGGCAGAATGACCGGGAGGAGAGCAGTGGGAGTCGTGCACAGCGTCATTAACCCGAGTCAGTCCCTTGTCCCAGAGCAAAGAGGAGCTCATCACTTCAGCAGTCAGAAGGGTGTGGGACTTGGGAGAGGCCCAAAAGGAGCAGTCACGTAACTTGGCCTTTAAACCATCCAGTTGGTGTCTCTCTGGGGCAGACACGTCCCCCAGCTCTTCCAGTTTGAAGGTCAGGTTGAAAATCCCCTTTCTTCCCTAGAGAGGGGACAAAGCCTCCAGCTTTGTCCTCATAAGCACCCAGCAACACCAGCAGCCAAAATGAACTTCCAAGCCAGCACACCCTTCTGGTGCCTCCACCTCTATTCCAATGCTGCTCCATCAGGATACATTCTGGGAGCCCTGCTGCCTTCCCAAAAGGAGGCGGGGAGATGCTCCTGCCACGCTTCAGCTGAGGGGCTGCCAGGCATCAGGGGCTGCTGGGTATCGAGGGCTGTAAGGGGCTGCCAGTCCAGCACCCGGTTGCCTTCAGGGAGCATTTTTTGAGCTCTGGTAGGTGGAATTGCAAACAGGAAAGTGCTGAGCCAGCTGGGAACAAGCTGTTCGCCTGCCCCTGGAGAGTGTCTTTCTCCCAGCAATATTTTAATTCCAGCTCAAACTGCCAAGAACAGGAGCTCCTTAATCAGCAAAGCTGCGAGGAAGGGCAGCTGCCTGCATGCCATGGCAGGGTGTCCCTGTGGCTGCGCAGCCTCTGGCCACCACCCTTCCTTCTCCTGCAGCCGTCATGCTTGTGGGCAAGCTTGTGCCAACTATGCACAAATCCCTTCCCATGTCCTCACGAAGGCCAGCACATACCAAATCTGCCAGATCCTGCTGCAGGTCATGGCCTCCCCAGAAAGAGGGGCTGCTTTGGTGGACCACTGAACATCCCACTAGAGATGCAAATTTCCCTGACTTATGCTCTTCCAGAAAACTTGGCCTTCATGGTTTATCAAACCCAGTGCATTCCAGACAGAGGGATGATCTCCCCCATCAGCGCTTTGCCATTTCTCTGAGGTTTCCATTATCCCCGCTGCAGCACCCAGCAAATTCTGCCTTGTACCAAAAGCCATTTTTGTCAAATGAAGTTAAAAGGAAGTGGTGAAAAACTAAAAGCTCTCTATCTAATCCTGCCACCTGGAAAATCAGCAGATAAATATAATTTTGTAGTCTTTCAAATTAAATCAGATTCTGGGCATTCTGCTGTTGACTTTATCCAATGCTGAGTGATTCCACTCTTGAGCCCTGCTCAACCATGACTAGGTTTAGGCATGTTCTATTCCTGGCAAAGCAGTTCCGGTTCAGAGATGCTGCTTTTAATTGTATCTTCACACTATTTTAAAAAATTTTATAATTTGCCTCAGCCATTCCCCATTAATGAGATCTCAGCAGGAGGTGGCCTTTAATGGCAGAGCAGCTCATGCTATCACAGAGAGTGGAGGTTGGGGACCTGCACGTGGGTCACAATGTCTGTGTTTTTTGCAGCCTTTCCCCTCCCTGCGGCTCACACCACCACAGCTGAACCCACAACGGATCCAGCAGCCACCCAGCCTCCAGCCTGGGGGCTCCCACCTCAGGAACAGCTCTGAGCCCTGGCACTGCTGGGGTTTCTCACTCACGCTGAGGGCATGTGAATGCTCTTACTGTGTTTGCTGGGTTCCCTGGGTGGCTGTGCTCTGAACTCTCTCCTGGCTGCTGCTCTCCAGTGCTGGCCATGCCCAGGAGCAGTCACTTCCACCTGTCTTTTATGTTTTGTATAAAACTGACCTGCACGTGATTCTGTGTCTCTCTATTCTCCTTTCAGCATATCAAGTACAACCACGAGTCTCTCTGTATTTTGCTTTATTCTATTTTTTTCCCCTGATTGCTTTTCACATGCAAAGTCCAGAATGTCACATCTGATCTCCCCTCGTTTTCCTACAGGTTTTCTGGGGAAGCTTAGAAGTTGCATTAGAAGCAGCAAAAGTGATTGAAAGCGTGATGGTGCCGAGCAGTCAGCCAGGGCTCCTTCTCCCTGAAGCCTCGGTCTTTGAAGTCAGAGCTGTTTGGGAGCTCGAGCTCAGGCCAGCACTGGGCTCCTGCACTCACGATGGAACTGTGTCACCACACCTGCGCTGGCTGCACCTCCCAGGGTGATGGTGCTGCCAACGCTCACCTCCCTTTTCCAGGCCTTCTTTGCATATTCCCCTGGAACAGTTCAAAAAGGGCAAACACCTGCAATTCTCTCCTTTCAGGGTGAGCCTGAGCGCTCTCCAGGGAACTGCTGCTGTTTCCTGAACGAATTATGGACTGCAATTTAGTAATTATGGGCTGGATTTATCCCTCCTTAAGTAGCTTTCTCTGCAGAGAAATAACAAAGCTGGCTGAAGAAAACTTACCTGGGGCTGCTGAGATTTCTGTGTGAGACTTTTCAAGTTTTACTTTTAACAAGTTTAAGGATCATGAAATGTTTCTCTTCTTTTTCTGGCCTCGGAAGGAGCAGGACTGCTCACGTCCTACCAGGACTCCGGTTCTGCTGACCTCTGCAGGCAGTGAGGCAAGGCTACACAGGTGACATCAATGACAACAGCCATTTTTACAGCAAAACGGAAAGGAGATATTTTTCATTTCTTCAAATGAAAAAGCCCAAACAAACAAGAGTAAACATTAACGAGGTGGTTCATTCTGAGAAGCTTTTCTGGGATCAAGAGATACGATCTTACACATGGTGTTTTGGTTTGGTTTCTCTCTTGTTTTCCTAATTTACAATGTGTTTTAGCATCTCTGCAAAATATCCCTCAGGCTGCCAATGGCAACAGGACCTAGAGTGGTGATTTAACATGAGAGAATATGTTCTCTTACACCATTTTCTAACACTCGTCCCTTGTGCGGTGATGTCATTAAACCACTTAAAACCAGGTGCAGAGGCTTGATCTCCATCCTCTCCCTCTGGTGGTGGCCGTGGAGTTGCCCTTCTGTCACAGACCACCGCTGTCATTCAGCAGCATCTGCCTCTTCTCCACCACCTGGCCCCTCGCAGAGGTCCAGTCCCTCCTGGGCACCCAGCTGTGAGGGCTCCCAGGAGCTGGCCCTGCTAAGAGGATGAGGAAGAGGAGGACGAGGATGAGGAGGTCGTCTCCCTGGGAAGCACTGGCCTGGGACAGAGCACAAGTCCTCTGCTAACCTGAAGGCATTTTGCATTTGAGGGTAGTGACATTTACTGAGTCAGGCTGCACACGTCAGCATGGGCATACTGATATCACCCAAATGGACACTCACGGCTGCTCTAGAGATTTAACAACCATCATCATAATGAGTCTAAAGCAAAGGCTTTGAAAAAGCCAGCAACAATTCCTGCCAACCAGCATAACTGTACGGGCATGAGGGAGCAGAGCTGCTGGGAGGGCAGCCGGGCTCAAATGGATCATGGTAGGTGAGGAAGGAAAAGCTGAAAGCTGCTCCTTTGACCCAAATCTGGCGCTTTTCCATGTACGAGGAAGGCAGTTTGCACTGCTGCTCCAGAAGAAGATTAATTTATTGCTCCTCTCGGGGCAGGTGTTGATGGATTTTTTGTGGAACTGCAGAATTTCCCCAGACCTGAGATGAAATCAAATCTCCAGGAAATGTTTCACTCCTCATCTACAGCGCTATCTAGAAAAGGCAGGTCCTCAGGAGTATGGCTTTGCCTGCAATCATCTGCAGCAGTTTGTTTTGTCTCCTTTAAGGAGACTTGAGAGGGCAGTAAGAGACCATTTCAAGGATCCAGAGGAGAGGGCAGGGTTTGATCTCTCTCCATGGCCTTGTATGTCATTACTGGCAGGAGGGAAGGAGGCAATACCAGGTACAAAGACTCAGAGAGGTTACAAGAAGTTATGCAAAGCCAGCAGACAGAAACCCATCTCTGCCTGGATGTGGGGGAGATGTGGGAACTGCCATGCTCGGAGGTAGGACCAAGGCCACCCACCAACCACTCACTGCTGGGGCACATTCCCCTGGACTCAGGCACAGACTGAGAGAGGAAGAGCAATCTCTGCCTCCAATGAGCACAGCTGGAGGATCAGCTCCATCCACCACCTGCTTTTAATTTTCTCCATTCCTCTCCCGTCCCCACGGGCAGAAAGCTGGGCACTGGGCAGCGTGGGTGGACGGAGCGGCTCTTGGCAATATCAAGCTCACCTGTCTTAAACTCCACAGTTTGAAAGCCAGACTCCACAACACTGCCACTTGGAGAATTTCTTACAAGTCATCTAGTTTTAGTGCTATTCTATTTCATTTGCTACCTCACCTTAATAACTTTTTAGCACTCATTCTGTTTGCATTTCTCTCTCTTTTCATTTTCATCTGTTCCTGATATTTTATTTTTCCAATAAACTAAGTAATTTAATGGCCCTAATCCCAAGCCTCCTATTTAGAGCATGGATGTGGAGGCCGCAGAAAGAAGCCTCAATTTAAATCTGTCAGTCAAACATAACTTAATCTATCATCTTCGTTATGTCTAAAACTGCTCCATGGGAAGGAAACCATGACTGAGATTCAATTTAACTTTAAAATATCCGGGTTTACACCTTTCTAATGCTCGCTCTTCTTATGCACAGGCTGTTAAAAAATGGGAAAGTTATACAGGCCTTGGACAACACAAATTCACAACAGTTTAAGTCCAGAGGTGTTTGCAGAGGCTTTGAAGGGCCTAAGGCCACAGTCCCGGTACCATTGCCATGGCACAGGCACTGTGATGCAGCTGTGATGCTTTTCTATTGGTTTTGTATTTCTGGACCTCTACAAAAGTGAAGGGAATTAAAGACACTGAAGATAACTGCTTCTCTTTGTTACCTTTCCTGTCTGCTGTCAGACAGTCCACGGATGTACTGGAGGCTATGGCTCAGGGCTGAAGCACAGTCCCAGGCACATGTAGGCTGGACAAAGCCAAGGAGCTCTGCAGTGAGGACGCTGAACAGGGAATGTTCCTCCCTGCCGTGGCTCCATGTCCTTTGCTGGCTCCGTAGCAGATAGTGTTCACCTGTAACCATCAGCCCCAGGACACATGCAGCACCTGCAGATCCACCCCTGAGCACAGCAGGAAGGCACCTCACTAACAGCCGCAGCAGGTAATTAACCACCCGCGCTGCTTGGGGTCAGTGGTATCAGGCAGAAGCAGAAAATGTTCAACAAGACTGGCAGCACGAGAAAAGAGCTCCTGAAATCAATCATGCGAGACAGCAGCTAATTAGCAGACATTGTGCCTTCCCAAGCCCTGCTCCCGTGTCCCTGGGTGTTACAGACGTGGCAAGGGTTTTTCGGTGGCTTGAGCCCCTTGGGTCACCAGGCTGCTGTGTGCTTCCAGCACGGCCAAGACTCCCCTACAGCATTTGGTTTGGAACTTCAGTCTAATTTACATTTTCTCCATTTCCCTGGGATCAGGACCTGCACAAACAAACCCTTGTGTCCTCTTCCATGGCTGGGATCAGAGGTTGGGGAGAAGCTCGTGGTGTGAGGACTCACTGTCCTGAAGCACCAAGTACTAAACAACTGTGCTTCCACAGCATAATGAGTTGTGTTAATTAGATGCCATTCTTCATCAATCATTAAGGAACTTGCATCAACGTTTCACCACCAGCTGGATGTTGAGTGTGTGGCTAAGGGGTCTCTGCACCTCCACAGCTGCAGCAGAGCAGTGCAGGGCACATTTACAAAGACATTGCGAGTGCCAGAGCTCCAGAGCCTCAGAACTGGGGACATCTGTCACAGGCCTCTGCTCATCTGGGTGTATCTTGGGGTAAATCTGCAACACTGAACCAAGTGATTTCTCCTCTAGAAAGTTCTCGTGGGCTATTTGTTTATTGGTGTCTAGTCCAGCACTGATGGCTCTGTGGCAGAAGCTCAGACTCAGCTGTGTCAAAGTCCAGAGAAATCACTGTGCCATTCTGCCCTGAGCTGGAGCATCCAAAAGCTGCCACAGTCAATATATTCTGGGCTGCAGCAAACAGCTTGACAGCTGGGTGCAGCAACCATTTAGCAGATAACCACATTTTATTCTGACCCTTACTTCATCCTGCAGCAATTAGCCAGGAAAAAAGGGCCTTATCACACTGTCATTTCAGCCTTGTGTTCCAGAATGTTTAGGGAGGCAGAACCTAGACGTAGCTTCTGGATCCTGAGTGAAAACACCACTGATGTCTGCTAGTTCACATCAGTTTTCACAACTACAGCATGAGGGAAAATCTACTATTGGGTTTAGCCACCTCAGAGGATTTTGAACAGATTTTGAACAAATCTGAAGCAATCCAGTGAGCCCTGTGAGGAGGCAGCTGCACTCTTGGCAGTGCAGTGCAGCCACCCTGGCCTGGGGATGAGCCCCCCACCAGCACTCAGACATTTATTGCATGTTAGGTCCCTCCCTTTGCTCCACCTTAAAATAAAAACATAAATTTGATGTCCCTATTCTAGTTTTCTGAAATGATGTCTTCCCCTTAAATATCTTCTCAATAGTCCCAACCCCAAGCCCGGCTCTAATAAAAGTGCTCTTTATGGTTATTAGACAAGTGAGATGTCCCTGGACTGAACAAATACCTTCAAATCTCTGCCCAGAACTCGCTGGGAGTGGAAATCAGCTTCTTCCTCCCCAGGTACAAATCCATAATGAAGATTTATTTCCGAGGCAGTGGAAATGAGGTAATCCCTCTCCTTCTTAGAGGTGAGATAAGGAGAAAGAAAAAAAAAAAAAAGGAAAAAAAGAAATAGTACAAGTTAATAGTGAAGCATCTGGAAAAGCAAATGATTTGCTGGAGGTAGGGGCAGGAGGTCAATGGCATAGAACAGTTTTGAGTAATAAGGGCAAAATGATGGATAGCATGTGGCCCTTCCTTGGGTTCAGCCTCCTCAGGGGTCCTGCAGCACCTGGGAGCAGACACCAGCCCTCGGGACAGCCAGCACCCGGTTACTAGCAGTCTCTCATTATTCTTGATTGCTCTACCATCCACCAAAAGTAAATCAAATACTGAAATCACCTGGGGAAGCACTGAGGAACCATGTGCTGTTTCTGCCAGCTGACAGACAAATACTCAGGACAGACAGACACCGATGGGCCTGGAACAAGCTGGGGTTGCTCTGGCATGGGATAAATCTGCAGTTGTGGGGATGGCTCTTTTCTGCTTGTTTTGTTTCAGTAAATTCATTACTATAATAACACTTTTTCTGTAAAGAATATAAAATTGCCATGAAATGAAGCAGATGATGAGAAATTGTATCATTGGGGAAACCAAACTGGTGCCCAGTCTCTGCTTCAGCAAAGCCACAGCAGATTTGTATTGCCCCCTGCAAATGCAGTGACTTGAGAAACTGTGTAAATTAGGATAAAGGTGTGTATTTATGGGAAGAAATTGAGAAAAACCACCTTGGCTCTCTCCTGGGATTCATACTCCAGGTTTGTTATTGGCTTTGCTCTCTGCCAAGCCCCAGCAGCTCACAGGCAGAAACTGTTGATGCTACAGAAAGCAAAGTCATGCAGAGCAGTCAATGGGAAATAATGGATATCAATTACACAGCTTCAACTGCCGACTGGATCAGGTTTTATAACTCTTTACTCTTGTGGTCTTCTTAATAAAGCCATTGGGAGATGTGTCATATCCTTTATAGCAATATGTTTCAATGTTTTATTTCCCATAGAGGAGCAACTGGCCACTTTTCAAAATGCTCCTTGGAGTCTCCCACAGCCTCATGAAGGAATCAAAATTGGTGTGAGATGAACATGAGCTACCTGTTCTCTAATACAGGGACCCCTTTGCCATAAGATTCAGATATTGCTGCTGGAAATCAGATGGATTCCTTCCCTTCTGCTTCAGTGCTGTTTATGACACAGGGGCAGCTTCTGAGGAATGTGGGAGCCTCATAGTGAGGTGCTCAAAGCTCAGGTCACCTAACAGAAAATCACACATTGAGGACAACCTACATTTTTGTGGCAGGCAGAAAACAGCATCACTCTGCAGGGGTGTGAGATTTTCCAGCCCTGCAAGTGCAGGGAAAGAGCAGACACATCACTCAAATGCAGGTAAAAAATTATATTGAACAGGGGTTCTAAACCCCCTCATCTTTGTCTATCATCACTTGCATTTTTATTTAAACCAGCCACCACCTCAAGCACTAGAAGCAGAAATGCAGCCTTCTTCCATGGCACCTTCCCCATGGTAAATCTAATTAAACAGCCATTAAAATGTCTTAGCTCGGTTGTATCAAGGTGACCTGGAGCTCCTGCTAAATGTTAGCAACAGCATTCCCACAAACTGGCATCTGAGAGGGAACAGGCAGTACTGTTTCTCCTGATGTGGCCTTTAGATGAATGTAGTTATTAAAGTGCTTTGTGTACCACAGATTTCCAAATAAATGAATCTGATTTTCTGGCAGCTGAAGTGCTCCGTGTGCCCCTCCAGTGCTCCCAGCCAAGGCTGGCATCCCAGTGAGCATCCTGGCTGGACTCTGCTTCTGCAGCACTCTGAGCAGGATGCCAGCAGCCATGGAGGCTGGCACACGTGCACAAAAATGCACAGGCAGTGTCGCTAAAAGCCTGGCCAGAGCAAAGTGCTAAAACGTCAGAAAGGAGAGGAGAGAGGGCAGAGTCTTACCTGCAACAGCCAGAGCAGCTTCCACCTCTCTGGGAGGTCACTCCACCTGCAGACAACAAGGTTGATTGTTTCCTAGCCCAAGTAAACACCTGGCTGGGAGTTTAAATATCTTTAAATCCCTAAGTCTCACTTCAGATTAAAATCTGGAAACGTTTCCTTGATTTACACTGGCCTGACCTCCAGTATCAGAACCACAGACAGTTCATATTCGTGATACAAAACTCTGTAGACCAAATTCCACATCCCTCCTCACAACTAGACCTGCTAATGCCCAACAGAGAAATATTTGTTTTATAAGCAATTTATCATGCTCAGGTTAATGATAGCAAAATGCTAATGATGAGACTGAAAACTGAGAACAGTGTCTGTTGATTACTGCAGGTTTTTATCATGCACCCTAAGAAGTATCATTATGCTAAAGAAAATGTTCACCAGGTACTAAAACAGACAGATCTGCAGCTAAAAACCTACTTCCTTTGGTTGTTACCTTATGTTTGACTTCACAAGTTTATTCCCTTAACTGCAGCTACAGTTAAAAATAGGAAATATCCCACCAAGCTGCAAACTAGCTGAACAGGTGGGAAATGTCTCACTTCCCCCTTGCACATGTCAGCAGCCACAATTTGGGCACTGGGGCTACACAACGGTAGAAATCTCCCCCTACGCTGTGTGCAGGGGGGCTGGAGAAGCTGGAGACACAGGAATGATGAATTCCCAGATGCAGTTATAAAGGAATGAACTAAGTTTAAAAACAAAATAGAACAAGGAGAGATGGAGCCAGGCAGTAGCACAGAGCTCCTGTTGCCTGGGCTTTGGCAGCCCTGGAAAGCCTTGGAAAGGCAAACACCCTTTCTGTGCAGCCCACACAGGTTTGCTTGGGGCACCCTGACAGTGATCACACATTAAACTCTGGGCTCAGCCCAGGGTACGACAAACATGCTTCAACAAATGACAATGTGCACCAGGTTCATCATAACTTGGGACCAGCTTTACACAGTCCCTGTGAGCCGTTGGAGAAGCCCGGCCAATGTCCTTCCCAACATCACCATGTCTCCAGAGGATTAACCGTGTGATCCAGCATTAGCTGGGTCAGAGCTGGGGCTTCTGGCTGACGAGAGCAGCTGACCGGTTTGCTTCTAACACCAGCACCAGATGCCTGTGGGACTGAGTCTCACCTGGGCAATTTTAAAAATTCTGCTTTTATTTTCAGATCTTTGTTGTTCTGTCCTGGTTTGCATTTGAATTTCTGATTAAAACACTTTTTTTTATGAATCCTTCAGCTATTATGATACATCTCTGCTGAGTAGGGAAGGCACAATAAAACTAATTAAGTGCCATCTAAGAACTTTGCCATTTACAGAAATACATTAAACTATGAGGGACAGCTCTTTCAGAATCATTGCAAGGGGTGCACAAGTAGCTGAATTTTCCTGTGATGGACAGTCTGGTATCAGGGCAGTCAGGAGGGAGCAGGCTCATGGGCAAAGACCAGCACAGCATGGCACCCTGCTTGGTAGGTGGGAGAGGACACGTATCTGCAAGCGCTGGTTTTGAGCAAAGATGCAGCGAGGGAAGGGGATGATATTCACAGCAGAGAAAGGGGGTGACGTACACAGCAGAGAAAATGGGGTGATGTTCACAGCAGAGAAAGGGGGTGATGTTCACAACGAGGGAAGGGGATGACGTACACAGCCCAGGTATCACTATCTGCTCAGCTCCAGCACAGAGTACACACAGTGTGGGGTTCACAGCCTGTCCCTACAGGGTGAGAAGCTGATGCCGAGCTGGGCACAGCACTGCTCTACCCACCCCCTTCACCTGGGGCAGAGCATGTCCCAGGCTGCTCCCACCAAACCACTTTGTCACTGCCACCAGGAACACTGAGAGGAACAAGAGCAAAAGAAAGCGAAGGGCCAACATGGAGGATTGCTCTTGGAAGAGACATGGGATATAAGGAGCAATTCTGTGCAGAAATCTACTGTCACAGGGGGTAATGAATTAAATGAAGTGGAAAGCATGGCATGAACGGGAGATTTGCTGCAGTGACTAATGTAATTAACCTCTATTGAAATAATGAAGCCTCCTAATTTGTGCTGCATGAGCAGTACAACCGCAAGGGCAGGTGTGGGCAGCCCCGCACCGGCTGTGGGCAGCACACACCATGCTGAGGGCCTTGGGATCTCCTCTGCTCTGTGGAGCTGCTTGGCGTGTGCTGCAAATAAACCCCACAGGTTTAGGAAGAAAAAGTCGTGATCACAAATATCCTACAAAATGCTATGGCCCATTCCTCTTGGACTTGACCTGCCTCCTCATAAACTGTGACATTTTTTCTTCCTTCAGCACAGGATCGCTTTATGCCAGTCAGAGAAGCAGGGTTTGTTGTCTCTAGTTATTAATTTACTTTTATTGACTGCAGTGCCTTTCCTCGTTTTATTACCCAATAGCTCACACCAGCAGAACAGCTTTTCTTTTCGGCTACACAGAAACATTTGACTTTCCAAAGCAGGCACCAAGGAGAGGCAAAACCACTGCGGCTCCTGCTGGGTGCATCTGCTGCCCCGGCCCCTGCTGACCCCAGGGATACCTTCCACCAGACCATGGCTCTCACAGCCCCATCCAACCAGCAAAAATGCTGATGCCTTTTCCCCCTTTTTCACTGCTCAAGGCATATGATGAAAAAGCATAAGATTTAGATTGATTTTTTTTCTGTCCTAAAAATATGCTCTGAAACGCTTCCATTGTCCATGTGCTGCTCCCTGTGATAAGGCACATTTTCCCTCTATAGCAATTATTTTGAACACCACTATTAGACTGACTGTGAAAACCCAAGAGCACCACAGAAGGTTCTGGGGATATTAAACCACCAGGTTCCCTGCTGCTGACGGACACGTCCCGCTGCGGCACAGCGCTTGGCCCGGCATCCTGCTGCGGCCGGGACAGCAGGGAGCTGGAGAGATTTTTTTTTTTTTTTGAGAAAACAGACCGCTGAAATGAGTCTCTACTCAAACAACTATTTGTGCTAAAGCTAAAAAATAAAAAATAAAAGTAGCTCAGCTGCTTGTCTGACTTTGAAGCCCAACAGAAGAAATTCCCTGCTTTGCTGGAGCTGTCAGGAATGGGCAATGCAAGGTGATGGCTCAGAAGGGCATGGCAGCTCAGCAGGGACAAGATGCCTAGAAGCTCTGTCCCACTTCTCATCACAGTTAGGGATGTGCAGGACCCAGCTGGGAGCAGCACCTCTGGGGCGGGGCATTAGCAGTGGGCCAATGCCAGGGTGAGGGGAAGATCAGACGCTGGTGATGGCCCAGTGCTGCTGGTGGTGTGTGCAGCTGTGCTGAGGCTGGGTGAACACACCCCCGCTGGGGCCATCGGGCTGCTGCTGGATTAACGAGAGGCAGCATCAATTCTAATTCACTGCATCCCTGTCAGCAGTGCTGAGTAACACAGCTGCTCTCTAAATTTGATTATAGCTAAATCACCGCTGAAGATAACTGGGGGACGTGTCATCAGTCTTACATCAAGTACAGCATGTATTTTGTCTTTCAGTCATATTTACTTTTACTTCACAAAAGGATTAAAAGACGTTTACAGTGATATGCAACAACTGTTGTGAGAAGGTGAGAATTCAACTGAGAAAAAGAAAGAGAAAAAAACCCCCACAAATAGGGAAAAATGAGCTCAGCACTGTCTTATCCTCCCTTTCTCACTCTGCTGTAGATGATTTTCTAAATTCTGCTCATGGCCACAGAGGAATTCCTAAGAAGAAGCTTAGAAGAAGTACCTCCAGAAGTGCCCTGGTCCATGTGTAGGAACCAGAAGAGGCACTGCGGCCCTCGGCATGGAGACACAAGAGCACAGGGCACTGTCCTGCTCCCACAGGCTGCCAGAAACCCACCACTGCCTGACCCCTGCTGTGCTACAGGTGCTGACCAGGGCCCCTCTGCATCTCAGTGCTGTTTGCACGTACCTGGCTTCCAACACTTATTGGTAGTGAGGTGAAATTTGTAGGAGAAAACCTCTGCTATGGAGGAGATGCTCACCTTTGAGACAGCCATCCATTGCTCAGTTGTGCATGCAGCCTCTTCCCACACCCCTTTCTGGTTCTTCTCTTTTTTCAGGTTTGGAAGCTGGGACAACTGTTTTCCATTACGCAGTCTGTGTTTCGACAGGTAAAGGACCAGAGCAGAGATCCAGGTACAGCAAAGCACTGGCCAGCAGTTCTTGGTCCTGTACCTCCAGCAGCTGCTGAAGGACAAGGCAGGGCCATGAGGAATTCCTGGTGGGTGTAGCTGAGTGCCAAGCCCAGCATCTCCATCTGCTGGCGTTCAAAGCCCAGGACACGTTCTGATCAGCAGATCTGTGGGTCTGTGCTGCACCACGAAGGTGTGAGGAGTTGTCCCCCAGCCCTCCAGACTAACAGGTACAGCATTTCCCCTGGAAATACCCAGGCACAGAGAGACCCTTGGATGCTTCTCCAGAGCCCCCAGCTCTGCTCTTGAAAGAGGCAGAGCTGAAGATATTAAAGGTTTGTTCATTTGTTTGGGGGTTCATTTCCCTGGAAGACTGACAGGCTCCCACAGAGTGTTTATATGAATCCATTGAGTCTCTATATTTAATTACACTCGACTGAGTGCATTAACACAACCATGAATTTTTAAAAGCTATCAGTTTTATTCTGTTTGACTCCAAACCTGACAGTGTGAGTTGCTTTCCAGCATATCCTTTCCTCCAAGCCCTTTTCCCAGGTGTCTGCAGCTGAACTCTGGCAGCTTCTGAACCTGAGGAGACACCCCCCACGCCCCCCCTCCAGCAAAGCTACACCACCAGCAGGAAAACACCAATTCCAGCCCACAGGCCCTGTAGGGGATAATACATGTGCCCTGAGTCACGACAGGAAAGGCTAATTATGAGGGAAGAAATACATTAACAAGACTGAACTGGCTGAAAGATGAGCCCCGTGCACTAGGTCGGCAGCACTTCCCTCTCTAAACCACTGGCTCCATTAGAAATGGCCTTCATTCAGGAATAGATGAATTTAATTCCCAGCTGCTCATGCAGAGCATGGGACAACACACAGCTCCCCCCAGAGACCCCCGATCTGAGGGAGTGCCCAGCCTGCCCAGGCTCTGCTCTTTTGAGCAACCAACTGCAAGTAGGAACTGAGCACCTTCGAGAGCTTGGCCACAGCTGAGGGTGCTGGGCTCATGTAACTCATCCTGATCCATTTCCTATGCTCTGGAAGGAGCCAAGGCTGCACCCAGCTCCTCTCTTACTGCATTTGAGGCTCTTCCATCCTCTGTATAATCATGTCAGTCCATTCCCCACTCCAGTCTGCAGCCCTGTGATAAGACATCACCCAACCTTTACAGCCTGGATTTCACTGTCCCTGATTTTCCTCATGTACTTCCTTGTCATCCTTCTCAATGGGATTTTTTTTTTTTTTAAATGGGGGATTTTTGAGCTTGTTTCTTGAAACACAGTGGTGGAAGTTTAATTGTCAAGGGTACAAAGTTCTAATGCCAGCGGCAGGGAAAAAGCTTCAATACCTTCAAAAAGTCACACCCCAGGTGCAATCACCTGGGATGTGACAGATGCTTTATTGCAGCCACCAGCCTCTGCCATGCACTCATCAATGAGCTGTTTCCAGAACGGTCCCCATGGCCAGGATGGCTGGCATCAAAATTTGGCCATGAAAAAGTCGACCGACCACGCGTCTGCCGCCAGCAGCAGCAGCAGGTGTTAAAATCTTTGGCAGTGATACTTAAACCTGCTCTCTGTGGCCTCCAATTGATACTGCACAAACAAGGCAGCAAGAGATTTGAAAAGGCAAGTGGCAAATTCCAGATTTTGGGACAGAAAAGCACAGCTCAGCCAAAAAGGGGTTGCAAGAGAGATTTGTAAGTAGGATCTGTAGCACTAGGAATGTTGTTTGCACTTACTCCGGACAAGAAAATATAAATTTACTCCAACAGTTCCCCTGTGTCTCAGCTCAAAGACTAAGGTTTATCTCTGCTTCTGCACTGACTGCAGTGCTGGGGCAGAAGCAGGAGCACGGCTGATGAGGGGCAGCAGCATTCATAGACGTTATGGCAGCGGAAGGAATGATCCAACTCAGGGACTGCTGTTTGCTGTGATCAGCACAAAACCTGCGCACCCAGGGTACCCCAGGCGCAATCACCCACCCACCTGCAAACACGGAGGTACATCGATTGGCTTAAAATTGAGTTTAAAGCAGGGTCTCACCAATTTGTATCCCAGCCAAGCCCTTGGACAATGACGCTGGAGACATTTAACCAACTTGACTGTGCCTGTATAATTTGCTCCTCTCTGGCTCACACACACCTATCATTTTCCCACAGTTTGTTACCAATAAGTATTCACATATTTCATTTCTGTAAGGGCAAAGCAGAGTGTTACTCATGTTTTGTTTCCCTTCACATACATATCAGACATTTACTGAATACAAACCTGAATAAGCAGGTGCCACCAAAAGCTGCAAAGCAGCATTTCACAGGGAACAATGTACAGGGGCTGCCACATTTGGAGCAGTTGTGCAGCATTAAACCCCACCAGCTGCATGGAAATAATGAAGCAGAGGGACACCAATGCACAACCAGAGATGTGAGTTCCAGTTCCCACGCTGGGACACATCTGCCTGCAGAGACCATCCTCACACAACGCTCGACATTTGGTTTCTGCTAAACTTAAGCTGACCCTGCAAGGTCTGGGCTCTGGTAACACGAGTCACAGCACATCACCACACTCCTCCACAAAGTCTTTCTGGTATAAGACATAACGGGAGGAAACTGCAAAGATTCTGCTGGCTCTGACCAGCTTTTTTTGTTTAAGATTTTTTAAAAATACCCTCCTACACACACACACAGCCCGGCTGGTAGAGCCACTTGCTCCACACGTATCGTAAGGAGGCTGTAGAGCACAATGTTGGGAGCATTTATTTTTAACAACTCCTCCTGTGTATTCAGGAGGGCACACAGGAAATGCCAGGAATAAATACAAAACTTTCTGATGGTGAACAACAGACTGGCAGCCCACAATGAGAAGTCATTTATTAGACACTGCAGGAAGAACTGCTCTGCCTGTTAGAGTCTGTATTTTTTATACCACCACCTTGCAGGATAAGTATGGGTCCCTTAAGGTTTTCATTTAGGTCTAAACAAACCCCCCCACAGAAAGCAGCACACTTCCAACTTAAATGCCTCTCTTTTGAGATAATTTTGTTTACTACACAAAAATATAAACTATCCCAGAAAGCTGCTCTGGATGACTTTTAAGGGTTTTTACCTCTCAAGCAGGTTTCTTGGAAGGATTTCACTATGTGGATGAAAGACTGTTTCATCCACCTATTATTTAGAATTTATCCCTGTGCGTGCCCCATGAAGAACTAGCAGATTTCCAAAAAGTGAACAGCTTAAATGCTACTGACAACACACATAAACGCAATATTTTACTTTCAATAAGCTGCCAATTTAAAAAATTAAGTGGCATGAAGTACAGCAGGAGGGGAGTCTGGCATCAGCAGGGTGGACAGGGAGGTTTTCCTGTTAACTGGAGTCTTTCCCACAGCCTAGAGAGAGGCAGCATCATGTGTTATTTTTAATCTGCTCAAATACATTATTTAAATGCTGTGAACTTTCAGTAAAACAGGACCATCTTATAAACACTTGAAAAACATGCAAAAGGCAGCTGCTGCAGGCAGGTGAAACCATATTCTGGAGATTAACAGCACCTGAACTTTTGAAAAGCTGCAGTCAGAATGGCCATCGAGCAGTTGTTCCAGACTGTACTGCCTTGTACCTTGTTTTCTGCTGCGGACCCAGCCAAGTCAGGCTTTAAATAGGTGTTTAATCGTTTGGTAAATGGGGCAGTTTATTACCTTCTTGCAATTCTGCCTTTCACCTGCACTGCAGCAAAGCAGCACGACTGCTGTAGCACAGACCCTTTGCACTTGCACTTACAGACACCTCCTGGAGCAATTCCCAGGAGAAGGGGAGCAGGTGAGAAACCACTCTGGACACCTTCAGAAACAGCTGCACTGGGTGGTGGCTTGAATGGTCTCAAGGTCTTGCAGCTATAAAAGCTTTTATGACTATAAAAGCTCTCAGTAGCTGCCCATAAACCTTTTCACAATTTAATGGCACTAGAAGGTGGCCGAGTTAATTACAGAATCCCAAAATGGCTTGGGTTGGAAGGGACCTTAAAGCTCATCTAATTCCACCCCCTGCCATGGGCAGGGACACCTTCCACTAGAGCAGGTTGCTCCACAGCCACTGGCAGGTATCTTGGGCACAGAGCAGGTGCCATGCATTGGTGAGGCTCCTCTGTGCTGCCCTGGGGCTGCGGGTGGAAGCGTGACCCATCCCAGAAAGCATCCCCCCTGTGCTGGGGATAGCTTGGACTGCATCCCCAGCCTGGACTGCATCACCTGGCTGCCACCATGCTGTCCCTGGCATGTCTCTCCAGCCTCAACAATGAGAGATTTCCATCTGTTCCCTGGGCACTGCACCAGCTCTTGCCTTGCACGTGACACTAATTATCAGCATGGAGTGATAAGCATCATTAGAACTGGGGAAGTAACAAGGTATTACTAGTGACTCCTTATTAAATTAGTACAATTCTTAAACCTTTGGACTGTTTTCTAGAATTGGTAATAAACTTTGTCTAAACATGTCAAAATTTGACCAGCCAGCACTACACCTCTGAAAATTATCAGGAGCAATCCCCACTGGACATGCACATCCTGGCTGCCTCACCCATAAGGTATGAGCAGGAAAGACAAATGATGGACAAGACATCTTTTTGACTCCCTGTTTTGTGCCTCTGCACAGCCCAGAGACCTCTCCCCAGGGAACAAACTCACTTGCACACAGATGAGAGCAATGGGGAGACATACAGGACTGCAGGAGCCTGTCCCTGAAGAGGTTTTGCAGCTGAAGGAAATTAAAGCAGAGGAAAGTTGCAGCTAATAAAAGAGCTGAAGCTCCCAGTGTCAGAATCCCACAACCATACAGCTGAGTGGCAGGCAGTTTTCATCCTGTTTAGGAGAACCACAGATTTGTTTTCCTGCCTTAAAGTACATTGACTGTACAAAAACACTTTTCCCTTTAGTAACTCCAAAGGTGTTAAATTCAGTGAAGCAGAAGGTGAGGAGGGCTCAGGCAGCAGCGGGACACCAGCAGAGCAATCACATCAGGCTGGAGGGCACAGCTGAATTCTATTTTCCATTCTGCATGCGTCTGGTTTTTGTCAGATTTGTGGGCTTGCACCCTCCTGCTGAGCCCCTGGATGCCAAACGAGATATGGAGCAAGCTGAGTCTCTGGTTTTAGTCCCTGTCAGGCACACCCAGAGTCATGATTCCCATAAGGAACTTTTCCAAGAGATCCTGGATATTCTGCTGAGCAAGGGCTCAATGCAATAACTTAAATGGATGCTCTTTTCCCAGCACGTGCTGAGATTTTATTCCTCAATAACTAATTTTTAATAATAATTTCACACTTCTCTGTGGAAATAAACCACTTCAGTGAAGCAGCCATACCTTCCTCACTGTCTGCAACAACCAGCCTGAGTCATAATGATGTCATTTGTGGGATACATCACTAATGCAGTAGATGATCTTGTGGAATAATTTTGGAGCAGGCACTCTGAGGTTACCGAGCCCAAGACATGATCAGCAGCACTGACGTGTGGCCCATGTTTTACATGGCAGAAATGTAACATTTGGTGTAAATCAGGAGGAGGCGAGTGGTAACAGATGAGCGCAGCCTCCAGCAGTGCCCCGGTGCGAGGCAGGGCATCGATTCCAGCACGATGAGAAAATGCAGAAGGATGACACCTTCCATATCATTGATCCTATCTATTAGCAATAACCGCAGGTCACTCCATCCTTCCCAGCTGCCTCCTCGCCCATGGCACAGGCTCACAGGGTCTGCACAGGAGGGGATCAGCAGCCTCAGCATCCTACACCCACACACCTATGGCCACAAGGGACATTTGAGGTGGTGTTAACACATTTGCCTTTAAAACCCTCGGTGCCAGATGCAAGAAGAGCAGCTCCACATTCACACACAGCTAGGCTCCCCCTCAAAACACCCCATGACAACAGGAGTGATCCCGAGGGCTGCCTTGTCATCCGGTTCCAACCCTGGGATAACTGGAACCCGGAGCTCTTTCATTAACACACTCAATTCACTTTGCCCCAAATCCTCTGTGATCCGGTCTCACCTGGTCTGATCACAAGAACTGAAACCTGGACTTGTGATGGAGCCCAGATTAGAAAGCCAGTCCTCTGCGAGTCACAAGGTGGTGTTGGAGATTTTTTTAAATCTATTTCAAGTTACAGTTCATGCACTGTGGTTTAATTGCATTTGCCCTCAAGCCTTTCCATTAAAAATAGAACAGAAACCAGCACTTCCAGGATGGAAATGGGAATGAGCAAATGCCCTTTTAAAGAGGAAAATGCTATGTTTGGAGAGGAAGAATAATTATTGCCACAGGTATAATAAAGAGGGAAGGAGCCGGATTGTGTGTCATACCCAGGAGCCAAATGCAAGTTACTCAGACCTTTCAAAATGGGGTCACACTGTCACTGGAGGCAAAATGAGAACCGCAGGTTATGGCAGAGCTTACGGATTGATCTGTTTTACCTGTAACTCTGAGATGCAATGGTAAAAGCCCTGAGCTGGAAAGAATTCAATTCATGATTTTAGGGAACTGTCTTGGGAACTTTCCCTGCAATTCTGTTCCATGACATCACTGACATTAAACAAGGGCAGCCATTAGGAACACTCAGGGAAACCTGGGCCCCAAGGCAAGAGCCACAGGGGGACTTCAGGAGGACACAGCAGGGAAACTTTCACCCCAGCACCCTCCCCAGGCTCCTGAAGGAGGAGGAGCAAGGAAGACTGCCGAAGACATGAGAAGGAGCGGCAGCGCTGAGCAAGCTCAGACCTGCCCAGAGGTTTTGCAGCTCAAATGCTCAAGCCCCACCACCTCTCCATCAGGAAGCCCAGGGCAGGAGGACACTTCCCAGCCCAGCTGGGGTGCCTTGAGGAAGCCAGGAGCTGTGCCTGCCACTCCACTCAAGGCTACTTCTCTTGCCTTACACACTAAAAAATAGTTGTGACTCAAAATCTTGGAGGCTTGTGGCCCTGAGTATTAACCACCACATTCCCTGCTGACTACAGCTCTGGAATATTTAAAAAATTCTGATTGTACCTTCAGATAAATTATATCACACTTTCTGCAGTGCTATGAATAGAAGGTATTTTCATAAGAAAACCAGGAGGGAAGACACCCATTCTTGCTATATGAATAATATATGTCATCCTAAACCCAGACCTTGGCAGAGAGAAGTAAGTCACTCTGCACAGACTCAGAACAGTCTCATACAAATGACCTTCTCATCACTCTGAGTCTTTTGCTCCATATCCAGTTGTTCTCTCATTAACTTGGGACTTTTCCACGCTGCTGTGGCAATCACCCCGAGGGATGTCCCATCCCACCACGGGGCTTTGCCCATACTCACTTTGGCTGATCCACACAGGACCTCCCAGCTTCTCTGGGAGAAGGTCTCCAAAGCAAAAGGAAGGCTCCCAAACCTCCAGGTCCCACCACAGTGGGACATAGCCACATCTTTCTACCCAGGCCTTCCTCGCTGCCGCATGACGCCGAGGGCATTGGCAGCGCCTGGAGAACAGGCAGCTGCTCTCCAAGCTGGATTCTCATCAACAAAGTGCGCTTAATTAACGAAGGAGGTTTAATTAGCTGATATTTCTAAGGAGCTCTGAGAGCCTGAGGCGAAAGACTCCAGATAACTGCAAATGTTCTTGTACTTCGGCAGCAAAGGCTCCTCGCCATTAGCTCTCCACACTGTTCTCCCCTCCCCAAGTTATGACATCTCCCTAACACAGGGATCGCCACTCCCACTCTCCTGCTCAGCCCTGGCTCCTTCCCCAAAAGCCGTCTTCCTGCAGGGATGGTGCCTGGTGCTGGCACAGCCCCACAGACGGCAGGGGACAGCGTTGGGGCTGCTCTGGAGGACCAGGCTGAGGGGCTCAGCGATGTGGGAACTCCCTGCGTGCTGGGGGCTCAGCGGGCACTGCAGCAGGGACACACCAACACCTGCCACCAGGTTTCGCGCTCTGGTAACAGATTCCAGGCTGGCTTGGGTTTGGGTTGGATTTTTGTGCTGCCAGTAACATGGGCTGAAGCCACGGGGAGCTTTTAAGGCAAACTCACCAAGTTTATCTCATGATGTGAAGCATTTGTTCCTCCCACGCTTTCCCTCATCCCGGCTCCCACCCAGATGGGCTTCGCCTCAGCCCACTCGTCTGTTAAGGAGGCACCAGGCTTTGCAAAAGGAAAACAAAAAACAGCAGCTTTCCACACAGCAGGATAGAGGCACTTGGAAGCAAGGGGGAACAGGGAGCATGAGTGCTAATGGATTGAAGGGGCACAGAGCAAACCAGGCTGCAGAAACTCATTTGTTTGTGTGGACAAGTTTTAGACTGTAGGTTTACAAACTTGGATGCCTAAAAACTAGTAAGCATTAATGTTTCTTTCTCACACCCCAGCTCACCTCAGTGAAAAAGCAGCAGCTACTTTTTTTGAGGAGAGGCTTTCCTGCCTCTACTCCAGCACTATCCCAAGTCCATACACAGCGAAGGCATGACCCATGGGCAGGGAATATTGCTGGAATCCACTTGAGTAAAAGCCCAAACATCAGTGAAATAAACACACCAGAAGCGAGACTCCCTGCTGCTGTGGAGCAATAAGTAGTGTGTGTTGACAAACAGATACAGACAGAAGGAAAACAAATGAGATAATTTACTAAACATTAAAGACATCTCAGCAAAGCACTTTCACCAGAAAGAGACAGACACAGAGAACCAGCTGCAAGGACAGTCTGAAACCTGCAGGTTTGCCATTTAAGATACTTCTCCTGCAAAATGCATATGCAGACATACATGGACCTTTTCAGCTCGTCACGTCACCTGCCTGTCACCCCAGGGAGCACAGCAATACCTGCCAACTGACAATTACTGCCACTGCAACCTTGATAAATCTGCTGCATCACTCTCACCTGACTTGTCACGCAAATCCCACTAGTTCAATTTACCGCGAGTGATTAACAACAGGGAACCGGGCTGCGAGGTAGCGTGGATTGCTCGAGCTCACCAGTCCCCCATCCCACAGCCTAGAGACAAGCGCTGCTCCCAGTCAGAGCAGGCCAGCTCGCTCCACAGGTTACACAGGAGTCACCCACACAACACACCAACATGCAGGGGCCAGGAGAGATGAGAGGGGACCTGGTATTCTGCTTCTGCTGCAGTAGGATTTCCTCAGCTATGCCCCAATTCTTCCTTAATTAACTGCAGGTGTTGTCACTGGCGCTCTCCTGACTGAGCCAGAGTGCCTGGCTGCAGTCCTGTGGCGGTGCCTTATGGTGAGGACAGACAAGAAATACTCCATACAGGAGTTTCCAGAGGGCTGATTCTGTGTCTTTCTAGCAAAAGTCCAGCAGAATTGCCTGTGCCAACTGGAGCCTTCAAGCGCCTGGCAGACACTCTGTGCTGCCCGTTCAGGGGGATAAGCCAGTTAATGAGCATTTCTTTGTAAAGCCGTGCCCAACGTGGCAACCTCTGAGAGCGCTGTGTTCTCACTCCTGAGTGAAAGCAGAGACTGACTTTACAAGGCCACCACTCACAACAGTTCTGGCAGAGATTGTGGCTGATTGGGATTGTAAATACCACTGCAGCTATTACAGCAGTGTTAAACATGCAAAATAATTTTCACAGTTTTAAAGCAAAAGCTGCTGGGGCGGCTCGTATGAGTGGTTTGTGCATGGTGGCTGCACGCCTGAGCCATTTGTGCTTTGTGATGTCACTGGCCCAATCTGGGCACTCTGTGCTCGGTGCACTCACACAAACGGTGCACTGACACCCAGTACAGCCTTATGCAGAGCAGGGACAGCCCCCCAAAGGGCAGGGAGAGGACCCCTGCTCTGACTGTACATCTATTGCAGGTGGCAGAAACTGCCCCGCAGCCCAGACAGCCCGTGCTAGACAACAGGAACAGGAATGTTATGAGCTGAGCAGGAGACTACTGAGTATCCCCAAAATCTGCTGGTTTTGGCTGATGCATGGTTAAACACCAGCACAGACAGCACATAAAAACCAGCACATTTGGCACTCTGGATTCATTCTCTGGCTAATGTTTTCTTTACATAAGTCACCCAAGCTAGTGTGCAGGAGGCATAAAAGCACTATTTCTGCTTTGCTGATTATCAAATGGGATTGGAGGGGCCAGGGACATTCTGGGTACATGTTGCAGTGGAGAAGCCAGAGCAGTGAATCTGCATCCTGCAGGAAACCAATGAGTTCAACAGTTCTGCAGCAGATCAGGCAAAGGGCCACCCTGTTAGCCCTGCTGGGTCATTATCACTCTGCCTGGTGCCAGTCTGGGTCAAAGTTTCAGGGACTGTGTCCTCCAGCATCTGAGGTGCCTGTATGACAGCACTAGCAAGAAAACATTGAGTTGCCAGGGTGTCTTTCATGACTAAGCCAACTGCCCTGCAGATCCCCAGGTGTGGCCTTTGCTGCTCTCTGAAAGGAAAATCAGCAAGTGAAAAAACGTGCCAAGTACACTTGAAGAGTGGGAGGAATTGCCTGGCCAAGAAAAATGAGCAAAATTTGAGGGGAGGAGACCCAGGAGATATTTAATGAGTCAGACTTACAGTCTGATACAGCACCAGAGGTAGCAGCACCTCTAGCCCTCAGAGGTGCCCTGCTGGGGTGTGAGGCTCAACAATGGCACAGGCAGAGCCACCTCATCCACGCTCTGTCACACGAATAAAACTTCCCAAGGGCCAAATGACTTAACAAGCCTCGGGTCCTCCTCAGCAGCAAAGGGGAGGGACTCGCTCTGGGGACCGGCATCATCCCCAAGGGCACTGCCGAAGCCGCTGCCAGCTTATTGCTCAGCAGGAAGGAGAGAGCAGTACCCTGGTGCTGTACATTGAGGGGCAGAGGAGCCACAGAGCATCCCTCTGGAAACTCTATATATTCTTTAACTGCGTGTTTAATTAAATAGAATACTCGTGTTTTATATTAAACTCACACAGCAGTTGACTATTTAAAACACACATATTGAAGCCTGCCAACAGGGAATGGCTCCAGAGCTGTTCTCTAGATCGACTTCCAAGAGAAAATGCCTTTCTAAATGCCCCTCCTGGGACAGGAGCCTGGTGTTGCTATGCAGAGAAATGGGTCTGAACCATTTGGTTTGAATTTTAAATATTACTTTATTACTCACCACGAATATACTGAGGCAACTGGCAAAGAGGGGAGGCAGGGCCAGGTGGGCTGTCAGCACGTTTGCGGCGGTGCTGTCGGTGCCGAGAGGGCGATGGATTATTTCCGGAGCTGCGCTGGCTATTCCCAGCACTGCTGTCCTGTCTCCCCTCGCAGGGGCACGCTGCCGCGGGCCGTGCTCTGCCAGCCGGCGCCGCGTGGAGCTGCCAGCCCTGCGCGGGGTCGTGCCGCTGCAGCAGCCACCGCTCCCACTCCCCGCAGAGCTGCGGGAGAGGCAGGGGATGTGGGCTCCTGTTCTCAGAGGAAACCTCAGAGAGGAGCAGGTGGGACAGGGAAAGACTGGTGTGACTCAGACAAGCATCCTGCCGTGCCAGAGCCTCTCTGAGGTGTACAGGGTTTGGCTGGAGGAAAAGAGACACAACTGAAATAAATCCTCAAAACCCCAAAATTAATCCAACTATATAGCACAGTTTAAAATAATTTATTTTTAACATTCCTTTTGTAATGCATGTCTATGTTTGTGCTCGCTTTAGAACTGGCACAGACACAAATATCCTGTTCTCAGAACAGAAATCACCATGCTGGGCATTTTCACGTACAAGTGCACGATGCTGAATGGCAACAGAGGGTTGAACAAGCCCCCAAACACAACCCACAACATGTGCAATCACAGCTGACAACTGGCAGTTCCAACTTTCTGTCCAACGCAAAACAACACATTTATTTCAAACCCTGTGAAACTAGGTGATGATTGTAACATCATTTAAACCTCCCAAATTTGAAATAAGAAGTTAGGTTTATACTACTTAATTTTACTGGGACTTACTACCTTTTCACCCAAACTGTCTAATTTGTTGCCATAATTACATTAAATTGAAGCGGAGTTTTTTTTCTAGTCTAGATCTAGCTGGAAGCTTGTTATTCTTATTCCAGATCCAAAGAAGAATCTGTTGCCCTAAAGCCTCTCTGGTCTCTAATTTACTGGATACTCTAATTTCACTATAAACCTAATTATCCTATAGCCTTAGATCCTCACTACTACAACACTAATAGCAAATTACATAGAACTAATTATAAGGGTGAAATAACCACCCGAACCGTGCCAGGGAGAGGCTGCAGACAGGGCATTTGGAGAGGGAAACAACTTTGGGCACAAGAGCAGAGACTGATTTCGCTTTCCTGTTTCCAGAGCCTGTAGGCACTTAGTGGTCAGTGGCCATAGATGCTCAGGACAAGAGAGCAGGGAGGAACTGGTTGCGTTTTTATAATTAGCTTTGCCTTTTTACTGAGATCCATTTTAATGCATCACTACTCTACTGAACTAAAAATCTGCACTAGAAAGTGAGTCATGGTGGGAGCAATCGAGACAGCACTTCCATGGTTTAGAGGTGCGTGATGTGAGCTTGGACTCTGGCCAGACCTTTCCAAATTGGCAGCTGCCTAAACCTGCAGGAACAGCCAAAGACATCACCTGAGCAGCCTGTGCCTTGTGCCACTTCCAAGGGCAGGCTGAGGGAAGAATCCACAGTGCTTCCTGTTACAACCAGAGCCCTGCTCCTGGCAGCCCCAACCAAAACACCCAGTGGCACAAACCTCTCCATCTTTGTGCTCCACAAGGCCAAACACAAAGGCAGCATCCTCACAGCATCCATCCGAGGGTCCCGCTCATCCCTGGCACTGCATCATCACATTTTTGGCACTAGCAAAGATGCTTTTCCATTATTTAATCCTGTGCACCTGCTGAGTTCCACATTCCCTAAAATAGATGATAATTTCCTCATTAGGAGAAGCTGTTGAATTGGTAGCACCAAGCAGTGGGTGAACTGAGGTTGTCTGTCTGTTAAGACCAGCATTATTCTTAATAAATGTGTGTGTGCAGCACTCATCTTTCTGCAGCAGGGCTTGCTCTTCCTCCAGCTCCTTTCATGGAGCTGGGCTGGAGGGCAGTGCTTTTTCCTCAGGATTTTTGCTTTGCATTTTCTATTTCCATAGTTCTCCTTTTATCACAGTTTGCTGTGAGCCATTCCATGAGCTCTTCCTCGTCCCATTCCTCCTCTGCATCCTCTGGAACAGTGGCTGTGCTCCACCTGCCTCCTGTGCCATCGGCACCACCACGGCCCAGTCTCTGGCACCAAGATGGATGGTGAAGCCAACACCTGTGGAGCTGTGAAAGGCTGGAATCTGGAGACCGAGCAGCACCATGGTTCATTATTGCATGTTAATTATTCTTCTGGCTCAGCTGCAAAAAATGGCTCCCAGAGCGGGGCCACCTTTTGCCATTTTACAAGTCAAAAACACTGAACAAGACTGTCGTATTTAGCTTGGAGCTGTCACAATAGGCACAAAATCCTGTCCTAGTCTCCTGTTAAATGACCCTTGTTCTAAGGGGGAAAAAGAAGTTTAAATGAACGCATTCATATGAGCCATTAAGAGCAAAATAAAGGCAGAGATAAAGGAAGATAGAGACAAAGAATGAACGATCCTCAGACATGTTTTCTGCCAATGTCATTCTTTATGTAATAGATGCAGTTTCTTTCTTTCCTCAGATGGGAAGATGGGCTTGACACCATCTCATCAACAGTAGCTGTAATAACAGCTCCTTGCTATTAATATGCAAATTGAAATGCACACACTGATTAAAAACATGTTAGACAAAGGCTTTTGTCAGAGACCTGCAAGTGGGCGACAGGGCTCGATGAGGGAGCAGTGGCCCACTATGGAATTTTTCATAGTCTCAAACTTGAGCCCAGTGCAGTAACTGCAGCAGGGAACACACTGCAGTGTTAATGGACATTTGCTCTCTCTCTTAAGATCTTGAACGTGCAACCCCCAAAGCGGGTCCTGCTTGTCTCCAGACCACTCCAGGCCTGGGGATTTCCCACAGCCTCTTGCTGTGGGAGCAGGCTGGCAGCTGGTCAGCTCAGTGACCTCAGACAGGTGCAGGAAGCTGCCAGCACAGCCCAGAGGAAGAATCAGACTTCCACATACTTAATTTGAAGATTATGGAAGGCGGTTTTAAAGGTCAGGACTTGCTAATTAAGTTGATGCAATAGGAACTTAACAAAGGAAGCACCGCTTATGTACCAGGAGCATTCTTCTCCCATGATTAATCTCTGTATGAAGCTACATGTCTCAGGGCAGCCTCACGTTACACCCTGTTGCCACAGAGCTCCATTGCCTCCACGTAAGGAGCCAGATAAAACCATGTATTATTTGTGTTGAGCTATGTCTGAGCATAAAACACCACTGAAAGTCAGTGTCCTGCCCCTGAAATACAACCTGACAGACCCGCACCAGAATCTAGAGAGCTGCAAACTCCAATGAAACCCATGAAAAGCACTGCCGTTTCAGTGTCGGCAGTCACATTTGCAGCTGTTTCCCAGTGCTACCAGTATTCCAGTTACCACTGTCTGTAAAGCGAGTCTGAGGAGAGACCCAACCCGACTGATGATATATTGCGATTTACTTTCTTCACAGACTACCTTGCACAGAATTTTAAGCCAGGAAAACATTTGGCCAGAACAGACAAAATCAAATTGTTATATATTGATGTTCTGCATGAAAAATGCTGTGTTTCTGGGGTTTTTTTTAAATTAAGAAAATATACACAAATATTTTCACCCTTCAGTTTGAAGTGACCTAGGGGGACCCAATGGTTGCACTGAACCAAAAAGCTCTCTCATACATCCGCTCACATGTTTCAGCCTGGGGCTGTTGGACCAGGCTTGACATCAGAGATCTGGTGGCACTTCTACAGGGATCACTGACTCACCATGAGGAGATTTGTCTTTTTATGTCTTGCTTTGAAAGCCTAATGAACTTAGGAAAAGCAAGAGATTAAAAGGATTTAGGGACCAAAGCCTGATTGACTGGACCTGGACAATATTGGCAACAAATGGAAATACTGCTCTGCTGTGCCACTGCGGGCAGAAGTTGGAGAGACAGGGGTGTGATGGGGCACCTCACCTGCCTCCCGCTCACGAGCGCTGGGCGGTGTGGGGTGGGACACAGGAATCCCACCAGCAGCACTGACCCTCCTGCTCTGCAGTGCCATGAGACACACCTCCACCTGAGAGCTGCCAGAGTGCCACCAACCCTAGGCCAGGCTGGAGACCCTGGGGAGACCAGCCAGCCTAGCACGGGCTGAGAGCGGAGGCTGGGTCCAACCCAGCTCACTGCAGAGCTGTCTCCACACCTACCTGGGGAAAGAAATTGTGTTTGTGTTGTAATTAATTTGCTGCAATTAGCTTGTAGTGATTACTACAGCACACAGAAGATTTTTGGGTTTGTCTCCTGACAAAAACACCTCTGCAGCATTCTGGATGCTGCCTGGGGGAGGGTTCCTTTGGGGAAAGAAGACTCAGAAAAGACAAGCCTGAACCCACATGACTGATGTGCCCTATTTCTGTAAATCATTCTCTCTGTAAAGAGGCAGTTTAGCTTCAGGAACACTGGCAGCTTGTGTTATTACCCAAAACACAATAAATGAAACCGCCCCACAGCTAAGAAACCCAAGGAGATGTTTACTCATCTGTGAAAAACCCATTCTCCTCCACACATGAAAGGCATTGATGCAAGAGCACAAATTAATTTCCCAGAGCTTCCGCACTGGCTCTAACTGTCCCCGCAGAGCAAGCGAGGTGATGCTGCAGCGTGCCCGACCTGTCCCTTAACAGGACTGGAGGCTCGAGTACAGCCCAGGGGGCTGAAGCTCTGACCAGTGGAGCTCTGGGCAGCCCCTGGGATGCCGAAAAGTGAAGGCCTCTCTTCCGACTCAGCTCCTTCTCTCTGCTCAGATCCCCAAACCAGGCAGAGGGAACAAGCTGCTGCTGGCTAGTGCACGGCAGAGCCAGAGCTGGATAACTGCGTGTCTCCGCTGCCTCCCCGCAGGCTCACAGGTAACCAACCTTACCTGCGTGGGACGGCGTGGCCGGCTCAGCTGTGCCATGCCTCTGGTCCTACCATGCCTCCTGCGGCTCTTCGGGAGGGCTGTGGCTCCCGGAATGGCTGGTGGGCAGAGCAGCGTCCAGCCTCAGGCTTGCAGCAAAGTCCATAAAGCAAACGGCTTCTGTTGAGCCTGCAGGAATCCTACCAGCAGGAAAAACAATTCACACTTACTTTTCAGTGTTCTTTACTCATGGAACCATTTGTTTCTCTAGAGACAAAGAGGGAAGGAAGAAACTCATCCTTTACGCAATCCCCACGATTCACTTCTGTTGCTCTTTATGTGTTGACACAAACCATGCTGGAGAAGGTGAAGAAAGTGTTTATTTCTGATTGAAGACTGATTACATCACTATCATGGATAATGTAGTAGAATAATCTTATACTCTTGGGAGAAATCTAAGAATAAATATGAAAAAGTAAAATAGTTTGTTTCCACTGTCCCTGAAGATGATTGATAAGTAAGTGCTGTATTTACAGGATAGTTATCATACTCTAGACTCCGTGCTGAATAAATATTGTCTTGAAAGGGTAAAAAAATCCATCGAAATATTTTAACTCACCACAAAATTAAAAAAAAAAAATCCATGTATTTGTCCAAAGCAAAGGTTAGTTACATGTTAATTATTGAATCCACATAGGATCACTGTCCAAGAAAGCCTCCTCTCCTGCTGACCCGCTCCCCTCCACAGAAGCAGTGTTAGTGCTTGTCCTCTTCTCCACTGACGAGCTACTATTGGTTCTTCAGGCTGCAAGAGAGAAACGAAGCCCAAGTCATGCCCACCCTGGTGGCTCCCATCCCACTCCAGAGCTCTGCCCAGGGACCTGGCACTGGGAAAACCTGCAGCTCTCCACAGAATGACTAAAGAAATGTTCTGTGTGAGCCATGAGGAGACTTCCATTCTAAAAAATATATAAATAAACTCTTTCTACCTAAAGCATACTTACAGTTTTAAGGACAGTCTTGTATTTTATGAAAGAAAACGACTACAACAATTTGGAAAAAGTCTCCTTTCTTTAGGTCCTCAATTTGAATTTAAGAGCCTCAGAAATCCTGCCCAACTTGCCTCCTCCATGGCCCAGCACAGCTCAGCTGATGAGGAATTCCTCATTGGAATTGGCGTTGGCAAGCTCAGGTTTGTGCTTGAGCAATTAACCCAGTGTTTGGGTTTTACATTAAAATAATTAATCTGTACGCCCAACACCACAACACAAAGCTGTATGGGCCGTTCTGGGGCTTTCAAATTATGATCAAAACAGAAGATATCAGAGATGTCTTTGTTTTCACTTCCATTAAAAGGGAAAGGAGACAATTTTGATCTATAAGGAAGGGAAGTATTACATTCTCTCTCTTCACAGGCACTGTAATTATTCAGCTGCTCTCTGGAACTGAAACTATAACAAACTGAAATGCCTATCAATTCCATCTACCTTTTGTAGCTATTCATATTCTGGCGTTGTTACTGCTCTACAGGCTTCTTTAGCCGTCAGCCACTCTATATTACAAAGAAGCATGTGGAAATGTTACTATTGTCAAGTGTTACTGTTACTGCAGCCACCAAGGTAAGAACAAAATCATTTGGCTTGGGTGTAAAGTGCACAATACAACTCATTTACTCTAATTTCCAGAAATTTATTGGAAATCATGTATTTCCAAAGAACACCTTCATTCTGAGTGAGGATATGTGGGAGGAGCCCAACCTTCGGACACCAGGCACAGGGCTGACACGGCTGGAAACATCCAGAAGAAAGAGAAAAAACACTTGTCACTAAATCTGCCCCAACCAGAGCCGGGCCAGGCAGCTCCAGAGCCTCCCCAGGAGCCACCCATGTGTTGGCTGTGCCAGACACACAGATCCCGGGACATGCTTCAGCCACAACAGGCTGTCAATATTTGTTCACACCTTCTTAAATAGATGGGAAAAGTGATGCAAATGCAACCCATGGGAAAGGGTGACATTTCTCCAAGCACAATATTTGCAATATTTTGATTAGCTCATTCCTGAACAGCCGAGCAGCTTATGTTGATAAATACCCTGTTCCAATTAGACATCTGTGTTCTCAGTCTGAGAAAAGAAAAGAAAAGAAAAGAAAAGAAAAGAAAAGAAAAGAAAAGAAAAGAAAAGAAAAGAAAAGAAAAGAAAAGAAAAGAAAAGAAAAGAAAAGAGAGAAGAGAAAAGAAAAGAAAAGAAAAGAGAAAAGAGAACCTGCTCAGACCCAAGCCTGCTGTCTCTGCTCCTCAGCAGGACATCAACCATCTGGGCTTTCACAGGATGCAGCCCAAAGTCAAGGCTAAGAGTTGTGCAGGAAGGGCTGCAGAGCCACCTCCCCTACCAGACACGACCATTCTTAACCCCTCAGAATTCATGTTGACCACTGAATTGGTTTTACCCTAATGACAGCTGCAGCATGGCGTCCCCTCTGTGCAAAACTCCTGAAATTAAGCAGGAAGCCTAAGCCTGAAAGGGAAACCCTTACATGTATTAGCATCTATGAAAGTGTAAATGAGTGGTTATAAAACCCTGGAATACATTTGTGAGCTCTAGATGTGGCAGAGAGGTCTGGCTGATCGAAGAGACAAAATGAAGGCGAGAAGATAAAATTCTTCTTTATGGAAGTGGGAATCGTTATCCCCACACAGTCAGACTCTTAATTACTAGGGCTGGATCTCAGCCTTCCAGCGCTGACAGCCTGAGCTGCGGAGGACAGCTCACAGCCCTCCTCAGCTCTTCTCTCCAGCGCGTTCTTGTGGCGTGTGACAGACCCACAGCTGGCCCAGAGATGACACCCCAAATGTGGGTCTGGGCTCTCTGCTCAGCGAAAAGCACCTCTGCTCCTTCCAGCCACATGCCCAGAGGAGGTAGTTCAGACCCAGATCCAGGCCCTCTGGAGTATATTCCCTAAAGGCAGCTATTTTCTCCAGGCTGTGGTGATAACTCAGCACCCGTTCCCAGCCTGTACCCAACCCCTGCTCAGGAAGCACTTTTTGCAAAGCCCCAGGGTTACATTCTGCACAAGTCTTGTTTTGACCCCAGAAACCGAATATCCTCTGTCTCCATTCACAACTATCTGGGACTTTAACCCCTGTTGTTTGTTGCAAATCACTTTGAGCAGTGATTTTTCATCTTCACAGTTTGCATAAAGCAGGAAAGAGGAAGGTTTTGTTTCTGCCAGCCCATGGCGAACAGTGAGGAGCAAGGCTGGTATGTGCCTCCCTCCCAGCCTCTCAGAAGTAACATTCACAACTGGGACTCTCGCTGCTGCTGGTCCCCACAGGAAGGGGCTGTTGGTGCCCACCATGGCTCAGCCAAAGTGGGCACTGGCCCCTGCCTGGCGCTCTGCTCAGCACTGCCTCTCTGTGCTTCATAGGGGGAGGAGGGAAGGAGAGAGCAGATTAAAAAAACCCTCATATGACTCAATTATCTCCACACAGTTCATAAATCCCTAATTAAAGGTTTAGTGCTCCTCCCTGCTGCAGATGTTCCAGAGTCCATCCACATTCCAAAACTTGCTCTGTGACAGCATGTGCCCACAGCCAGAGGCATCACCCATGAGAGCCTGAGTTGAGCCCTGCACTCCTCGCGCATCCAATGCAGCATTTAACCTTAATTTTCAAATTAAGCTCAAGTACCTGCACCCCAGAGCTGGGAGATGGGAGCTGGCAGATATATCTGCTTTGTGTATGCACAGGCTGGAGGGATAAGGACCAGCTCAGTAGTAGCTCCCTCTTTCTGCATCTTTTATTCAACACCAAAATACCAGCCAAGACACTTCCAGCTTCCTTCCTAAGCCCTATTTTCACCCCTCTTTTGGTCAAACAAATGCAGTCAGAAGCATTCGGGGTACCCCTGAAGTTCCTGTGAATGGTTCATCTCTCCCAGCCAGACCACTCAAGGAAGAGCAGCTCAGCTGCAGGGTACAAGCCTCAAACTGCACTCTGCCCATGGAGCCCCAGGACCTCCAGCCCTTCACAAGGCAGTGCCAGGGTCCTGGATAACACAGCTGCCAAGCCGAAGGTGGCACGGTGGGTTATTTAAGGCAGCTCTAACTGGGGCTCTCAGCGTGCTGCTCTCTGCACAGCTCTCAGGAACAGTAATAAATAACCACAGTGCAGCTCATTCCTCATAGAAGTTCCTCTCTCCTGAAGCAGCTTTCCGGGAAACTCATCTGCCTAGTATTTTTTGGGTGGTACCAGCTTCCATCCTGCAATCACTGTTCCTTGTTTTGCTCTTCGTCCCAGAGCAAAATCCCTGTATCCCTTCATCCCTGTCCTTCACAAACTGCGGCCCCTTTCTTCAGGTTTGTTTAGTCTTTAACTATATGAAGTATGACAGCTACATAAAATGTTTTGTTGCCTTGGCAACTGCAGTCCAGTGGCTTCAGCCTGAGTTACAAGGCAGAGGACAGTCTTGACATTAACCAACAATAATGAGAACAGCAGAAACTAGTGGGAGAACACTGGCTGAAGAACGAGTGGGGGACGATCCTCACCTGCCCCCCAGCATGGAGCACATCTGGGAGCCATGGTGCTGCAATGACCCACTGGGATAGCACAGCTGTGGAAATTTGGTGAAGGACCAGGTCTGGATTTCCAAAGTCCCTTTCTTTGTATAGAAGAGGTAATTGCTTGGAAAAGCTAGAGAAATATAGATGCAGCCCTGCCAAAATCTGTTGTTTGTGCTGCCCAGCACATTCCTTTGCACTGGGAATAGGCTGAGCCCAGGGCACATGTCATCAGTCATTCCTACACCAGGCAAAGCACGAGTAACTTCCCAAGGTGTTCATTCACAGCACTAGAAATCAAGATTTCTTAATCTCTGCTAATTGCACGAGACTGCACAACAGAGCAGAAGGTATGGGGATAACCCAGAGGACCAGGCACCCGTCTGGTGTTGGGAATTGGTGACACATTTTTCTGCACATCTCTGTCTCACATCCATGAGGCTGCTCTGGTTTGGGATCAACTCCTTTATCCTTCACAATAATACCAACAGCAACCACTGCAATAATCATACAGACTTGGAAGGACTGGCAAGGGATGGATAAATTACAGCTCTGGGCCAGGGCAGCATAGCACAGATGCTGTCATTGCAGGTTTCCGAGAGGAAGAGCACTCAGCTCTGTTTTCCAGCAGTGGGAATTTGTTGCACTGTGTATGGATCCTGCCGCTGTCCCAACTGTTCCCACATAACCTGGCTGGGCAGGGATCCCCCATCAGGGAGATATGCTGAAGAGCAGGAGATGGAGGCAGTGAAGGTCACAGATCACTCGTGGCACAGCCCAAAACCACAGCTGGCTCATTCACTTGGCCCCAGCCCACTGCTCCACAACACACCTACACTGGCAGCTATGCTGGATCACTACATTTGGAAGACATTCAAATACTCCTTGAATAAACAGGAGAGAGCTGTAGTGAATAATACCAGGAACCTGTGAAGGTCTGACATCCTCTGGGGTAGGGCTGGGTTTATCCTTTGCTGACCTAAGCAAAATGAGCCATTAGTAGTCATTGCTCTTTCTGCTCATCCTGCTCACTTTTCAGACTGCCTTCAAAGCTACTTGAAGTACTTCAGGTATATCCCTTTGTATTCCTCTCCTAATCTGGGCAGTTCCAAGTGATTCAGGCTGAAATGGTTCCCAAAGCTCACATATAAGTGCATTAAGAGCAATTAGTTAATTAATCTAGTCTCTGGTATCATGTATCTCCATCACTTAATTTTAATAATTTGTAATAATTGACAGAGCAGACTCCCCCCAGTTCTCACAGCTGGGTAATGCATAATTACTCTAAATCACAGCAAAAAACATTTCACTGCAAAACACCTAATCCCCTTAGGCCCATGCTGTCTCTTCTGAGGTTTCACACATGAAAGAAGCTGCAAACTCAGTATCATTAGCCACAAGTCAGTGGGACTCCAGCAAGCCCACGTGGGTTCAGCCCTGCATTCCTTGACCCAGAGGTGCCTCTGGTACCTGTGCTTTCATAGCAGCCAGAGCCCAGCTCAGTCCCTAGAGCACAGCCCCCAGTGCTCCTCTGCTGACAGGGAGCTGGAGGGCAAAGCACTATCACAGACAATTCCATCTTGGCAGACACAGACTGGTTGGAGCCCACTGGGAGAAGCACAATGATACTCACTTGGTCTGGTGTTTGGAGCCCTTCAGGTGTGCATGGTACTGCTCTATGGAGTTCAGGGTGACGTTGCAGATGTTGCAGGTGTAGCTGCGCTTCAGGCCTGTGAAGAAAAGCCAGCGTTAATTAACCCTTGGCTCCAGCTGTGCCGCACGGTGAGGCCGAGGGAAGCACGGGGCTGCACCAGGAGGGAAACACTCTTGTGCCTGGGCTGTAGATGATTCAGAGTCAAAATGGCAGCTAGAAAGTACAAATAAGTGAAAATGACTGAAGAAAGGGGGAGAAATAGAAATAAAAAAGCAGTAACCTATGCCCCAAGCAAACTTGTAGTTAATTAGAAGGTTCTTGGATCCCACATTTCATTTCCAGTTTCACAAACATTTCTCTTTACAGTGACCCATCTATTTACTTTTCCAGGCCAAGGCATCCAAGCATTAGAGAAACCTAAAGGAATATTTTTAGAACCGAGCAGAAGAAAGCCAGGTTCAAAGGCTAATCCCTCCTGAGAGTGTGGAGCATCTCTCTCCTGTGCCCTCCTCACGGCATCATCGCTGTGCTCACACTAACAAGCACCTGAGGCACCATTTATCCCTCTAGTTTTTGGTAGTGATCACAATTCAGGGCAATTCCTCGTTAAGCGCATTCAGCAGTCAGATCACTTAAGAACTCTCTTTTCCCCAGAGGGATCGACTCTGATTTATCCACCAAAGCGAACCAGCCAAGCAGCTCGTGGGGCTGGAGGGCCAGGCTCTGGCGGAGCAGCTGGCGGGGGCCGAGGCGCTGGAGCAGGCAGCAGGGCTGGGCGCTGATGCTGTGGCGGAGCAGGCGGTGGCCGAGGCGATGGAGTGACGCCGCCATGGTGGCGCTCAATTAAAAGTGGGTGAGCTGAGAGACTTCTAACTTTCCGACCCGTGGCTGGCTGCAGTGGCTGCCCACGCGATCCCACTGAGGGATCGACTCTAGTTGGGTTTGTCTAGCGAACGAGCCAAGCACAGATGCTGGTCTCTGACAGCCCACACTCGGAAGCCTCTGGCTGAAGGTCAAGGCTGGCACACTGGAGGGGCACCAGGCAGCCACCCAAAGCCAAAGCAGGAGCTCTCTCACCTGTTGGGTTGTCTCTTGGCTGCAGTACAGACCGTCCCCAGCTGAACTAAGGGCTCTGCTTTAAAGACACCAGAGCCACGGGATTCCTGGCAGGGACTGCTGTGCTCCTTAGGAACAATTCTAATGTTCCTTGTAATAGTTTCTTCTGGCTTTCCATGGTATTATTTCTTTGACAAAATTGTTAAAACAACTCATTTAGAACAAATTATGTGTGGCATTCTCAAATTTGATCAGTCCACGCTCACCATAATTAACCGCACAGGTAATAAACACACTGACCCCTCCCCAGCTGGACCTATAGGCTCTCAAAAAATCCCTTGTCTTGTTTTGAACTCCAGACACAAGCTACACCAACAGACCCACTTTTCTCAAACACTTCCTAATATCTCTCACCTGGGAATGTGGCACAACATGAAAATCATCTTTAAATAATATTTCAAAATCATTCGGATGAGTGCTTGAAAACAACAAGCCAGCAACACTGCAGAGGTATTTAAGTAGTTTCTGTATTTCTGTGTCATGATGTGGGACAGAACAAAAATCAATTTGCAGATGTGCATATGGATTTTCTCCTTACAGAATTTATTCTTGATGGAGCAGTGATGGTTTTACAGTCACACCCTTTGTCCATTGCTGGCAGCTCCTGTTTCCTTTATTAAACCAACGGGCATCAAAAGCCACATGGATTTACCACAATGCAGAGGAAGGAATGGGAAGGGATGGGAAAGGGTGGGAAGGGCATTGCATGGCTGGCATGGTGTGTCAGCATATTGCAGCAGACTGAGAACTTGGACCACACCAGGATCTCCACATGGCAGAGCGGAACTGGGGAACTAAGAAACAGGTAGTATTTTAATTTAAGGTAATAAGGTTCTGCTGCTCAGCCAATTTAGCAGCGCGTTAACAGCAACCTCAGTGAATCTTAATTACTGGTCTAGGTGGAAACGCCTTCAGTGAATACAGCTCCTAACTGGGGATGCTGATTTTCTCCCTCAGCATGTCAAGGCTACTCACAGCGATGAACCAGGGGAACCCTGTTCCCCCTCCCTGTGTTCTGCACAGGGGAACTCAGTGCTGTTCCCTGGTGCAGCTCTTCCCACAGGCCGGAACACGCAGCTGCAGACTGGGCTGATTCCATGAACTGGGATGGAGATGGAGAAAGGAAATTAGCCTCAAATGAACAGCAGGATGAGACCACCGGCAATAATCACTTCCAGGATATTAAAATTACCAGAATCTGACCTCACTGGAGCTCATCAAAGCTGCTACTTGGCTGAAACTGGTTTCATAAAACTCCCCAACCAGTGTGCTGGGGCTGAGCTCAGCCCTACGGGCCATCTGTGACAGGAAGGTGGTCCCAGCCTGAGCAGTCCATACTGGCAGCTACTGGGCTCTGGCTGCATTTTGCATCCTCAAGACACAGCATTGACTCCCCTGCAGCATGACATGCACTCATGTAAAATGGCATGTCCTTCTATCCCCATTAAATAAAATATTAACAAGTCAAGTTATTAATGTCATCCTGCATAAAATGCATTAAAACCCATTCCAGAGGAGTCCTTGTTAAACTGCTTCTTACTAACCACAAATGACAGCACAGAATGAGAAGTATTTATAAGGCATACAAAAAAATTATGAGCTGAGACGAAAAAGGAAACTCAGCTCTTTGCCTGACTCAGGAAGAAAGCATGTGCAACACCACCAATTTACCTGAGAACACAAAGGCTCCAAGTGACATCATGTCCACACCCTTGTCCATCTGTACTGCAGAGGCTGCTGTACTTTATTTTAGGGATTTGGAGCGCCTGTTGCAGGGTTTGGCTCGGCCCTAGCACCAGGCAGAGCCCGTTACAAACCACCTGCCACAACAGAGCCTATCTGCCTCGGAGAGAGAGCTGGGCCATGGGGGACACCAGACATGAAGTAAAACTGGTGAGATGTGACTTGATGGAGGAAACTTGACATTCCTCCTCCCTGTGCCTGGTACAGGCTGGGGAGGCTGGGAGCTATCAGACGGAGCCATATCGCTGCCTCCAACTGAGCTATGGCCACTCTGTGCTGCTGAACAGGCACAGGTTGTCAGAGCAGAGCCTGGAATTTGGGGGTTGGTACCCAGAAGGTTTTGTCTTCTTATGAACTGTGCCAGGGTGCAGGGGCAGGCAGAGGACACAGCTCTGCAGGAAGAAAACTCCCAATCTCTTCCTCTTTCACGGTATGTTGACATGCTTCCCTGCCCAGCAGGAGCAGAAGGGATTCCAGGTCAGCCACGGAGCAGAGTGGGTCCCAAAGCAGCTCTGTGCCACAACTGAAAAGCCACACAGAACTGCTCCAAGAGTGGGCTGGACCCTGCACTCCATTCAGCCAAGGGAAAGGGAGGTGTGTGCCTGTGTACTCCCCTGTGCTGCAGCTTTAACTCAACACAGACTGCAGAAACAATGCTCATTTCTCCTTTTTTTTCCCTCTCTCCTAATTCTTATTTCTGAGAAGAAAATAAGACTTCAAAATTGCAGGATGAGCACTCGGTGAGACGAATCAATGTTTTTGTTTCCTATAAATATCAAGTGTCAAAAAAAAAATCTCTATTCTTATTTCTCAAAATACACATTCATATTTATCAATAAATATTTTATTACAGCCATTATCAAAACATCAAAGGCTGCTGAAATGTTGTACTTCAACTGACACTGCTTGTTCCAGGCTCACACAATGCATCAAATGTTCATCTCCCACACTAGTCAAAACAGAATTAATATTTAAGCTGTGATGGGAGAAGCCACCAGGGACGCAGAGGAAGGAGAGGACCTTGATCCAAGGAAAACTGAGGCAGCAAAGACAGTGCAGAGCAGGGACCATATGGGGATGTTGTCCCAACCACAGCCGTGTTCTGCTGCCACTGTTTCCCTGTAGTCAGACATGATGTTACCTGCCAAGGTGAGGCTGTTTGCTTGGGCACAAGCTGGATACCATTCCATGTTGGCCATGACAGAGATTGCTTTCAACACCTGTAAAGATCTGCTCTAATCTTGCAGCTAAATGCATCCAGGAGAGCATCTCTAGACGGACACAGATGGACAGATGGTCATGACCTAGCTAGAAAAACTGAGAAAGACGATTTCCCAGCTTGGCAGGCTCAGGGACAGCCTCCTTGGCTCCCTGGGCCTGACTGTGCACCTCGTCGGTGCTGTGCAGGACTAGGCACTGCAGACTGAACCCCCAAAACAGCACCCTGAAGTGTCCAACTAGAGGACCACACCTGTTCCCCCGTACCAGGCACACATCTAGCCAGGATACAGCTCCGCTGTCCCCTCTCCTGCCACCCACAGACACTGGCAGGACCACACTGGATCCACTGCAAGCCCCAGCCATGCACAGCACCATCGTGAAGGTAAAAACCAACAGCTGATGAGGCTGTGAAGGCCTCCAATTTCAACTCTCCCAGGAGCTAAATGAATAAAACACTTCCCAATTGTTTTATTTACAATTAATGACATCCTCAGCCACTCTTGGGCTTGGCACAGTTCAAAGTACTGAGCACTTCCATGTTACTGTCCCAGGTTTTATTCCCACATATTTCCAGCAGCAGGCAGTGACTCAGCCAACATGAATCATTGATGGCACCGTGAGTCACACTAGGTAGCACAGGAGGATCGAGATAACCGTTAAAAGGTCTATGGGAGATCAAGAAATGCACAATATAGTGTATAGTCATTAGTATCTAAAGAAAAATTATTTTATTTAGCAAGGAAGAAAACCCCAGGTGTATTAAAACGTTAATACAAAGCCTCACTGACAAACCAGAGCTCTCCCACATAGCTCTGAATCAAACTTGTCCTTCTTGCTCAGCTGCCTCAGTCAGGGCCCTGTGTGCACACAGGATTGTAACTCAGACCGCAGAGCCAAACAGCTAGTGCCTCTCCTGTGCCAACACCTCAGAGCACACCGGTACTCGTCAAGATTCAGTCCTGGACACACCCTCAGCTGACACAAACGGCACTTCTCCATCCCAAGCTCAGGAGGGCCTGGGGATGCTGGGGGGCTCCAGTTGCTGAGACTACTGGCCTGGCTGTGGCTGTGGCTCTGCTGTGCTTGAGGGTGGCTCCCAAAGGGGTGCAAGCCCAGGGCACAGTTCTCACAGGGACCCTGCAGGTTCCAGAGCCCCTCCCTGTGCGGCGAGCATGGATGGACTGACAGACAGATGAAGAAAGGCTGCTCTCCCTTCAGCAGGAACACAAAACTTGTGTTTAACATCTCTGCGGCAAATGCTCAGCTCCTCTTGCTGCTGCTGACCCAGGGCCATCGCAGCATTTTACAAACACTAATTAAATCACGGAAGACAGTTGTCCTGCTCTCCATCAGGGAAATGTAGGGAATGCTCTGCCTCCAGCAACATTCTCCTGTCTGCACTTCTGTGTCGGGCTGAGCTGTAACGTGCTCTCCTCTCCCAGGGACAGGCCGCAGTTGCTCGAGGACAGGTGTGTGCACTAATGGAAAGGTCTATTTTAGGAGGAGGCAAAAGGGATACCTAGGAAACAACTTTGAAAGGATGCTGTTAAAACTGCAGGCTGGCTTTCTGGAGCAGGGGATTTTTTTACAGAACTGGGAACCTCATGAAGCAGTAACAGCATCTCAGGCTCCCTGCACCACCAGTGACTGTAGTCGGCAAGGGTCACCGGATCCCACAGGGAGCAGGTCCCTGCTCTCCATGTGCAGGTCTCTCACCTCGCAGCTCTCCCAGGTCTAGGGTCTTCCCCAGCTGCTCCAGGAGGTCGGCCCTGGCTGCATTCTTCTTGTGCTTTTTGCCGTCGTAGTGCTGCTGTGCCATCATGGGGTTGTTGAACCAGGCTGCGCAGAGCTGGCAGTACCTGTCCGAGTCCCTCCGCTGGGGCGGGGACGGGACCACCGGGGCACTGTCCGTGTGCGGCGGCTTCAGGGAGCCCAGAGCAGCTTCTGTAAAAGGGAAAGTTCAGACATGAGCTTTCCCAGGCTCGTGCTGCCTGAGGAACGTCAGACCCTGAGGCAGATCCCACATTAGACACAGGGAATAATTAGCTGCAGTTACAGGGTCCCAGTGGATATTTTGGTTGGTGCTGCTTGGAAAGCTACCATTTCTCATTAAAAAAAGTATCATGAAAGGACAGCCCAGGACTGTTCCTTAGCTTTCTGCATTTCACTAACTGGGGAAGGAGGATGCTTTCACTGCAGTTACACATCTTATCACTGTTCTGACTAAATTTGCTAAACTTATCCTGCTTGAATTGCTACTCCCAGGAAAAATTGTCACTGGAGAATAAATACACCATGCAGAGCCATCTTCTTCTCAGGATAGAGAGACATATTTATCATTATTCTTATTTTTCAATTTATTTGGTCTCAGAAAGAACAGGGAAAGCCATAGCCATTGCAAACTGTCATAGATGAAAAAAAATACTCAATAGTCAGTCAAAGATCTTCATATTGTGAACTGTCAGGTACCAGCAACACATGATCTTAATTTAATTCTATTTTCCTTCAGATTCATCAAAAGCCCATCTAGGAACACAAACATGACCCTCAAATCATTCCAAAGAAAAATGAGTGATTAGTCTTTATATAATGAAATGCACTTTGTTTGACAGAGTTTCCCAACTTCCGTACAATACAAGTCACAAACCCAAGGAAAAAGAGTTTGAAGTAAAATAAAGTTCAGGTAACACTGGGGTACAAAAATATACAATGACTAGCACTTAATTATCACACGTCATTCAAAAATTCCCTTTTATGTGGCTTTCCTTTCCTTTCCTTTTCTTTTCCAGATGAAATGTCTGCTCTTTAAATAATTAACAATCTGCTCTCTCCATGGTACCAGAATAGGCACATTTGGAAGTGGCAAGAGGCGTGTGGTGAGTGTCTTTGATCAGGAGATGATCCAGCTGAGCCCTGATGAGCGCACAGGGCAGCAAATGCCAAATCCACCTCAGTGTCTGACACCAGGAACAGCAACACAGGGATATATTTAGACATATAATTATGCCTGGAGCCCACTGTGATTGACTCCACAGCTCGAGAAAGTTAATATTGTTATAAATCTTCTGCTGACCTGCTCAGTAAGGGACACCCTTCAAGGAAATTCTATCTTACATATAACATTACTTACAACCTTATCCATTTCCAGGGTTTTATAACCTTCTATTGTTTTTGATGATGACTGCCAGAGTATCAGATTTCCAGCAGCGATGACGCTGCCTCTGAAGAGCTGCTCCAGGCAGGGCCAGGCAGGGTCTGGCTGGATTTTACTCCCAAAAAAGTCTTTTCTATGGTTCCAGCAAGAGAGACATAGCCCAGCCCCTCCAAGGTGCATGCACCAGAACCACCACTGCGAGCAAAGAGCAAAGCCAAGGGCCAGCAGAGTCACTAGGAAGAAAATTAGGGAATTGCAATATTGCCTGTTCAAACTGGGATTACACAGACTTCGCACGTGCTTGACTCACAAAAAGCAAGCACAGCTTGCTTATTGCAAATGTGTTCCTGCACTCTCCAAGGAGCCTCCCTGCAGGAAGGGGTCCACGCCCAGAACCCAGTAGTGCCACAGCGACTTGGAACAGCCCTGGTGATGCCAGGGGGACCTAGCCCTCTGCAGCACCCCAGGATAGGGCTGAGTCCAGGGAACCAGACTGAACTGCAGAGATGTTTGGACCATTATAAACAACCAGCAATTTCAGCAGCCCAGGAGCTCTGTGACAGATCTGACTGGCTGTTCCACAAGCCTCAGGCTATAAAGTTAAATCTAACCAAACTTCTGGTCAGCTTTCTCCTTGTTTCTATGTACACTGCTGCTGAGGGGAACCAGGGAGGCTGAAGCTCACGGAGCTGGTGATGTCTGCAGGAGTTATGTCTCCTGCTCACTAAGGAAACCTGACAGAAGCATCTCTGCTCTCAGCCACCGGCTGGCCCAGCAGCCCCATGGCTGCGCCTCTGAGCCCCTCTCCATGAGGCTGCTGGCTTGTGCTCCCCCAAATGCCATGCAGGAAGGAGGGTGGCAGGGGGACTGGCACTCCTGCTTCAGGGGATGGCACCAGAGTCCCCCACGCCCACTCCAGCTCTGCTCCAAGCCCACATCCACACCTGGCTCCCATGAGAGTGTGGGCTAGAGCTCCGCAGCAGAGATCCCCTGCCTGCATCACATGGGGGCTGCCACGGGCAAGGATCTCCTCTTAGCACACATAGTACAGAATATCTTCTTGTAAAGTCACATTCCTCAGGTCCCACTGACAACCTCCACCACTCCTAAAGTGTGCTGAGCCCAGCCTGGCAATTAATGAAAACATCCCAAGTCTACCAAATTCTCCCAAAGAGAAATAGATGAAAGTTGACTTCTCCACAAATGTGAATTTATCATTTTGATATGCACTACGTAACTGCTACAGAACAGCAAATGCCATCATTCCCTGAGCAGTGACATGAAAATGAATAATAAACACTCACGAAACGTCAAATGTTAAAAATGTTTCTCCATCTAAAACACAAACATAAAAGCTGCGAGTTTGACTATTTCAAGTATTTCAAAATGCTAAATAGCTCATGACAGTCTGCTTTACGTTCCCTTTCGCTGTGGGAGGGAAGTGAGAAAGTCTTACTTTGCTGCAAGAGGCAAAATACAAAGTTAGAAACACTTTAGCACTCCGGCAATGAACTAATGTTTGACTTCTTTCTCACATCCAAAGCTTTTTATTCCAAGCTGGATTTAAATGGCACCCAACTTTTTCCATTAGCACACTCCAGGAACTCAGCATGAGGACAAGAAAGTAAGTGAGCCACAACAAGGGGGCACTGGGAAACTTGGTTTTCTTCAGAAGAAATCCCAGATATTTAGGACTAAGATGGACTCCAGCTGCTGCTGGACAGATCTTTGTACCCAAACCAAAAAGCAATTTACTCAGTCTCTTTTGATGTCCCAAAGCCAGGGCCATTAACACTTTCCTGGAGTGATGCCTGCAGGTCCTCACACTCGGATCGATGAAGACAGCAGCTATTTCCCCCACAGTTCTTTGGTTTATAACTCGTGGTGATGATGGGATGCAAGCTGACAGAGGATGTTGGAAATGACTAGAGGAATTCGTCAGCAATAGTGGTGACATAAAGCCTCTGAGGGCTACAGCCTTGTACAGCAGAGCAACAGGAAAGATCACAACTATTTTGCTGTCATGATGAGACATCATTTTTCTGAGAAACCCGACTGTTGGGCCACTTCTTCTCCTGAAAGCACGGGCAGAGAATGAGGCATCTGTGTTCCATCTGGATGGTAACCACGAAGGAGAATGTAGATCTCTGCAAGGGGACTAAGAGTAGATGTGATTTTCTTTGGGACTGATGAGACAGAAACCTCAGAATATCAGGCAGCAGAATATCCTCCCCAGGAGCATCCAGCACGCTCAGGGCTGTGCTTGGTTGGCTCTCAGGACTCATGAGCAGCGGAGTCTCTGAAGCTCTCTCTGAGAGATTTAATGCTCCCTGGTGCCAGCCACAGAGGACTGGGGCAAAAATCCAGTGAAAATTGCTGGGCGACTGTAGGAAGCCCAGAAAAATGCTGTGTCCAAAGGGCATATTTCTGAGAACTCCTGGAGAGCAACACTGATGTATTCTTGAGCTCAGCTTCATCTTCCAGATCAAGTGCCTGTAAGAGCTGATGAGTCCTCGAGTTACTCCTTCCTAGTGATTAGGACACTTAAGAGCCTATTACTCCAGAGCACGCAGCACAGCTCACTTAGAGCCTTGTAAGGCTGATCTAGATGATTAAAATTGAGACAAAAACCACAAGGCAAGGCTGCAGCTCTTAGCAAGCCCTGCCTTGGCCAGGCCCCGTGGCTAGAGGGTGAATCCAAATTGTCAACTTACATGGGAATCAGTCCATGCACTATTCTGAGATCCAGCACTCCTGTGAACATCAGCTCACCTGGACTTAACCGGGAATACCAGGGTTTGTGGCAGGTCCTTTGCTGCCGAAGGAGGAGCTGCTGGCAAGTTGCACACAAGGGATGGGGTTCAAGCTGTACCGCAAGCCCTGGACAAATAAACACCAAACCCGAGTCCCTGCTGCTCTCTGTGCCCTTTCAACTATGTGCCAGCTGCAGAGAACAGCCTGAAGAGCGCAGCATGAGTGAGGTGTGAATGACCGTGATAGTTCACGTGAGAGCCTTCCTCTCGGCTGACCCAGGGCTGGTCCTTCAGGTTGCCATGGCTGCACCCTCACCTCCCACAGGCACCCAAGCATGGCCAGTCAAACCCAGCAAACCACCACCTAACACAATTCCCCACATTCCCTCAGGCGAAGGGGCCAACAGCTCCCAAGGCCACCCTGGCAAACGACAAATCATATTCTCTGTATCAGCATCTACAGTCTGTGAAGTTAAAAAGGCAACAAAACCACACACACGGAGTGCCGTTATCTAATCACACCTAGGATTTACGTCCTAGGCAGGGTCCAGTACACACAGCTCCATTTGTATTTTGTACAGAAGGAAATGCCACAGGCAGCAATTCTGGGTCACATCTGTCTGCAGGACCTCAGCCCACCAACCCTTCCTGGAGAACGGGGAGTGCTTTGTTCGAGCATTCTCTGTTTCCACAACCACAGAGGAATTTTTTTTCACAGGTTACCAGTGGTTTTCAGGGACTTTATGGTTAAGCAAACAATAAGATGGTTAAATTGTCCAATTCCAACATTTGACTTTTTAAATGTGAAAGTCATTAAAGAAAGAAATAGGCTGCATTACTAGAATCACTGCAGAGGAAAGCACGAAACCCATCTGGGCCAAAATCAAGAGACAATCAATCCAAGGGTTTTTAAAGCCTGCATTTCCCACTGTGGTAAGAGCAGATGATGCTCTGTACTGTACAGCAACACCAAAGGTTTATTAAACATATTAGCTGAGCTGATAATTAAACTGCTGATAATTAATGCCAGACTTGGCTATCTGCACCCAGTGGAGACATTGTCTTCCACCAACAAAACACTCTGAAACTGTGGAAGTGGAGATAGGGCTCTCGCACCAGGGCCTGTCCCAGCTGATAAACCCCAATCTACATAAACAAAGCAGACAATAACGAGCATCAGGGATTTTTAAAAGGCTGTTATGACAACAACACAAATGAATAGCTGCGTATGCCAGCCGCCATGGCTCAGCTTTCCACGTTGTATCCATTTTCTGCCCACACACACCGAGCTAGCACCTTGGCCAAGCCCCCTCGGCACCGTGAGCCTACACCACTCTGCACCAGCCCCTCCTGCTCTGCTCGCTGTCTCTGGACCTACCTGTGGCCTTTAGTGCTGGTTGTTCCCCTAGCAACAGTTTTAACCTTTTGGCGTGGATTTTCCCTTGGTAATGTGATTCCGCCACCACTGCTGAGGTAAAGGACATGTTACATAGTGTGCAGCATTTGTTCTTATCCACTGAGTCACCATCACCGCCCTGGGTGGAGATAGAAACATAGACAAAAAAAAGAGAGATGTATAAGCCCACTATGCACAGTCACAGAGAAAGAAGAGAAGAATAGAACAGAGGAATCTAGGTGGTTATGCCAAGGCCATGGCTGCCAAGGGGTTTCCCTTCCTCATCCCTCCCAGCCTTGCTCCTGCCTCCTCCCAGCCCTGTCCAGCTTGGGGACACCTCCAACTCCCCAGCACCTTCACTCTGGTCTGCACTGGGAGCTCAGCCTGCCACTGTGTCCCACGGGGCCGTAGAGCTCCTGCCACATCCCCGAGCCTCCCTTCCCTCAGCCTTTATTCCTGTTTTCTGGCTGAGGGCGTCATACAGACCCAGAGCTTTCCCTGCCATCCGACACTGATGCTTCCTCCTGATGCACCTTTTTAAGAGACCCCAAAACATCTAGGGGGATGGGACTGGGGAGCACAACCCTTTCTGCAGCTGGGAGAAACAAATGAACCATCTGAAATCACATAGGTCCCTCCAGCAGGATCCCAGACCAGTCTTGGGCAAACCCAACACAGAGTAGACACCTGACATACCACTGAAGGTCATTTTTTCCCCCAAAAAAAGCACTATTAGAAAAATGACTGATTTTCATCACTTTTTTGTTGTTGATAACTGTAAATCAAACCTTCAGGAGAAATCTCAAGAGGTGATTAGTACTGTTCTGAGTGTAATTTGCACTTCTTTTAAATAGCTTTCTCTCAAGATATTTTATGTCTTCAAAGGGAAATCACTTGAAAGTTAAGAGCAGAGTAGAAAATTTCCAGTATCTATTGATCATCAGTGGCAACACATAAAGAGCCTCCAACAGAGCTCTTTTGAAAAGCTGATACACTTCGGTGTTAATGCACCAGGGTCTCTTCCTCTGCCAGAGCTCCTCTTCAGTGACATTTTTTCCTTTTCAACCTACTTTCTCAGCTAGACTGCAATTAAAAATAAAAAATTAAAACCCCCTCAAAGAGCCCTCCAATACCTCATGTAGAGTTCAGGGTCCCATTTACAATGACCTACAGTTCACCGTGCAGCTCATCTGGGTTCACCCAAGTCTGTGGGCGAGTTCCTCGATGCGTGGGTAGGAGTTCAGTGACCAGCAGAGAGGAGTGTCCCCAAACTCTTGATGGGTCTACGAGCCCCTCTGCACATGCATGACAGATCTCTGCTCCCTACCAGCCAGTTTTATCCACCAAGTGCCATTTGTTGTACATGGGGTGCACAAGGTATTTGGGCTCTGCCGTTACTAAGCATCCACCCAGGTCTGGATCATCCCTTAGCAGCAGCACCTCCCTTCCCTCCTCCACCAAGCAAACCCCTGTGAAGAGCCAGAGGTGTTCTAGGCTGATCCAGCCCTGAAGGGTAATTATGCCTTCTCATTTGTCAGAGGCTGTTTTACCTGAAACCAAAGAGGCTGGGGGAAGCCGATCCGGGTGTCTCCTGTCACCCACTGAATGACACCGCACTGATAGGATCATGCAGGTGATGGAATCAAACGGCTGGTCACCCAGGATGCCTCAGCTGGGGCACAGGGCTCTACACAGGGCAGGTGGCTGCTCCCCAGGGATGCCCTGCACCCATGTGCACCCACCCATCCCTCCTCGCCACTGTCCAGCTCCCAGGGCTGAAACAGTGCACAGGCACTAACAGCTCCGTTGAGCTTCTGTAAATCCACTGGCAGCTCCTTAACCCCGTGCTGTCAGACTCAGCCAAGGAATACTTCTACATTTTGTTTCTGCAGCTTTCTCCAGCCAATCCCACCTCGCCAACCTTCACTACAAAGCAGCACGGAAGCCACTGGCTTCATACAAACTGAAGCACAGCAGAACACATCACTGGCTTGGAGTTAAAGCATCCATCTTCCAACACCGACATCCCTACTCTTCCCCTGCTCTGTAGCCTGGCTCTGTAGCCGAGCCAGCCTAAATTATAAGGCTTCTTTTTGTAATATTAGAAACTTCAGTCTTGTATATCCAACAGAATTAACTTCGGTTGTTTGGCTGCCTGTTAACAAGCTGCTAAAAGGCAAAATCCTCACACAGGGCCAGGTACTTGCAGTCCTTTGCTGGATGTTCCTTAAGCAATCCGCAGGAAAATTAAGGATTTTTATTCCACAGATACAAATCTGCTGTCTTCATTTCCTAGGTTTTACTAAGAGGAAAAGATTATATAAACCCTAGAACACAGCAGTATAAACCACAGCATTAAAGTGCTGCAAAGTAACTTTTAAATTTGAATTCATTTTCAGTGCATGAAGGTGCTGCTCTTAAAGAGCTGCTTTCTGTGCTTCTCCATAGGAAATTCAGGCCATTTCTGTTCTGAAGCCTGTTTTTGTCATGGTACTAGCACAGAGCAAGTACCAGTTCATGGCTCTCTAAAGCTGAAACACTAAGTCTGGAGCCCCTTAGGCCCTGGACATCCTGAGGAACAACTAGCCCTAAACGAAGTGCAAGGGGTGTGACAAGGTCAGCACGTGTCCCACAGCACCCTCTCCAGCAGAAACAGAGCTGCTAGCAGCCTGGGGAGGGTGGGGTGACCCAGGATACCCCGTCTACCACTGCCCAGATGTGGTTCAGTGAGCATTTAAACTTGACAGAGAATGAACTGAAGTCTTCCATTGCTAATTTCTTTCACTAAACCAATACCTAATGCTTTGGTTAGAAACCTCTGGTTGGGTACAAAAGACACAGCAAGAATGCTGGCCCTAAAACCAGTCCTTACATCTCAGTCTTAGTGTAAGTGCTGAAGATTTCAGTTACAGCACATGGTAAATTCTGCCCCGGAAGCATTAAATGCTCTGATTTCCTCATTGCTGCAGGCCAAGCCTCCTGAGGCAGGCACAGAGAGGCACAAGTCCTTGGCTCCACCATCCCCAGCACCACCTTGCAGGACAAACATCACCTCAGCAACAGAATCTAATATCATGCTACCTTCCCTCAAACCATTCATCCTCACTGTTATGAGCCCTTTCCCCTTTAAGGAAGATGAAGCTGATTAAAGCAATTTTCTATCTTACAGTACAAGTAGGACTAGAAAGGATTTGAAGGCTTTTCTCCCATCTCAAAAAATGTGCATCGTAACACATCAGACATTTTCACCATGTCTGCTGTGATCATGACCAGTGTTAAAAGCAGTGAGAATCAGGATTTAAATCTGATTCACCAATATTGAGACTTAAGAAAGTAACTCCTGACTTCAGTGGCCCCGATACCTTCTCAGATTACTTTCAGCTGAAATGTTAAGCAGAAATTTAAAATGAAAGGTCAAGACATGAGGTTTTTCCCCTCCTCCACGCCAAATTAAACCAATAATGAAGAGCACAACAATCGAGTTGTTATCCATTGAAGACTACTTGTATAAGCCTTCTACTTCTCACTCCAAAGGGCTAATGGGTGTTTTGGAAATGCAGTGTTTTTGCAGTCCTCAAACAACAGTCAACTCCTCCCTTCACCTCACAGAAAGGTCAGGAAGCAAATGCGGTTTCCAATCCCATTGCACAGTGTATCCACACCTGCAGCCACCTCTCCCTCCTGCTGCCACCTGGCAGAAGGACAAGGTGTTAGTTCTGTGGTCAGCAGAACACAAACCCAATGGCATACAGCCATGTAACAGCTTTGATAAAAAAAGGCTAATATTCCCTTTTTAGTTGCAGGTACTTCTACGTGAATTCAATTGGTTGTCACGGATTGTTTTTAATACTTGTTAAAGTCGCTGTGCCATGGCCTGAGTGCCACTGCTGGGATCGGGCACTGCACTGCACGTGTACATGGCAGAGACGGTACTGTGCAGCATTAGAGATGTCTAAATACTTCTGTTCTCTCTAAATGCAAGGGCTTGTATAATATCTGATAAGCAACAGGCCTACTTTGGGCTGTAAATGCTGGCAGATTTTCCCTGCTCTATTTTCATAACACAAATAATTTTAGAATTTAGGTCTGGCCTAGCCTAGCATTCACCTAGAACATGAGGACGTGTTATCCACCCCCACTAGGGCTGCCCTTGGCAAAAGCATCAGCAAACACAGAATTACATTCCTTCTCCCTATTGCCTTTCACAAAAGCAGTGGGAAATAGTTAGACTTTGACTTATTTGAGGTCTGATTGGTTCTCTGTCTTCCATATCCCATGCTGAGGTGCACATGCAGTATGTGGTTCCTTGTCAGATGTAATCAAAGTCCTTAGTGTACCCTGTTCCCCATCTGTATGCACCTGTCCATTGCACTGCCCCACTGTCATTAATAACTCAATAAAATATCTGCAAGATCCTGTTGTCTAGGGGCAGATTGCATCTGTAATTAGCCCGTGTGCAACAGAAAAGTTCACCAGTGTTTTAATTACTACCTGAATGAGCTTTCAGATTCCTTGTGTTGTAGTGAATGAACCAACCAGGGGGCCACAGAGCCCAGAAAAAGAGGTTTGGTGGGCTGGTACCAAAGAGTAAAACCCCATTCTGTGAAGATGGCTTCTGCCTTTGAATTCCTAGGATTCCTGAGGGGTGGTTCTGTCTACAGTTGCAGACACCCCTTGTGTCCCCTAAGGGAAGGTGTCCTGGCCTGTCAAGCCTTCCTCCTCTTCCTATGGGTCCCTGTGGTGTCACCCCGCCCCCTTCCCTGTATCCTTTATAAAGCCCCTGATTGTCGTGCCTTGCCCTCGTAGTATCCGGTCCCATTCGAGGGTGCTTCTGCAATAAACCCTTGGCACACCGGCCGAGGGCCGCCTCTGCTCATTTATTCCTGGCCGCGCCTGGGCTATCCACAAGCCCCAGGCACGCCGGGCGCCGTGCCCCCCACCGCACGGGCTGGGAGGCTGGCACGCGAGGCACCGAGGTGCCCCGGTGTGTTCTACCTTTGTGTGGGACATGCCTGGACCAAGCTGCTGCCATCTCAGCCTGGCCAGCGTGCCGGCGTATTAATATATCCTTGGGCAAAACTTGTGTGCTTCTCCCTTTGATTACAAGATATCACACCGAATATCAATAGCACTCAGCCCTAGTCACACTGAACTGGTGTGGATGCTGCATGCTGGGAACCTCGCCGCAGCTCTCACACAGCCCCAGAATGTGGGAAGGAGCCAAATGAATAAGTCCCCATCTCTTTAAAATTCAGTTTCCTTCTATCTATTGCCTGACAAATGGCTGTGAGCTGGTCCAATTCCTCACCTTCATTTGTTTATTTGAACACAGCTGAGGAAGCCAATGGCCAATCTTTATTTTGGCAGACCAAGAGCAAACACAGGTGAGGAGCCTTTGGATAAAGCACATCAACTCTCAGAACAAGGAGTCCACAGAGCCCTAGGGAAGTGACACTGCTCTTGGGGACCTCTTGCTCACCCCAGGCATTCTCAGCCACGACACCGTGGTGGCACCGCCGGCATCCCCTAATCTCCTGCTAGCAGGAGGGCATGGCACTGCATGGCAGGTGTTCCTACAGCAGCTCTGTACCTGGCACTATGCGCCAGCTGCATGCACCCAGCTCTATACGCACTGCCGCCAGCCCACGCTGCTCCCCAAATGCTGTCCAGGCATGAGTCCTCCCCTCTGCCCCGTGACCCTCACCCTTGAGAGCGGTGTCACATGCTGGAAGTTGGGTGAAGGGGTCTGGAAGTGACCCCAGTGCTGGTCTACGCAGAGCAACCCGGAGTGGCCGTCACCCCGTACCTGGAGGCACGAGCTTCCCACAGGCATAGCCCCATCACCTGCCCCAGCTGCTCACCAGCAGACCCAGCCATTGCACTGAAATGGAGTAAGCCCTGAAGATTTGCTATCAGCATATTTTTTTCCTATGAAAGAACATCCGAATAACTAAAAACACAATTACTGTTGCTGATGCAAATAATAATTCTTGTGTAGTTCATTGAAAATTACTTCCAGTTAGTTTGCATTTCAGCTAATCTAAATGTTACCTCCAGGCACCTGATCATCTGTGACTGTAACAGAGAGAATGTCGTAGCCCAGAGTCAATGAGTCACAAAGCAGCTGAATAAACAGAGACTTGGATTATACCCACATTTTCTGACCGGAGCTTTTTGGCCGGGCAGCCTCCATCAATGGGGTGAAGCATGTAGTAGAGGCGGACTTTGCTGGCATGCTTCCGACTCTGGAATGCAAAAAGAAAAGAAAAAGAAGAACTGAAGTTACAAGGAGCAAGTGGCTCTGTTGCTGTGCTCACTTACACCAACCCACAGTCAGATTTCATATCCCCTTGACATATATACCCACCACCGGAGAAGAAAAGGAGGAAGGATCCGGATAAGGAGCATTTGCACTTCTCAGAGTTTTCACAGAGCTCTGCACCCAGCTGAAATGAGCTGTGGGATGAAACCTGACATTAGCAGAAGAAATGGTCCACCCTGGCCCCATCCAAGTCCCGCTGCCTGCAGGCCCTCCAAGACACAACGGGGATCAGATAAGGGAAAGACAGCATTTGCTATCAGACCATTTCCCTGGTGGGGCAGATTGAAAGATGGGGGTTACTGAGCTTCAGCCAGAGACACAACAGCATCCTGAGGTGTCAGAGGCACACACGCAAACCAAATCCACAGCTCCTATGCTTTCAGAATGACAAAATATAAGAGGGGTAAAAAATCTCCCATGAGGGAGACATGAGCAGGTTTCACACTGCCTTTGGGCACAGCTGGAGCTCACTGGCAGGTGAGGGTTAGAAGAGACAGGAGACCCCTGGTGACCCCAGCAGCAGCAGCCAAAGCAAATCCTTGGGACTTCCAAGACTTAAAGGAAGAGTTTAAAGCTTCTACAGCTGAAGCACAGACATAAACCTTCAAAACCCTGACTTACATCAGGTCTTCCAGCAGATGCAGGGGGAGAAAACCCTGCAGCCACAAAATACGTGCGCCCAGCACATGGGGCAGCAGTCACATGGGGAGCTGTTACCATGCAAATGTTTCCTTTGAATCACCCTTTCCAACTGCCCCACAGAACAACAGCACTGTAATGTTATAATTTCAGATCACAGAGCTGCAATTTAAAAATATTAAATTATCATTAGCATGTTCTGGAACATTATTTTTCCTGTGGTATAAACTCGGCACTAAATTTGCAGGGAGCTGTATCTGTATTCGCATGCAGAAATGTGACTATGCAAAAATTATTTCCACAGAGCAAATCAGTCTAGATAAATAATGTCAAATATCTGTCCCCAGCTTGTCTTCCTGCTACATTTAGCAAATGTGACCTTCCATGGTCAGAGCAAAATGTAGGAAACTCCAAAGCTCCAGCTATCAGATGAGCAACCCAGACAGCGACTGCGTAATTAGAAAATGACAAAACAGATGTTTGAAATGCACAGGACAGAGGTGCAACACCACTCCTGGTGCTTGGCTGCAGTCCCAACTTCCTGCCTGAAGTGATGCTTGGTGGGTCCCGTGCACCACACAGGGCCAGTCAAACATACTGTAAAGGCAATGTGGCCAGAGTTTTCCAGCTGAATTTCTTCCCTGAGCATCGACACCCTGCAGAGCAGTCAGCCTCCCTCGAGTCATCCTCCCCATAATCACGAGGCTCTTCCCTCGGTTGACTTCATCCAGCACGTCATGATGCCCACGCACACACAGTCACAGCCTGCTCAGTTTAGAGGGTAAATATCTGGGAGGGGCTGCTGGGTGTGGGTAAGGTGCAAAGATGTTAAGAGGAATAATTTTTACAATTCTGCTCCATGGCACTCAGCTGGACCATAAATGGTGCCCAAATGTCAGCCTTAAAAGACAGCAAAGCTTCAGCCTTCTGTAAAACACCTCTCACCTATCTTGATGCATTTGTTTGGATTTGTGAAAGCCAAGGTAAAGAAATTACTTATGTTTGGCATAATTTAAAACTACACAGCTCCTTATGCAACCTTATTATCTTACGGTCATAAAAGCAGAGCTTAAAATCATCCCTGGCCTCCGCACGTATGTGGTGAGCATCTCCTTCCCCCTGTGGAGCAGAGGAAGCACAGCCCATTTGTCATCCATTTTATCTCTGGCATTTTCTACATTTACATGTGTATTTATCATTCCAACACCCCAGCAGGAGCACGGCAGGAGCACAGTGATTATTCTTAGTGTGCTGCTCGCAAACAGCACTGCGGGTTATCCTCTCCCTACTGAAAACCTGCAGCTTCAAGGCACAAAGAGGGCAAGTGCCAGACACATGGGGGGCCAAAGGAAGAACCACGAATAGAAGCCAGAAAACTGGGATAAACTGGGATTAGGGTACCTCCAGCTCCCATTTTGACCCATCTCACTGCATGCACAAGCCTTAGGAAAGACGAAACCTTGCCAGATCTGTAAATCTGCAGTCTGAAATGAGCACACTGCCTTGTGAAGGCACCTCCAACAGCCACCACAACCTCATTTTGGGTGAAATAAGGGTGCTTCTGTGCCCATGAATATTTCTTTTGTAGCTGTACAAAGTGTTACACCAAAGGCATTTTCACTTTCCTGTCTCTAGCGGGAACAGCACCTTTCAAAGGCACTAAGTCTAGTTTAATACTGCAGGCTTGAAAACCAGCCCTGACTATGCAGGGAGCTCAGACAGAGTCTGTTTTCACACAGCTGCTGCAGCATTCTGCATTGCAAGCTCATTTGCTACTGTAAGGCTCATCAATAAAAGTAAATAAATGGATCATTTCTATCTCTATCAAATCTACTCTAATACAGAAGATCGTGGCAGAGACAGCAAAGTTCTGGCAATTCAACCCTAAAACATATAAGGGCAAAGCAGAGCTAAATTGTGCTATGAAATGCAATTTGATTTTGCATAAATCAAGTTTTGCAGCACGCTCTGCCTGGAGCAAGTGGCGAGAGCAGGCAAGCGAGGTCTCTGTGGGAGCCGCGGCTGGGCCGGTTTGGGATGTGGAGCCTTGTTCGCCCTGCTTGATGGAGGGGTCTCTCATCCCTTCTCTGTGGATGTACCAACGGCTCTGGGGAGGACTGACCCATCTCCCTTCACACGGCCAGAAGCTGCCAGCTGAGGCACTATAGCCCTTTTCGGAGCTTGCCAGGTTACACAAACACACACAGATCTTCCCTTCCCTGCGTTTGCCCAGGGCCTGGGAGATAAGTCCCCTCACCAGCTGCATGAGCTCAGCATCCTGCCATGGCCCCAGAGTGGCTCCCACTTTACACCACTGATTCAAGCTGATCCACAAGTCTAAAACACTTCGCTTGTGAGGGCTTTCTTCTCATCTCATGTCATCAGGTTCGAATCAACCATCTCTGCAGCTTTCCTCAGATGTGCTAGCATATAATCTCATTTCCCTATTCCCCATATATCCTTTCATCAATCCTCGCTCCCTCCTGTGCTGGCAGCTTCATGGTTTTGGGTGGTTTACCTTTCCTCTCCTGCTCCTCCTTCCCTGTGACCTCTTCTCCAGCCGAAGGCCAGGGACCCATACACTGGGGAGCACATGGCTGCACCAAGCACCAGCAGAGACACAGATGTGAGACGAAGGAAAGAACCGCCATGGCAGCCCAAATGGCTGCAGCTTCTCTTAGTCTGTAATAAATTCTTCTACAGAAGGCCACTGGTTGGGTTTTAATCCTTTTAGTGTACACTGTGTTGCTTTTTTTGTGTGCTGGCAGTTTCTTAATTAAATTGCCATGCAACACGCAGTCACACGATTACACCAATTTTATTATCTGTACTGGCCCTACTTGTAATCTTATCAAAAGAGAGAAAGTTATTTAGGCTGGCCCAGCTCTCCAAACCTTGTGCAGAAACCCAGTTACATCGTCCTGCAGCCCCTTTCCTGAGCATGCTGTGCCCAGGAGCTGCGCCAAGCTGGGCCGCTCCGGCTCCCCGCACGGGACCCCCGGCACTGCTGTGCCTGGCTCTGTGCTTGCTTCCTCCTGGAAACTTTCTCCACTTTCCCACACCCACAGAGGGTAAGCACTGACAGGGCACAGCATGTGGCCGGCACGCTTCAAGCACCCACTTGTGAATTACTGGACCTGCTGACCTAAACGACATCATTCTGGAATTTGTAATCGCTGCCTAACAACCTTCCAAATTTCTACTGGAATGCAACCAAACTATTCCTTCCTCTATGATATAACAACATCCTCTGCGTTTTTTAAATAGATAGGAGAAGTATTTTCAGCAAATGCCTTCCCTTTTCTGCCTCTACTACCCACACAGCAAACACTGTCAAGATCCCTGTGGTTCGCTGCAGAGCTGAACTCCCGGCTGTTATTCCAGACACTGCTGGATGCCAATGTCCTTCTTCTCCCTTTGTAATTTTTGAAAAGCCTCATTTATAATTTATGGCCATTTCTAACAACTTCCCCTTTTTCCTCCATGAGTTAATTTTTTTAAAAGTGTCTACTCATGCTTTTGCCTTCCTGGGCACACAGATAGGTGACTGCAATTCCCAAGTGCTCAGCTGACTTCACAGACCCATCAAACTGGCTGCTCCAAAGCAAAGAGAGGCACGTTACTGGTTTGGACATTGCTTTGTTTACACATTAAGGCAACTACGGGAGGATCTGTTCAGCCAAGCAACCACTAGCTCCACTTCCTTACATCTGTGATCATTCCATCCGGCTCACCAGAGTGACTCCAAGTGGCGATCCTGAGCATGAATTTTCTGTCTCAGGAATCACCATTTTGCTGTGATCTTTAGCTTTACTGCTTCCTATATCGGTTCTGACTGCAGTCAAAGTATCTCTTGTCCAACACACTGCTGGGTACCCTGTGGAGAGGAAATAACTCTCCTTAGAGGCTGTTGGCAGAGCAGCATGGCAGGAGCAGCCGGGCTCAGCACCTGGCTCACATGGTGCTGCCACCCACAGACTTGCCCCCCAAGGCCAGGGCCATCAGAGGCACCTGCTCCTCCACAAACCCACTGGTAGTCCCTTCTTACATCACTCCCTCACATTCCTTCTGCAGGTGGATCTTACATCTACACTAATGCAACCATGCATTTACTTCTCCGCTGGTATTAAGGGATTTTGCCAGGCAATGCACCTTCCTGAGCAACCTGATTGAGCTGAAGGTATCCCTGCTCTCGGCAGGGGTTGGACTAGACCTTTAAAGGTCCCTTCCAACCCAACCCATTCTACAATTCTGTAAACATGCCAAGGGAAAGGGGATGCAGGGACAGAGTGAGCAGGCTGGGAACTTCTGAAATGTGCTTCACACAGCAAGCTAAATCCTTGCTGCTCACCTGCAGCTGCAGCTCAGGTCTTTCATCTCGGGCTACACTGCTGTTGGGTACTGACGTTCGAGGTGTGGGTGCACTTCACTACTGGTACAGCCCCCCAAGCCAGCACCAGGCAGGCAACAGAGGAGTTAACACAAATACGTCTGCTGCGCACATGAGCTGCCCAGCACCAGCTCCGCAGCACGGCAGCACCAGTGGCAATGCTGTTGTTCCCATGCCATCTTCACTGTCTGAAACAAATCCCTGTTACAGCACGTCAGTGCCAGTCACTCCTGAGAGCCCGTCAGCCCCGAGCACACGGGGGCGGGTCTGTCACAACACACCACAAGAACTAAAGACTCTGCTTTCAAACACCAAGAACCCCAATCCAAACATGAGTTGCAAGTTTAAAATATTAAAGACAAGCAAGAGTGAATACCTGGAACAAAGAGGTGCCTTCCTGTGCAGCAGGATCAGGATGGGAATGCTGCGGAAAGGCAAGAGCTACAGGAACTTGTTTCCTGGGGACACTGGCCAGGGTGAGCCAGTGCAACCTTTCTTTGCTTTCATTCCATGTAGCTTTAATGTGACATCCCTTATGCCTCTCCATTACTGCTAACCCTGGGGTCCCATTTTCCCAGTGTGTTTTACTGCTGCTCTGGAAGGACCTTTTAACTTCAGCTATTTTTAGACAGCAATAGGCCTCCGTGCAGAGGTACCTGGGAAGGGAGCTGTGCACAGGGCTTCATTTGCTCTGCTGTTGCTGCTGTTTAGCAATAGATTTTGACACCAGGAGTACATTAAAAATAATGTTCAGCCATTAACGTTGACAACAGAGCAGTAACATAGAGCCTTGTAAAGTCTCATCCCATCTCCACTGGTTCCCACAGCCCACCACGATGCGGCAGCTGCTGCTGCCCTGTGTGCAGAGAGGAAGTACGAACCTTGTGCCCTAAAACACTGGCACCCACCTATCTTCCTCATATGCAATGAGTGGCTACATTTGCCTCAACATATTTTAACTGGGGCTGTTACCACGACAAAAACTGCCAAGGAATGTCTGCAGCAGGCCTGCATGTGCACACAAAAAATCAGAGCAGCACCTTCATCACCTCTGCAATGCAAATACGCTCTCTTTAGCTTTTTCTCCTCAAGCCAAGGTTCTTCTACCAAACACCAGGACGATCTGCAGGATAAAAGCAACGTTTGAGCAGCCACCTAAAACCATGAACACCACAGCAGAGGAGATTCCAGCAGTGGTGGGGAAGGACATGGGAACAATGGGTAGGATGTCCCCTCCTCCTTCATCCTATGAAGGATTTACACATTACTGCCACCAAAGCAAGACACAACATGGCAGGTGAGCAGCAACAGTGGCAGAATATATGAGAGAGATCATGGCCAGCAAACGTCACGTTCCCATCCATGATCACTGACATCAGCAGAACCTGACACATGACAGCCCTGTGCAGCCTTTATTTTCAGCTAAAGCACATCCTTTCCACTCATCCATCATGGAAATACCCGCAGCATCTCACATAGGGAGCTGGGAGTAGAAACATAACATTCCAGCTCCTTGCTTTCTAGCATAGCATTTATTTTGTTAAACAGATTATGTGCTTTTGCAGCGCATTAATATTTCAGACACAGGATTGCCTTTCTGAGCACACACATCTTGATCCTTAAGGCACTAATGTGCCAACAGTAAACAATGTTTATTATTCCTTCAGACAAGCCATCGCTTCATGCCATTTCCAGCCAAGGACAGCCCAACTGGAAGCGGATTAACCCCAGCACCATTCCAGCCCGTGCAGACAAGGAGTATTGATGAGGCTGTCGATATCGCTCGCTGCTTCGCTCTGGAGACAGAGTGAGAAATTCCACAGCGCACTCAGCTCTGGAGAGGAGCCAAAGGGCATGGCACTTGATTTGTTCTCCCCAGCTTCTTCTGCATTTGAATTTTAATACACTTTGCCTCTGTCCTCCCCTGCTGCTCCACCACAAGCATTCAAGCAGCATTCTCTCATCCCGTAAGGTGAGCTGACACTTGCATGGCCCCCTCCTGGGCTGCTCTTCCTCCAGACCTGGCACCTTCCTTCATTTTAAAAGGAAAAACAAAGCACTCTCTGAACACCTGAAGCAATAAAGATTATGGAGAAAATGGAGAAGAGCATTACAGCAGCTTGAGAAGCAAATGTGGTGATGAATGTGCAGCTCAGGGTGAAACCTGAGAGCAACTTTGTATATGAGGTAATTTTCCTGCAGGATTTTCAAGGAGAAACATAAAAATAAATGGTATTTATTTTCCAATGGCTGTGAACACTTCTACATAGAGATGAGGACTCAGAGCTAACTAAGAAACCTTAGCTCTCTTTGTTTTAGCTTTTTAATTTACAGAGCAGCTCACCAAAGTGATTAATATAACCTCTCTCAAAGACAGAGCTGGAAGAAGTGTTAAATTACAGGTGATCCAGAGAGAATCCAGCACCAAAGAGGCTTCCAGCTCCACAGGAAGGAAAGATGCAGAGATACAGAAAAAAATTTCTGGGGCGCAGACTTTCAACGGCATTGCAGCAAGCGCGGCACATTGTCGCCCCTTGCGAACTGAGAGTGGAACACGAAACACCCTCCCCGCACTGGCCACCACCCTGTGCCTGGCCACCACCGCCTGGCGCAGCCAGCCATCACCTGCAGCGTATGGATTCTTCACCCAAACAGCCATCCTGTTCCCTTCTGTTCCTCCCAAGGATGAAAGGGGAGCCAGGGTACCTCAGGGAAACTTGGCATGTCACAGCAGCACAGTGAGTGTCACCCAGGGATTGTCTCAGGCATCTGTACGTCACTGCTTTATTTCAGAAGCAGAAGTGGGAAGAGAGTTTTCTGATACTTCAGGGCACAAATTCAGATACTAATTTGCTTTAAGAATTAAAATATGCAAATGCACGCTCTTTCGGGCATCAACACCAACCAGTAAGATTTGCCTCATCTCTTACTCACGGCTGCGCAAAAGCTGCCCAGCATCAACCCCTCGAGACACTAAGCACTGCAGAGTGCATTGAGCTCGTTAAGGCACCTCCTCATTTGGGAACGTCATTACAAGTCACTATCCCAAGGCAGCTACTGGGCTCAGCTCTGTCCTGGGGTGAACCCTCGAGAGGAGGGCAGGACCTGGCAGTTTCATCAGGATGGGAAGGAGAGCCAGGGTGCATCAGACACATCACACAAAGCCAGAAAGCCAGTTGCACGAAGCACATGTAATAAAGGCAGTATTTGCTGTATGTCAAGTTGGAAGCAAAAAATCCTTTTGTCATTTTTCCACTACACTTGCCCTTGGAAATAATATCGCTTAATACTGCGTGACTGACAAAATCATTTTTTATTCCTGGCAAAGTAGCACAGAAGAAAAGTTATTGGTTGGTGATTTGGAGAAGGAGATGAGACAACGATTGGAACTGACTATTTCTGTTTGGCAAGATAAAAACGTCCCCCTTTCATAGGCTGTTTCCCTCTATTTTCTTACAGAGAAATGTCTTATTTTGCATGCACAGAAAGCCAAGACTCCAGTCCCTGGCACAAGGGCTGTAGAGCTCACTTGACTGCGCTAGCGAGGCAGTGGATCAATTCCCTTTCTCTCCAGGCTCACTCAGGAAGGATAAGGACGCTGCTGACCAAAACAAACCCAGACAGAGCCCTGGCACCCAGTATCTCCGGCTGCACCATCACCAAGGGCCTTCATTGCCTATGGGTAGTCGGGGTGGCCACCCCCAGGGCTCCTGAAAATGGATTTGCAGAAAATTCAGTCTTCTGAAGTTGGTATTTCCCCTATGAAGAGAATCTGTTTTTAACTATACAGCACTTTTTAAAAGTAAGAAGGAAAAAAAAGAAAGGTGTGAAAATTGTGACCAGCTACTTTGACAATTAGAAAGAAACAGTGAATTTTACACTTCTGCTATTAACTAATGGCCCGCAGCAAGGGCTGGCAGCCTCAGGCAGGATGGAGCCCCCAACTCCACCTCCCCAGAAAACCTCAGGGCAGGTTTTCAGCCTCTCACCTGTGGGCCTGTGGGCTCTTGGGACCAGGGTGCCAGAAGGTTACCAGGAGAATGAGCATCACACTCGGGAGTGGTGACCAGAACAGATGCCCCAAAGGGACACTGCTCCCTGTCGAGAGCAGCAGTGTGGCACAGCCACGGGGCAGGTTCACTCCCAGCCTCTGAGCCACCGGAGGGGATCCTAACTAGTCTTTGCCGCTCACTCACTCCATGCCTCTGTTCTGTGTTATGCAACCCACCAGCAAGGTTTGGGAATGACATTATTGTGCCGAACATCTACAGTGTCTGCTGGGATTTCACAGCGGATAATAAATGAGCACAACACCTCACACTAAAATATACAACAGAAAACAGTGTTGTTTTCCACATTTCAAAAACATCTGCTATGAATTAATGATTCAGCTCATACCTACAATGACAGGCACAGAGGAGACAAGATTGGCTGAGCCCCGTGTGGCTCACAGGCACTGCTCCTGTTTCTGCAGCAATGCTCCTGCCTCCTCTAGGCAAAATTTGGCATTTGCGGTGCCCAGTATCAAGATCTGGAAGGTGTCGCTAAAACTGCAGCCTTCAACTTCACAGAGTTGGCAGGGATCTCTGCTGCACACAGAGGGCAGCCAGAGGAGCAGTTACAGAAGAGCTCCTAAGAAATTCACCAAAACAGACATGTAAAGTGCCCTACAACCAAATGTGCATTCTTGTTCCCATTGTTAATTAATGCAGCACAGCATCCTCAGATCGTGTACATTAAGCTTCCCGCACATTCTCCACCAGCCACACAAATATCTCCCTCATATATCAACGGCAAAACACTCGAGTCAAGCAAACGCTTGGGGTAATTTCATCTTCCAGGTTCCTGTGCACAAACTCTGCATCTGTTGGAACTTTGCAGGCACTGGTAGTCTCTGTGTAACCAAAAACGGGAGCGAAATACACCTCCCGTGAGTGCAGAAATCCCTCATCCCCCAGCTCGTCACACAGAATCACAGGACCGTTTAGGCTGGAGAAGGCCTTCAAGACCACCAAATCAAACCAAATTATTCCATATTCTCCAAATATCTATATTATCTCTATATTATATACGATGAATATACAGAGTTAATACAGTTTATTCTCTATATACAAACTATGTAATATAGATAATGCAGATATGCATCACTTCTGGAGCCCTCCAGGACAGGCTGGACCATCTCACCTGCCCCCAGAGGAGGATGCTCCCTCGTGCATAGCCACCACACAGCGACCCTGCACCTCTTCCACATTTGAACCTGAGAATCTCTGTTCTCTCATCGGGTGAACATCAAGACCCTCTCACCATGGCAGGACCTACACCCAGGCAGTGGGTTTCCTTTCCTGAAGGATTTTAGAGAATCATATCCATCCATAATTTCCTCCTTGTTTAATAAGAATGTATTTGTTTTGAAGATATGCAGTGCTGTTAATTGCTGTTCTAACGTGTCTCTAATAATCCATCCTTTCTAATTATTCATTGCTCGCTACCTCTTAAGTGCTTAAATATATTCACAAATTCTAATCTATTCTCTGCACAATCAGTGATTCCTACTCAGCAAACCACAGTGCAGCCCATTTAATACAACCTGAGCTTGTTTTGCTGCGCTCTTAATTGCTCTCCTTGCTAACTGTGTTTCCTTCAGCCCTGATCAAATTGCAGGCTGACTTGGCAAAATCAGAAGAAAAAGCCAGACACGCAGCAGACACCGCTGCAGTGACATCACTGACAGGGTAAGATGCCACCAGTAAAAACAGTTCTTCAAATCCTGGGTCTTCAGAGCAGAGCTGCAATGGTGAAGTGACAGACCAAGAACATCCTACCTCGTAATGGGCCACGCGCTGGGACTCGGAGATCAGCTGAGCACTGCACACCTTGCAGTAACTTTCAGTGAACAATTCCTGGTCGATGTCAGAGGATTTCATCTGTTCATGACAGAGAGAAGAGACAAGAAGCAGAATCAGTTACGGAAAGCAGGCAGATGTGTCTGACAAGGCTCCTACAGAGCCAAGGGGAAGGCAACACTAGGGCCGAGCAGTTCTTGTCACCATGAGGGGAAGAAACCAAGGTTATACAGGTGTAAATGGGACACAGACACTCTCCACCACATCCCAAATACCTCCCATTCGGAGTCCCCAGGTTTATGCACCAACAGCCCATGTCAAGTGTTCATTCCTTGCCCTGGGCAGTTCCTGGGCGCTGCTGGGGACCAGAGTGTGCCCCTTCTCTGCTGCAGCGGGAGCAGTCGGGCACAAGAGGCCAGGTGTGCCCAAGCACCACCCGCCCTCTGAATGCCTTCGGCCACAGGCACTGCACGGGTTCCATGGCACAGCTGCCCTGCCATGACATCCACGTGTGAGCTACTTGTGAACAGCTCTTCTTCATTACCTTTCCTATTTAGAAACACCATGCACAGAACCAGATGTGGCAGAGAGCGCTCACGGCTCAAAACATGCTTGACCACTTGTTATATGACATAAAAGAGCTTATAAAGACTTTTATGGAGAAGGCAAACAGCATCACAACCTGGAGGGAGGTGGTTTTAAGCTGGAAGGGCACTCTTCTGTATTTATCAATTTAGATGTGGAAGAAAATTGTTTGGATGATTTACTGGGCTGTGCTGTTCTGCAGCAGCTGTTTAAATATTTATGTGTTCCCCAGAACTTTCTACGAGGACACTTGCACCTTTAAAACCAGCTTGCTGAGTGCCCTGATTCACAGGAACACGTTGCTCCTCTGTTCATTTCCTCCTCCTTGTGCCACTGCAGGTATACAGCTCTGAACTCACAATCAAGAGGTGTATCAGGAAGGTTGAGGCTTAAAACAGACTAACCCAAGCAGAGCCAACAAACAACAGAAGCAGCTGCACAGAGAGAATATTTAAAACCAACCCCTATGCAAAGTAAGAGGGAAAACGGAGGCTGGTGCCTTCTGACCAATGCCAAGATAAAATCTACTAATTCACAATCATAATAAACCTGAGCATAATGAAGACTGATAATATAGGTTTTATAGAGTTCATTCCACTGATTGGGAAGTAAAATAACACAGAATTGAACAGGCTATGAGATCTCATTAGCAGACCAAGTCAGGTGGAGAAAGGCCAGTCAGTGCTGGGCTGTGCAGCGGAGCAGGAGGTGGTTATGCCAAATCCCCAGTGTCCTGCCATCCTGCCATCCCACAGTTATTGTGATCCCTGCACATTTTATGAAAACAAGCAGCTGTGCTGACACCAGAGACTGCCAGCCTGGAGAGACCAGGTGGCCCCAAGCTCCAGGAAAACGTTTGCTCAGGTGTTCTGGTTTACCAGACGAAAGACACAAATCTCAGAGCTCCTCTGCTGCTGTGCTTGCTCTTTGTTTGATTCTGCAAAGATATTTGCTTGTTTTCTCTTGCTATCTGCCTAGTTTTAATCTTCATTTACTCTGTCCAGAGAGATGTTGCATTGAAAAACTTTCAAAGACACCAAAAGACCCTTTTAGGAATACAAGAAGTGTTGCAAAATTGCATCAAAGGCAAAACAAAGTGGGAGGAAGAAATCTCACTTAACTCCAACAGATTGACACAAAGCAAACCAAAGAACCTCATTAAACCTCAGTCCCACAACCAAGCCAGAGACAGGTTACACCACCTTCATTTGTACGTAGCCTGCAATGCTAGTACAAACCCTCACAGCAAAAATCAGAGTAAATCAAAAGCTTCTCAGTATTAGTTCAGCATTCTGTGCTCTGATAACAGAGCCCAAGTCTATTTCCCTCAAATGGAATCATCTGTCCCCTTCTACAGCAGCAGGGGCTGAACAGGCTTATCCAGGAACTGGATCTCAGGCATTTTCTCAAAGCAGTAAGTTCTGATACAGGTGTGGAATGTGCTTCCCTCGATATCACAGGTTCAACACCAGGAGAACATGGTGGTTCTGCTGATGATGTGACTGTTGTGCACCACTATTCATGTGGAAATATTTGAGTTACCTAACAGAAGTCTCTTTGGAATAGGAGACCCTCACATAACACGTGCAGAGCACAGTTAGACATGACAGAAGCTCCCACTCTCCCGCCCTGCTCCCAAGTCCTGGTGCATCTTCCCTGCCGGTGGAACCACACTGCTCTGCCTGGAGTCACTTGAGCATCTCAGTGAGGCACAGCTCTTGGCTGCCTCCATCCCATTCTCTGCAGAGGACAGCCTGGCACCAGGTTGCTTTGACCTCTCCAAGCAGCTCCTCGCATCCCAGTGCTGTCTCCAAGCTGTCACACTCCCATGGAACTGGCAGAAGGATGGGGTGACCCTTCTCTCCCAGGGCAGTTCAGGGACCAGCTCTCTTTGCTTGGATGTACAGGTGAGCAGCGGTAGATCCTGGTTACCTGAAAGCTCCCTGTGCCCCCAGGAAGCACAGCAAGCCCGGGATTGCCAAAGCCTGCAGGACGGCAGGGTTCCCTTGCCCAGGTGCAGAAATTTAACTGGGTGTCCTCATGCCTGGGATCTTGGCAGAGGGCTTCACTGTTGCTTTTTCCAGGCATTGCTTTTTCATGGTGATGAAAAGGACAGCAAGGCAGAGCAGAGAGGAATGGGGATTAGGAAGAACAAAAGAACAAATGGAAACAATGCCTCCTTCATGCTTTTGCATGAATATATTAGGCTAAACTGCTATGAGGATTCAAGCATATGTAAGCTTGGCTACTTAAAATAATTAGAAAGCTCTGGTAACAGTAACTGCTGTAGGCAAAATTAAATTTTGACAAAAAATAATAGATTCACCTTAGCAAGGAAGATTTCCACACAAGCAATCCACTACCAGCACCCATTTATAGAAATCACCCTTGCAGAGCTGCCACTGAAACCAAGACAGCCACAGAACAAGTTTAAACTCAAGCACCAGTCACTGACTTGAGAAAACAGACAGTTATCTGTCCCACAGAAATGCAACAGAGGAGCAAAAGCCTCTTCCCCTCCTCAGCAGCTGCCAAAGGATGTCCAGCTAATATGTAGTGAAATGAAGGCATGAACATGCCCCTCTCCACCACACAGGTTTTTAAAGCTGCCACAGTCCCCAGGGTGGCACCGGCTGGTCTTCCACACAGTCCACAGGGAAGGTCCAGGGCTAGTATTTCCCTGGGATCTGCGCAGGAACCCCGTGACATGCAAGAACCAAATGTCTGCTCCCTACAAAGGGACTGGTGCAGAGATGCCACTGCCACAGCAAGGCTAGATGATGACTTCTCTGTGTAGCTGCAACGGCTGCCCTCTGCAGCAAGAGGCAGACTCTAGATGTGAAACCCTGAAAAAGAAAATAGCTTTGTGGCGTGGGTGCCCAGCCTAAAACCAGCACTTTCTCCTCTCCAGAAAAGCTCGCTTCCCCATTTCTGTCTCATCTCAGATGAGACACTTTGCATTACCATTCTGTGGGTTAATCCAAGCAGTGATTTATTAACTTCTGCCTGCAAGTGTGATAAAGGGAGTTCATAAGCGATTAATATTTATGTATTTCTAATCACTTAATACCACTGTGACTCTCCCTGCCCACACATGCCTAACTACTCTAGGACTGACCAGCCCTCAGGTGATCTCATCACACAGCCCATCTGTCAAAATGCAGCACGGAGGGAGGGGTTTCCTTGCCACCAGCCATCAGCATGTCCTCAGCTGTGAGGGACACCCAAGGGCAACTGCAGGTGCTGAGCAGGGTGGGATGTGTTCCTTAACACTCTCAGAGACTTTTCCTGCTGAAGACTGAAGAATTAACATGGGGTTCATAACCTTGTCACCTGGACACAAACTGTCATACTGAGCAGAAGAACTTGGTCTGCACACTGAGGTATAAGCATCTGAAACTCCTAGGGTCCTCCTCCTCAGGTGGGGGCATGATGGGGCCTCTACCAAAAATGCCACTCTCTTTGTATCCTTCAGTGGGGTTTACTATGGCCTCCTGTGCCACACTGCAGTGCCAAGTCCCCTCCTTGCTCCACATCCACGGCCTCTGCACATGTCAGTTCAGCATCTCCAGGAAGGCTCACTGTGTCATAGCAGACCTCGTTTGCAATACCTTGTGCCATATGGCTGCGATTCTTCTCAGCAGTTTCAGTGACCGTAACAGCTCAATGAAAATCAATTCGATCAGACTGACTCCAGGTTTTGGCAATGTCCAGAAAGGTGCTAACTACGCTGCACTACATTTTAGAGAATAGCAACCCACGATTGACATCAGAGACATATGCAAAGCCAAATTCCTTTCTAAGGAAATGCTTTGCACCAGCTGAATCCCACCCAATGGGGTCACGTGCTGAATGCATCCCTGCCACACAGGAAAGTGGTGGAAGTGCCTCTGCAGTAAGAGCTTTTGGGATCCAGACCCAGTAAAAAGGCTCCAGGACCTCAGTCAGGGCTGGAGCTCCAGCAGCAGGTGCAGATTGCTGCAGCCCTTTGCTGCTGCCATAGCACTTGGGCCCTGTTCTCACAGCAGTGGCAGCAGCAGCAGGAATTGCTAGCACTGCCGGCAAACACTTCCCATCATGTTTCTGATAAATGCTGCTGGAATCTCCTTTCCAGCAATCTTCCCTTAGCAAGACACTTCTATTTTTTACTGTTGCATACCCTGTTCTCAAGTTCATTGCCCATTTTTTGAGCTCAGTGAACAGGGAAAGAAGTTTTTTAATAATGGGAAATTCACAACTGGTAGCAACAGTTCCAGAGTACATGGTAGTCACGAACAAGGTAAGAGTCTTTTTAATTCCAAGTTGCACCATTTGCATCACTTCACAGACCAGCCTTGGTGGTGTTCATTGTCAATTATTTCTATATTTCAACAAGAAGCAGAAACTCATGAAAATCCTGGGAAGCTTCAGATGGCTTCATGTCACTGCAGGGTAGGAGTTTGAACATTCAGCACCAGCCCTCACCTGACCAGCCCAGTGTCAGCAGCAGACGACTCACAGCTCTTCAAAGGTTCCTCCTGTGCTGCTCACAAACCCTGTCACTTGGAGCACACACTCAGGAGGGGGTGTGTTCAATGGGCACAGCACAGGAAGGGCCTAAATCTGAGACTGGAGCCAAGATCCTGGGTAACTGCTGTCTGAACTGTACAACACGTGTCTCGGGGACACAGGTAGAAGGTACCAGCAGACATCCCCGGAGCTGCTGACTTGGCTGCTGCAGCCACAGAGCCACACACCCAACCTCTTCCTCATCCTGCACTAGGGCTGTCCCCGGGAGGGCTCATGGAACAACAGGATAGCTGGAGTGCCTTTCCTGGAGTCTGGTCCCCAAGGTGTTCGGTCCATCACCTGTTGGTTGCAGTGCACCAGGAATTCCTGTACACTTTTGGTTTTTCCTATTGCCCAATCGAGGACGAGGAGTGCCATAGGAAACACCAGATTCAGCAACTTGGTTTCTTCTGGTCAAGAGGAAAGAAAAAAATTGTGGTCCCTTATCTGATTTACTCTTGAAGGCCTATAGTCACGTCTTCCAAAATGAACAGATTCCAAAACCTCCATACTGGAGCACAAGAGAAGTGGCAACTGAGCACGTGCACAAATGCCAAATGCAAACAACAAGCCAAAAATTAAATGTCCTGATTTTCATGTTATGAATTATTTCTGGCTTTTGCTGCTGTCACTCTCCCATGGATTAACATCTCGTGTAACACCTCCTGTTTTCGTCTGTTGTTTAATTTGTCTTGCAATAAAAAGAAAAAAAGCCTTTACTAATAATTAATGCGCTTTGAGCAACTCTGTCACTGCACTTACATCGAGGCATCTGAAGAAATGCAAAACTGCCTTTTGAAGTGCCTGATTTCCCAGCACGACAAGACAATGGCTGAGCCTGTTCCATGAGTGCAATTCTCCTCCTGCTTTTATTGCCTTGAGACAGTCCACGTGCTGGAGGCCACAGCAGCCAGGAAAAGGACCAGGATGGGGCAGCCTGGGGCAATTCTGTGCTGCTGGCTCTCCCTGGCAGCCACGGATAGGACAGGAGAACCCATCCCATGGTGATGACAGGACCCTCTGCAGCCCACCCTGAACTGGTGCAAGAGCCCCAATTCACAGCCATGGGATCTGCAGCCTCAGCCTGTACTAGCACCTGAATTTCCTTGCTGTCCCTCCATAGTCCCAGACAGGTGGAGCAGGGCAACATAACAGAGCCCAGATAATCCTGTGTCCCAGAGATCATGGTGGTGTGTCCCCACCCACAAAGAGCTCCCTATGAGCCACATCTCCAGAGGATGTTTGCGTTATTTTCAGTTTTTCCCGTTCTCCTGCCAAATCAAAGATGCTCCATGTCCCTTCAGCTGTGCTGCACATCTGCCATCTCTACCATGCTTCACCTTCCCTACAATTCTTGTTTGGTTTGGGGTCTATCCCAACTCCCTCCATTCCCTAAATCCTCTACAGAGTGAATTTCCTTCACTTCTGCACTGAGCCTTTGATGCATTTTGACACGCTTTATTGGAGCCTTGAAAATCAGAACAAGACTGTGTGTGGCACGAGCTGAGGAGCAGGAGAGATCCTGCACGTGGCTGCTGCATGTGTCAGCACAGAGAGGAGAGGTTGTGGAGAACAACACTGGGGAGACAGAGCCTCAGTGCAGATGAGGCTCAAACTCAGCACCCCAAACGCCTAACTTCACACAATTTCCCCCAGTGTAAGCAGGCAAGTTGCTCATTTGCCAGGGTTGACTTCTTGATAGCAGTGCCCAAGGGGCCAGGCTGGACGGGACTTGGACAAACCTGGGCTAGTGGAAGGTGTCCCTGCCCATGGCAGGGAATTGGAATGAGATGATCTTTAAAGTCTCTTCTAACCCAAACCATGTGGGGATTCTATGTTTGCCAGGACTAAAAAAGGTATAGGCACACAGCAACAGTGCCTCCTCAATGGATGGAGACAGTGTTTTTGAAAAGAGCCTCTCAGCTTTCATGTTGCTGTGGGGAGGAAATTGCCAGGGATGTCTCACTGAATTCCCAAGACTCATGACCTCTGGGCTAGGGTGAAAGCTGCCAGATGTTCCCATCTCCTCACCTAATCATCAAGGTACCATTTATATAAACAGAACCAAGCAAGAAAACAGCCTGATGAACACATCAGGAAAAGCAGTGCTTTCTGGCAGAGGGAAGCCAGGAGAGAGAGGCAATACCCTCCAGGCAGAACAACAGCAGGGCCAAGTCTCCAGGTGTGCCTCCGCAGCCCCTACCTGCACCACACCAGGCAGCACAGCACCCACCTGATGGGGGAGCAAAAGCAAGAGGCTCGAGCTTATGCGTGGCACTAAAATCCAGCTGGTGACTTTTTGACCTACTGCCTGTTTGAAGTCGGAACAAAAGGCAAGCAACAGAAATTACAGGCACAGAGATTCGAGAGCAAAGGACAGGTCTGGGCGTGCAGCAGAGACAAGCCCTCCATGCCCCAAAGTGCCTCAAGAGAGATGAGGGAAGGACACTGCCAAGTTCAGAGGGAGCCACACTGCAATTCTGGGAGTAGCATCATTCCTTCTCTACAAATGCAAGTATCCCATTAAGCACATGAATTTTTCTAATTATTCACACTATATCATTTAGCAGGGTTTAATTGCAAACATGCTGATTTGAATAAAAATACATTTTTTAAAAAGAGATTGATATATTGTGACTGTTTTAATACAGTTTGTAGGAACTCAAGGGAGAGCAATCACATTTCATGCCTCAGGGTATCGATTCTGCGTCCTGCACACTTCAAGGACAGGGCTCTGTCACTCACTCCAGCATGGCCAAGTGGTACAGCTCAACTCTTAGCAGCGGGGACAGCCCAGAAACCTCCCGAAATAAGGGTTAAAGCAGACCTATGCAGGCTTTGTAGAGACTACACTCGAGGTAGAGGAGCTGCCGGAGTCAGATGCAGAGGGGAGGGACTTGCTTGCATTAGGATGGTTAGCAAAGGAGGGACCTTGACCCGGGACCCAGCTACTGTGGGCACCTCCCTGCAGGAACAGATTCCCCTTGACTAAGCCCAGCCTGAGGCGGATGCCTAGTCCAGCAGAGCCTGGTCTGAAACCCTGGCGCCTGCTTCCTCTTGCCTCCACATCCCACTGCTCTCCCCTCCACACTTCCTCCCATCCCATCGCCCAGGGCATGTTTTTGGCAACTCTCAATCCCCCAGTCATAAGCACTGGCTGCTGCAGCCCCTCGGGGACCCAGCCAGGCATCAGGGCGTCGCGGGGCCGGAGCACGGGGTGCAGGGAGGCACCTTGCGGGCTCACACGCTGCAGAGCCAGGGTTACCATGCGATGCTCATGGTTGCTATGGAAACGGTGGGTTCTCACAAAAAGATGCATAAATAGTCTCCGCACTCCTCGAGCGTGGGTGCGGCCAGGCTGGGGGCACCCTGATATTGGGGTCACCCCGGTATCAGGGGTCACTGCTGCCCAGTCCAGGCTCTGCGGCGCAGGGGGAGCAGACAGCTAGTGGCTCCCACACAGCCCTTCCCTGCACTTACCAGCAGGACGACACGTTTATTTTTGGATAAGCAGGACCTACTTTTTCCAGTGGCTCCCTAATAACATACAAAATGGCAGGCAGTGAGGCAAGCCGAATCCCATGCCGGCAGCCCCGTTGCCTCTGGTACTTTGCATAATCAGAGCTTGTCAAGTCCCCATCAGCTTCAGCTCAGAAACCCGAGAGGAAAAGCCATGTAAGGTGGCAAGAGACTTGGAAGAAGCCTCCAGAGAACAAATCTGTCCATCGCTGATGGGGGATTATTTTAATTCTGGATCCCTGATAAAAGCCTGCATGCTGGCCTAGCTGGCTAAGCTAAAGCACCTCTTCCCAAAACCACAATCAACCTCAGCAGCACTAAGCCCAGATCAGTTTACTGTCCCTGCTGACAGCACTAAATGCTCCCTGTCCAGCAGACGTTAACCAAGTTAGAGACAGCAGAGGCAGAGATGCACCTGGTTATCCACTAGTTTTCAGACGAGGTGCAGCAGGTGGGCTGAGCTCCTCTCCCCTCCCTAGGATGGTTCCTCTCTCATCCTGTATTTGCCAGCCAGAGATGACTCACTGAGTGCCACCTGGTGAGGATTTACAGGAGCTCAGGTGCCACCAAGGTAGCTGAGCAACTCTGGCAAAGAACCCTCCCTGCTTGCAATGACTGATGGACTCTGCTCTGTTCAGCCACAGCTCCCTCCTACAGCAGAGCTTCTTCTCATAAATGAAATTATTTAGAAACAAGATACCAGGAATGCAAATGTTTCCAGAGTCCCCCAGTTAGCACAGAGCAGCTAAACCTCTGGCCTCATTTAACTGCACATGCAAATTCCACATTCTCTAAAGGGTATCACCAGATTTCATTAAACTCCTTATTATTATCATGTAATCTGTCAATTAGCTTTGTGAGCACCAGCAAACAAGAAGATTTATCTTAAGTAAAACATAAAACATTTACATCCTTCCTACAGCACTTTCTTTATCTTTGCCCATCCTTGATTTAAAAAAAGAAAAAACAACCCCCTCCTTTTGTTTGCATTTGCTCTCTTCTAAGAAGCAGAAGCATCTCCCACTCTCAGCCACACTAAACAGAAGCATGCTGGACTTTTAAGTTTTATGTCAGATCTGTCTTCCTTGTGCTTGGGAGCATCTCGGCAAGCCACTCAGATAATTCATGTTTCATTTTCTCCTCTGGAAAACCATACCATTCTGTCCCTTACCAATAGACGAGCAATGAGAAATGGTTCATCAATGCCCACTGCAGTGCTCCAGCCTTGTGTGCCAAAGGGTCTTCAGAAATGCAAATTGTTCTATTTTTGTGAGAAAATAAACTGCCATTGCAGAAGGGCTGGAGCTAGGCATGCTCCGGGGTGGGCACTGGCTGCTCCTTTCAGAGACCAGCTCTGACTCATAGGTTTGGAAAAGGTCTCTCTTTCCCTGCAGAGTCTGGGGACTCCAATTCCGACAGTATTTATAAGGCATCCCCTGTGGTACTCAGAAGCAACAGAAAGGCATTAAAACAAGTTAATGTGTTTCATACAACATCAGTTTTCCATATGGAGTTTGTAGGTTATCCTGCAGCTGTGGCTGTCAGCCCTACGGTCTGGCTAGGAGGAAAAAAGGCTCAAAAATGCTTCTCATATGTTCTGCAAAACCAAAAACATCCTGGCTGCTTTGTAATGTTCTTTCTTACCCACTGTCAGAGCAGAGCACTATGAATCGGCTCCTCATATCCCTCTGTCTTCACTACCCTGTCCCCAGATGTGGGGATCTGCTGGGACTCCCCAGCCTGTGCCTCCAGGAGCAGGCAAGGGGAGCAGCCCGGCAGCGCCTCACAAAGGCAAGCTGGAAGCGCACTAAAGGCCTCTGATAATTAAACAGAGAAAACAACAGGTCCCCACACTCTGTGTGGCTCCTGTCCCCGCCAGACTACCATGCACTACAGCTGCGTGCTTGAAAATTAGACAGATTAATTATTGCTACAATTAGTAGTATCGTGAATCATCTCTGGTGGCAGGAAATAATATTGCCATAAACTTGTCTAATTGCTTAGTATTTTCAAATGAGCAGTTGAATCCACAGCGATCATCTTGATTCTTTCACTAGTGACATTGTAGGATGGAAAACACAGAATTGATTAATTAGTTTTCATTTTAAGTCAAACTAAACTCTGGCTTCCCTCTGCCATGTGCTGTCACTGCAGCCAAGACTGACGTTTGGAGGTAGCAAGCACAGATGTGGAAGACACCACCAGTGTCTTCACCAGATACAGGGTTCCAGCTGAGAGCAGGGGAACTGCCAGGCTGAGCGCCCTCGTCACGCATAGAGACCACAACAGTTGCTGCCTCTAATACAATCAGCTCACATGTGTTTATTATATATCAAATCACGGAGGGGCTTGCACAGCATTCTGCACAACAGCGGGTTTAACCAACTAATTTATGGTTTCAAATGCAGTGGGTGTTCAATTTCATCCCATTCCTGGGGGTTTCTGACAAGCCACTCTAAGTGCTGCAGATCCAGCACTCCAAGCTTTTCCCATTTTCTCTGAGAATTTTGAAACCAGAGCATGTCTCACCTTCACAGCTCGCTGCTGGGTGTCATGTCTCTGGCTGCATCCTCCAAGACAGCTTTAAATACTAATGTCTCACTTCACCACCAGGTCCACCCACTGTTTTGAAGTGGCTGGATCAAATTTAGGAGCAGTTTTGAGTTCACAGTGCAGTTCCCCATGCCTCCTCATGTTCATGTCACTTTCTGAGAGCTGTGCGTGCAGCTCCTTCACGCCCAGCTCACGGGCAGTGGGGACCGTGCTCACGTGCCCTTTGTGACACACACAACATGTATGTGATATATAAGCAGGTAGATCAAAGCAGGAGACAAGTGACGCTTCTAGGGCCTCAAGTGCTGAGGATGATAGACTGGAAAGGTATATTTATACTCTCCCACCTTCAGGATTTGTTTCACCAACAAAGATGCATTGGCAAAAAGCAGATCTAAGCTTAACTATACCTTCTACATCATTTCCCCTTAAACAAGGCAAAGTTAATACATTTCTGCTTCGGAATTAAGAGCAGTAATATTCTTCTCCCCTATTGCTTTCTAAATGAAGCTCCTGAAAACCCTTTTTGAAGCTTCCTAAATTCATTTCCAGACCTGCTCCCTGCAGTGCTCAGGAGAAATGGATTAAACAAGCCTTTTGAAGAGCAGCTGCCTGTAAGCTGCTCTGGAGACAGTTCAGCTCAACTTTTTCCACGTCTCCTGGAAGCAGGACAGCCACCAAAACTCCCAGGGCCAAACCTGCATGTATAGGCAAAATGCTGCCATTGGGCGAGCGCTGCACCCAAGGCTTGAGTCCCAGGCAGGCAGGGCTGGCGAAGCCACCTGGGCCCCTGACAGCACAGTAAAGGCTGAAAACCTGTCAACCATTGCACAACAGGCAAGTTTTCATATTGCAAATATTCATCTCCAGTCATTTCTAGTTAATGAAACACAGCAAACTGTCGAGGAAAATGGGAACATTACAGTAAAAACAACAACAAATTAAACTCTAATGCAATTAGAAAGTAATTAGGGATCTGTCTTCTGGGAGCATTTTGGAACTCTGGGTCTTTCTCAAAATCTGATCCCTCGGCAACTTTATTCCTTTCTAGTTAATAAGGAAGAAGTGAGTGGCAGGGCTCCCCCTGGTTCCCTGCAAAATGCCATCTTCTGCTCTGCAGGAGCAGGAGGTGATGGCAGGTAAAGCATTCACACCTCCAGGCTGAGGAAAATGCAGGTGTCAGCAGAACAGGGTGCAAAGGGAGAACAGAAACCACTGCCTGTGTCTGCTGCAAGGTGACTAGAAACACAAAGACCCAAATGCTCTTGTGCATGAGCCAGGCTGAGCAGGCACAAGCTGACGGCAGAGCATGAGCCACCCTGGCAAACCCTTTGTTTTCCTGCGTACAGTTCTGATACAAGCCATGGCCCAGAAAAACATGTATTTAATACCTCTTGACCTTTTAAATGTACTCACAAATGCACTCCTATACGTAACTTAACTAAACCTCTCAAGCTTGCTGCAGGACAGAGCAGGGCAGCCTTTGGGCATCAGTCCTTGTGGTGCCCTGGGCAGGGCACAGAGAGCCCTCAGCACCCACAGGTGCCCCACAGCCTGCACACCGCCGGGACTGCCCCCTTGCCACCCCAGCAGGTTTGCAAAGGAGCGTTTGGCACGGCCTTCCCCAGAGGGCAGGAGGCGTGGAGCGTGGTACCAACAAAGCATCCAGGAAATCACAGGAGAACTGAAACGAAGAGGCAAAGATGCACTGTCCCATTCAGCCATTTCTCCATCCAGGCTCATCCACACACGGTGCCTGAGGGTTACAGCAAAGCCTGGCGCGGTTAAACCTTCCTCTGGGGGATGCAGACACAGTGAACACTCTCTTCAGAGGGTGAGGTGGTAGGGCATGAAGGAAAGCTTTCTCTCCATTCTCTGAGGCTGCTGCTATTCCTGGAGGCCGCCCCATCTGCATTTCACAGCTCCAGTACTTCTCAGCAAGGGGTGTTTTTCATGCTTTGAAAGAAGTAATAAAGCTGTGTCCTGCCATATGTCCTGCTACCTGCCCAGCAGATCTCAGGCAGATAACCCCCTCTGCGTCCAGCAGAGGAAGGCACCTGTGCAAGGAAGGGAGGTGGGAACGTTGACCCTCAACTGTTTCCGTACCCAAATCTGCCCTTGGGACACCCGGAGCCCTGTTCTGGCCTAGAAACTGGCCCAGTTCTGATCTCTCAAACCAGTGTTGGATCTCAAGTCACACCTCTTAGCTTGGGAGCTTAACCCAGATAAAGTGAGAACCCCAGATCCAAAAGTGCCCAGGGCACCAGCATAAGGACCAGCCAGGACCAGCCCCAGGACCCCTCTCAGACCCCACAGGCACTTCCAAGAGGGTTGCAAGAGGCCTCCCAATCGTGAAAGAATATCTTGCAATGGAAAAGGGTATGATGAGGGGACTCATGGGTCTCAAAACGATGCCAACTTTCGGTCAAAAGTTGCTTCTTGCAAAGGAATAATTCTCAGCAAACCCCCACTATTGTTGTCTGCCCTTAACCACTGACATGAGGCATGAGGGCTGTCTGCTGGGGGGCTTGGGGATCTTTCCTCCCTCCCTGCGGGGAGGGATTACAAATCCACCACCAGACCAGGCATCAGCATTCCCAGGTAAATCCCCAGCATGAAAAGGGGGAGAGGTGGTGCAGGAGCCATAAATCCCCAGAGAGAGGAAGCCAGCTGCTCCTTGTGAGCAAGGTGCTCAGTCAGCAAGGACCAACTGGCTGCACCAACTCCTATGCAAACTGGAAGCACAAATAAAACAAATCCAGGCAAGTATCAACAAAACAACTCCTTACACAGACACCTTTTCAAGTGGGGGCAGTCAGTAATGCTGCAAATAGCTGGAGAGGCCTCTCAGGGTGCAGCACACCTGGAAAAGTGAAAGACAGCAGCACTGCACCTCCTCTGTGCTGTCCATGGCAGGAGAAGGCAGAAAAGCCAGAGGGAGGAAGGCTGGATGCAGAAGAAAAGTTAAGACTGAGCAACTCAGAGGCAAGGGAAAAGACTTCTGAAACACCCCAGCCAGCCAGGCACACGCAGAACCATGGTGCAATGTATGGACAAGGATAAATTATTTGGAGTGACTCAGAAGTGACTAAGAATGGACAGATAAAAATAATTGTGAGGACTGGAAATCACACCAAATTTTGAAACTGTCCCACCCCAGGATGTGGCCCGAAGGCAGGATCCTCCCCAGGGACAGGGATGCAGGAGCTGCTCGTACAGGGACACTTGCATCAGGAGGTTTATAACCTACAGGCCTACACTGCTCTGGGAGTAATAAAGGATTCCTGACCTCCTGCTTCTGATAAAATCAGGGGGAAAGACCCATTTGTACTCTAGAAAGCTCCTGTGCTGCCTCTCCTTCCTGTCCCTTCCTCAGTAGATGAGTCACTGTCTAGAACCTTTAGCAAAACACCTCTTATTGTCCATCAGGTCCCTGCTACTCCCTGCCCCACAGCACAGTGCAATAAATGTCAGGCAATGCTCCAGGTCCCTATCCCCTTCCTGTGGAATGCTGAGGGCCCCAAAGCTGAAGCCTCTCTGCCCAGCATCCCCCTTTCTGAGCTGCTCCTCCCCAAGAGCATCCCCCTGCTCACCGCTCACCTCTCACCTTCTGGGGCCAGTGGTTGTGTTTTGCAGAGGGATTGCACGTGCTCCTGCAAAAGCCAACAGTACAACCTCATGCAGAAAATGCAAACTGATGATTTCTAACTCAACAAATTCTCTTGAATTGATTCTCTGCAAATCTTGTTCTTCATCAAATACTACACACCCAGGTCACTTCAGCATCTCGGGAGGTTAAAAGCAGTGTGTGGCTGCCCCAAGGGCAGCCACCCAAGCACGATTAGCATCGAGAACTAGGGGGGCACTGCCCAAGTCCAGTATCACTAACTCAGGTATACGAACCACTAGCGATCCAGACAGCCCAGAGGTCAGTTGCCAGAGATCCTTCACAAGCTCAAACCAGGTGTAACTTCGCTCATGCTGTGTCAGGAATAGCTTTGGCTGGGCTCTGACCTACGGACACCCCCAGTGCAACACGTGGGACCGGGCAGCCCCATGGCGCTGCACGGAACGATCCCCTTCGCCGGCCGAACAGGCGATGCAGTCGCTCAGGGCTGTCCCCAGGGACGGCGGCCCCAGCCCGCAGCTCAGCGGCCTCTCTGCAATCGTGCTTTTGGTCTCCAAGCTCTGCTGGCTTAGGAAGTTCTCCAAACTTCCCAAACAACACAGAGAACAGGCTTATTTTCCTGCATCTTCAGACATCCACGCTCGTATCCCACAGCCCCGGGAGCTCCCGTTCCCACGCCGGAGCACGGGGACGCCTGTGCAGAGTTCATGCCGGCAAAGCACCCCGAGCTGCACCACCCACCAGCACAGGGGCTGCTTCCCGAGAGTCTCGCACCCAGAGGCCTGGCTTCCTCCGGCCGCCGCCTCACAGGTGGATGCAGCATTCCGTAAAAACTCCGCCGGGAAAACAATCCAAAGCTTGGCGCGGGTCTGGACCACTCGCAGGGCGTGCGACGGTCACCACCGAGCAACGCCGTGGGTCTGGGGGTGGCACGGGGGCAGAGCCGCCCGCTCTCTGACGGGTCGGACCCGCATCCCGGCTCCATCCGCAACAGCGCTGGCATCGCCCGAACCGCCCCGGCAGCCGCTCCCAGGCGGTACCGGACCGCCTCCCACCGCTCGCACTGACACCGCTATTAACAGACTGATTCCTCTGCAAACTTTCCTCCAACTCTCATCAACAGATCCCCGCAACAACCCCGCGCGAGCCGGCGGGTCGGTGCCCGGTACCTTCGGGTCCGGCCGGTGCCTCAGGGGGCGATGGTCAGGGCCTCCAGAGCCGGTGCCTCGGGCGCGGCGGGGCCGCTCCAGCCGGG